>CM053508.1:120542125-121110707 GCA_028627145.1 Eidolon dupreanum | reverse complement strand
AGAGAGACTCAGTGACGTCCCAAGAAAACACACCTGCTATGTGGTGAAGCCTGGATCCGAACGCAGGCAGTATGATTCCAGAGAACACCTTCTATACCATTTTGACATGCTATCTCTCAAGTTCTGCAACCAAGTCACTCATTCTTCATAAATTTTTCATTTATTGAGTAATTGATTCATTGATTCCTTCATTCTAAAAACATTTAAGGAGCACCTCTTATAAGCGAGGGATCTAAAGTACTGGGGAATCAATGGCGATGTGGTTCCAGCCTTAACAGGGTTTCAAGTTTAGTGGGTAAAGGAGATTATAATCGAAATACCAGCGTCTCCTTGTATCAGCAAACTCTGTACCTTATTTTTAGACCAACCTTTTTCTATTGATGATCCACATCACTCCTTTGCCTAGAATCCTCCTGGATTCTGGTAGTTTTAAAATATACACAAACTATTCAACATTTCTCCCTTCAAGAAGTGGAACTTAATTCTCTTGAATGTGGGCTGGACTTACTGACTCACTTCTAATGAATAGAATGTGGTAAAAGTGACAGTGTGTAAGGCAGGCATAGGTGGTGGAGAGGAGGTGGGAACACTTTCTGAAAACTTAAAGAGTTTAATTTTTAAGAGATTACTGGAGATCAATGTAATCTTCAAATGGGAAGCTACAGAGAGAACCCCATGGATCAGTCTGGGAGTTGCATTACATTCTTTTTATATGAATGAATCCAGCCACATGTATAGCCAAATCCCAACTAAACTTAGCTTCTATGTTATCTCTTAATTATGGCAATTCTAGGATGTGGAGGGGATAAAGGAAGGAATTAAAGAAAGATTTAAAGGCAGTAACTAGTTTTAAAGGGTCAGAAGATTTCAACACAGTAACGAAGGTCTCCTCTCTCTATATGAATATTAGTGGCACATCATGCAGCTTTATTCACTCTTGAAATCATTACAACAGAATCACAGATTAACATGGGAAATGGCTGAGTCCATAAGCAAACTGGGAAGTATGGAATGGTCTCACCCAACCTCTGTATGTTGTTAATTGTAATAGTTAGTCTTCCCTGGAAAAAAGTAATTACTACCATTCCTCAACTGAATTACAATGCCATATCTTTGTCCAAGTGCAAATACTTTGGGATCTGTATGTTAGAGTTCACAATGGAACACTTTACCCATCCGATTTTAAGGGGGGATGTGAATTAGACTAGGTATTTTTTTAGGTGAAAATTTCAATAAAAATATGCATTTCATTTCCAGAGCATCAGTATTTAATTGTCTAATTATTCCTGGCATAAAAGAAATGAAGTTAACATAGGATCCGGGCAGAAAGGCAAGCTGATTGAACTCTGAATGAAAAAATGTTTTGAATTATATAAATAGTTTTATACTATGCCATTTTATTTTGGCTGGCAAACAATAAGATTCTTAACATGTGAAATTAGACCCATTGAAGAAACTAAAGAGGATTTCAGATGAATGCCAAGTTGTTCAGCAAGAAATCACGAAAATTTTGGCAAGAGCTACAATTCTCTGGAGCACTCCACAGGTCTCAGAAAGTAAAGTTAGCAGTAACTACTTAGCAATCAGGAATCATAAGAAGGACTTCTACAAGGACAGAGAGCCCTGGAGCTCTATCAGCTTATAATAAATAGCATTTCAAAAGTAGCACTTTTCAGAGATAATATATAAATATTTTAAGTAGTGAAGCCTAGGTGTGGGCTACTTTTTCCTGTACCATGTCCAGAAAATCTGCACATACACATCAAATTCTGTATCTAGGGAATCTGTTTTATTGTGATGTTTGCATTTTTAAACAATGTGCCTGACCTATTTGGGGGTTAATATAACTAAATGGAGCTTATTTGCTGTTTATTATTTATAAAAGATTCACTTTGGATTAGGGCTTCTCAAAACATTGGTGTTTGAGCTGCATCATAAAGTATTCCTGGATAGCTCCCAACACCACAGCAGGCAAGAAAATGACAAGTGAGATAAAGACCAACATATATGCCGCATTATAAAGGGTAAGATGAAAGTCAAGCTCCTTCTTCTTCACATCAGCACGGACTTGGGTTCTTAGAGTCACATAAAAGAAAATTCTGTAAATCAGTGCAAAATGTTCCCTTAAGTGAGGAGACCAATTTCAATATACCAAACAAAATGCTAATCTTTCACTTATGAGAGGATTTTCTTAGAAATTCTTTGCCTGCTTTACAACTACTCAAGGAAGCAACCTATGAGTTTGCATGTCTCGTGACTGATTACAAAACACCTACAAATGGCTCCTAAGGTAAGAAGAAACAAAATTATAAATGAATCAGTGCCAAACGAAGCTCTGCTACCAACTCTATCTCACGGGCCAATTCTGGACAATGTTATGGCTCCAATTCTGCAAACTCAAGTAACAATGAAAATGTTTTAATACATACATTTGCAGGTCCTTTTTGTTGAAGGGATAAATGCTGAGAGCAAGGATAGCCCCTCGAGTAGCTTTCCACATCTGTGCTGGGAACATGAACTTCTCTCAATGGAAATTGGCCCAATCACCCACTACATCTCCTTTTTCTCCCTTTATGGTAATGAATCCTGGTAGTTCTCCAAAATACAAAGCTAAGTTGACAGTGACGAATATGAAATGAAAAGCCACACGGCGATTAAGCCATTTATTGACCAATGGAAAAACAGCCATGACTAACCCAAGAGTTAGAAAAGTCAAGTCCAGATCCAAGGTGTGGCCACTCCAACAGGTAAGGGCAACTCGTTCAGATACAACCCTCTGCCTCATTACTGCAGAGCTATTTATACAAGTTATCATTTAAACACTATATGTTTAAGATTACACTACTTTTTTCCACCCAGTTTCTTTCCCTCTAGACCATGGATTGGCCTCAGCTAATAATAGCTTTCAAGAGCTCTTTTAATCATATATATCTATCCTAATTTTTCTCTATCTGAAAATGATGATCTTAGGGCACCTAAAATGACTAAGACTAAATAAAAGGTTTTATGATGATAAAACTTGTTGCTTCTCATTTGATAGATGAGAAAACAAGTCCAGAGAAAGTAAATTAATTGCCAACAACCACACAACTGGTACATAGACTACCTGGGATTCACACCCAGGTTTTCTGGCTTTTGGTCTCTAGCAGGGCAACAGAACAGGTAGGATAGGGCATAAGCTTTAGTTCCAAACTTATTTCTACTCATGATCAGTTTTGTAACCCTATGCATATCTCTTAAGCTCTCTGCATATTAGTTTTCTTCATGTCCAAAACAAGGATGATACCACCCACCTCGCAGGGCAGTCAAGAGAATGAGATGAGATGATCTTTGTAAAGCACTCAGTACAGTCTGGTGCCTGGTTATAGAAGGTGCTCAATAAATGCATGATTCCTTGTCCCTGCCCCAACTCCATGATACCTATTTGTCTCAGCATCCACATTGCCTTCTAACCTGCTCACATGATCATCCCCAAACTCTCCAGGAAGGAATCAGCTGGACAAGAGGCCAGAAAAACAAAGTAGACTTATAGAAACAGAAAAGAAGAAGAGGTAAGGGATTTAGAAATTATCTTATGACAAGAGATAACTTAGACTTGGTCTGGTTATAGTTTAGGTTCTCCCAGAAGCAGACCTTGAGACAAGGATTAGATTACAAGTAGTGTATCAGGGAGGTGATCCTGGGAAAAACCACTAGGCAATTAGCCTACATGCAAGACATGGAAGGAAAGAAGGCCAAGGAGGGTGCATTATCAAGTAAGTGAGCAATTGGAGCTTAAACCCACTGGGGACTCTGGAAGATAATGTAATATGTTCCTCAAATAAGGGAAGAAATAGAGCTTATCCACCAAATCCTTATTTGTCATTGTTTGATGGTTGCTTCCGGTGGCATCAACTCTCCGACAATTCTGGCTTGCATACATGCTAGCTAAGGTGAGCATGCAAGAAGAAAAAATATATGCTAGCAGAGAGTCACAGCTGTTCTGCTTTGGCAACTGTATCACGGTCATGCAAGATGTTAATATTAGAGCATGCTGAATGATAGGCATACAAGAACTCTCTCTACTATTTTACAACTTTCCTCTCAGTCTAAAATTATGTGAAAATAAAAATAAAGAAAAAAAAGACATGAGAATTAAATATAAAATGACAGATTAATATATTTCATATGAATAAAAGAGCTGTGTTCTGTGGATTGATACCTTCTGTATCAATTACTTCCCCTAGTGGTTTGTATTTCTTTACTGGTTTCACTTTTAAAAGCTTTTCATAAGGTAGGTCAAAATTTAGATTACCAAGTTTTTATTACAGGCCTTATAGAATATTTCTATCAACATCTGTCTAGTGAAGATGGTCATGCTCTATAATTACAAGTAAACAGACATACCGGCTAGCATTTAAGAACTTACTATATGCCAAACAATGTTGTAAGTGCTTCACATGTATTAACTCGTTTAATGTGCTCAATAACCCTATGAGACGGATACTATTATTATTCCTATTTTTACAAATGAGAAACAGTTCAGTCCCTTGCCCAAGGTCATGCAGCTTGTCTGTGTTTTTAATCCCCACTGGGCTTTGCCTGTAGAGCAATTTCAGGGCCACCATACCAGGTCAATTCCACTTCAAGTTTCAAGGAGAGAGAAAGACCATAGGTTAAGAGACTTCAGGTTAATATCCTGAAATAGAATCCAAAGAACACTGTTACATACTACATATTGAAAATTAAAATGCATTCCTTTCTTTTGAAAAGTTAGTGTTTCTGAGAGTTCTGCTCTTTCTAAAAGTTTTATCCCAAAGTCCACTAGATAGTTTTAAGAAGTTAAAACAAAACTTACTATGTGATCAGAGACTGATAAGAAAAAGCTTAACAGGTCTTTGCAAGACATTATGATCTTTCATATAACAATGTATTTAGATAATTCCTCAACTGTGTGTTCTTTACTCAGTGAATGGTAATGATTTCTGCTACTGAAGAAGACATATTTAAAGAATTTGTAAGATACATGTTTTCTTATATACCTGAAGTCTATCGTGTAAATGCACAGTGCACTTTTTGAAACACACATTATTTACCCAATAGATGAGGTGTTGGATAAATAATGAAGCTATTACAAACCATTGGATAAACAGATATTTAGATGATTTTCAATTATTTAAAACACATGCCATTAAAAGTTTATTAGCATGATTATTTTTAAAGAACCACCACCAAGACCATTAATGCAACCAAGGTTCTATGGACACAACTAAAATATAACAATAAGTGAACAATTTGAATTATTATAAATGTATTACCCTACAAGTACAAGAAATACTTTTATTTTTTTTAAGAACTCAACTGTTATAATCACTCGGCTCAAAACACCAACTGAAATGGCCTTATCATGAGCTAAACCTTTAGTCACAATTAGTTTTGTAAAATTGCTGACTTCCTATTGAAAGCTTGTGAAAGATCATTTTTAGCAAATTACTCGACTCTTTTACTTTTAAACTTGCCCCTTCATTTTTTATTTTACAACAGAAGAATAATTCATGTTCTACAGCCTCTCTTTTGATTCACGTGTATCCATCTCATGGATCAAATGTCATATCTCACGCACAGGAGACGCAGAATTGTAGATCGAAAAGAAAATAATAAACAAATTCCAGAGGTCCAGCTTCATGGACATAAACAAAGGAAAAGCATCTGTTATTATAAAATAAATAAAGCAGTGTTGTATATTTTTAAATTTTGTTGCATAGGAAACATTTTTTTCAATTTCAATAGGTTTGAAGCAAATTGTCAAATGTTTCAAAATGTATTTGTAAATATGAAATACACAAACAAAAGATTTTAATTACATTTTCAAAGCCTTCAAAAATGTCTTAGATATAAAACTCAAAATTCCCATGCCATGTTTTATCCTGAAAAGAAAATGATAGTTAAATTAGAAATCCTTGAAAAATAGGATTGATAATGGAAATACTCACAGAAGGCAGGCTGCAATTGTTCTGCCACTGTAATACAATCTATTCCAGAATAATTTTTCTTTTTATTATTTCATTAAGTTGTATCTCACTAAAGTTCCTCTTAGGATCTCTCAGCAGCACCAAATTTTTCATTGAGAAAACGATAAATCACTGGCCTAAATTACAATTTAATTATAAACGCCTTTGCCTTCTAATGCTGCCTAGGACCTTTTACCCTGCTACATAATTCTAAAAAATGACCCCTGTCATAATTTCCTTCACTAGAATAATATGAGGAGATCTAATCCTGAATCCCGCTGTCTTATAATTTAATATAAGAGGTAATTATTATTCAAAAGATAATGTTGCAGATATTGAAAATATTCTGAAGTTTGAGTCTAAAAAAAAAAGGAAGTCTTAGGTATGTGGGAGCTTTCTATCACTGCACCTATCAAGCGAAGCAAGAGGAAAGAAGCAAAGGGTTTTTAATAAAAAAAAATTAGAATCTATATACAGCTGGTGTTTTGTATTGTGTGAAATGCATTTATATAATTTTCAAATCATGGTTAGAAATGAAATGCCCAAATCATGGAAGCAGAGAGAGCAGTGTGCTGTGAGCAAAAATTTCTTTAAGTTCTGAGTCTGCTTTAGTGCCAGAGTAATAAAAAAAAACCACACCCTCTTTTCACAGTTGCAGTAGGAGGATTTGGGTGTGAAATGGCAACAAAAACAAGGGAGGAGAATGAACCAAAGTAGCCAAGTAGAAAAGTCCTAAGGTGGGATGTTAGGATGTAGCACAGAAAAAGGGCTTTGTGGGGACATTTAATGGAACCATCTGCACAACCTGGATGAGATATACACCAAAGGCAACTTGGCCTTTCCAGCAACATTTTAAAACTGTGCCGGATGGTGAGGCTTTCTCTCCTTCCAGAATTCACAGAGGTAAGCCAAGAACAAAGAACAGATAACAGTAAGTTTGGTGAACCCTCCTCAAAACTGACCTGCTCTTTAACCCCTAATAGCAGGAATATAAATCACATTCAGTTTGTGCCCAAGAAACGACAACTGCCCCACCTGTGCAGGTATCAGTCCTGTCACAATGTGCTTCAATGGCACAGGTGAAAAGTCAATTATGTGGGTGGGAGATTCCTGTCATTATGTGACCTGACAATATGGGGAAGCACAGAATTCAGGGAGCAAATCCTAAAGACAGAATTAAGTGGCACTTTAGTGGAAAAACTAAAGTTCTACCTTGTCACAAAAAGGAGGAAAGACAATGGGTTCCTATTAGATTATAAATATCCTTGAGATCAAATATTTAAGAGGTTAGTCCATTGTGCCTGTTTGAAATAAAGAGGCCTCTTTTCACCTTGTCTTCCATCCCAAATTCAAATATGGTGAAATGAACCATCATAACTATCTAGAGATGTGTATAATTATATAAGGGAACATTTAGTTCGGTAAAGGAGATAATGATGGTAGTGATGGTGCAAAAGGAAAAAGAGCTAAGGATAAACAGAATGTGAAAAAAAATGATCCAAATGAAATGATTGTTACCGATCTTAGACTTGCCTACCAATCTTAGACTAGTCAGCAAACCCCTATACAACTCAATAAACATCAAACTACACAGTAGACAGACACAGCTTTACTGCCCTTTTGTTTTGTATTCTGTTTTGTTTTGCTTTGGGAGCAGTTCATTTAAGATATAATAAATTGAAAAGCTACTTCCCCCACACCTCCCGTCCCTCCATAAGTCTCAGGACAGTGTAAATGAGTTATGCCTCATTATGGACAGAAATAAAGGGCTTCCCCAGGCAGGAACATCCTCGACTATCATTAAAGCAATCATTAAAAATAACAACTCACCTAAGGGAGGAAAAAAGTCATTCTTTTAAAAGATATATATTAACCGGTAATATTAAAAATAGGTTTTGTGGGTTCAAATAGGAATTGAAATCCAGAATGCAAGAGAAGGCAGAAAAAATGATGCGGGAAGAGGAAGGGGAAGTTTATTGGAAGGAGGTCTATAATTTCCAATAGCAGTAGCAGAGAGAGCCATGAAATGGTATCCATAATGAACTAATAATAAAGAAGTGTGCAGAGATTGGTAGACTGTGCCTACCTGAATCATTTCACTAGTAACAAAGATTTAAGAGTCCCGAGAGGTTCAAGGCAGACACTGAAGTGGATGTTCCAATAACTAAACAAAAGTACATTAAGGTGGACACACAGGTAGATGGATAGGAAAGCACAGACAGGCAATCTTCAGGTTTAAGATGCACTAAAAATTTTCTGCTTCACTGTGGTAAGTTTTCAAGAGACCCCAGTTGGAACAAGGCAGAGTGAGTTGAGTTAAAAGTAGGAAAGTAAAAAGCGAGATCAAATTGAGCATTCGGTGGCCACACTAAGCAAACTGATTCTACCTTCACTGGCTAACTTTCATCACTCCCACCTATATTTAAAAGTACACAATGGAATTAAGATCTTCCTACAAAGTGGAAAATATATATGAAATTTGCCTGAGCACAGGCAAATTTGTCTCCCACAAGAGTCACAAAGAAATATAAATTATATAATTTCAGATTATACAAATCCAGACTGAAAAAGTGACAACCCTTTGCTCTTTGGTCACTTCAAAGACATGAATCCTAATATATAAGGGGGAAAAAAAGGCACATGTAGTTATTAAGTGACTTTATCCCCACAGCAATACATGTCAAAGGGATTGGAACTCATAGCTCCTGAAGAGTGAACAATCATTTGTTCACCATATTACTATTCCTCAAGGAATGAACAAGAAATAACATTTATAGAGTGTTCTCAAACACAGAAGAGACAAAATGTAAGGTTAAAAAATAAAATGAGGTTGGAAGCCAATCATTTTAAAGTTATTATGACTATACTTCATAGAAAGAAGAAATCTGTTGGTGCCAGTCCGCAGTGTGTCATGCATTGATCATGTCCTCTACATGCCAAGGTGCTGCCACCCACTGGGTCACAGGCATCTGTTGACATCCCTTGTCATTTACCCTTATCAGAAGGAGGAACCATTCTGTTGTTTGTATTCGTTTTGATTGTCCTAAAAGCAGACCTTAAAACAAGGATTTAATTTTAAGTAGTTTATTTTAGAAGCGGTCCATGAGTTGTTAGAAAGAGAATAGGACAGAGAGAGAGGAAGGGAGAGAGGGAGAGGCAGCCAATAAACGATTTTTCATAAAGCAAGTTACCAGTGTGAGGCACTGGACCTTACTCCTACTGGGGAACTCAGCCAGTATAGATTTGTATCTCAGAGCTGTCCCACCTAAGGGGTAATGGAGCTTTAGTATTAATTCATGAATTCACTAGTATACTGGTAAATCTTTAACAACCAGTTCTCTAGCAGTGGTAGGAGTGAGGTTGAGTAACCACTGAGTAGCATTTGCTAATTTCCATGGTATAAATATTCTCCCACCATGTGTGATTTCAAGCCAACAATATAACATTATTAAACATGGAAAGTAAGGAAGAGAAGCATGGTAGCAACCACCATAAAGTATTACTGACAATAGAAACACAAAGCAAGAGCATAGGGAATTGTAAGATGTAGTAAAATAATTAAGAAGCGGTGGTTGATTAACTTTACTTTTAATGTAAGTTATATAATTGTAAGTGTATGTAATTTAATTTTTAATAATGGTTAATAAGAACGCAAAATTCCTGAAAATTTAACAACCAGGTCTTGAAAGCCAGTATGAGCCAACCCAGCATTGCACAAATTCTCTCAGTCATTGATTGAAGGGCACTCCCAATGGGAACTTAAACCCCTGAGTACTTCATATCTGGGGTGTGGGCAGCAAAGTGGACCCCAGAGGCGAGTCAGAGCAGGTGTCAGTAGTTGGACTTTGGGTCAGCGTACACTGAGGACTACAGGTGAGAGGGTATGAGCAGGTACCAACAGTTGGCTACTCTATTGACTCACAGACTGGCCATATTTTCCTTACATAAGGCCTCGAAATATTTCTTTATGATTTTATTTGCTGTTGCTTCTTTCCACCTAGAGCAATTGAAGCCTTTGCCAGACATGCTATTCCTCAATGTTTACTAAATTCTAACTCCATATTCTTCACTGAGTTATCCTGCCTTGTGCTTTAAAATTGCGTATGTCCAAAACAAATCTGTCCACTCTCCTCTCCCCATCCCACAAATCATTACTCCTCCTGTCATCCCTGTTTTGTTTAGGAACTCCTCTTTTCCTAGTAAGCCTGCTCTGACCCTCAACTTTCAACTCTCTTGGACCCATATCCAATCAACTGTCCTATTCAGTTGGCCCCCAAGAAGGTGTCTCTTGACGACTTGTTATAGATCCTTTGACAGTATAATGATCCAGTCCCGTGTTGTATCTCACAAAGACTCTTCCAAATGCCTCCTACATCTATCCAAAGCTTCCAGTCCTCTGTGGTTCGAAGCCACCTAGAAATCACTTATGGAGTAATCTTTCCTACATGATTTCAAGGGTATCACAACAGCTACCAAGGATTCAAGCATTCAAGGTCCTGTGTGGTTTAGGCCAACCTCCTATTACAGCCCTACTCTGCTTATCCTCTTCAAATCCTGGAAGATCTGACAAACTAAACTGCTTGCTTTGTAACAATACTGAGTTTTTCTGCCTCTGTGCCTTTGCCCAAGCTGTTTTCTTCATCAGCAACATAGTTCTTGACCCTTCAAAAGCTATTTCATATACAGCTTTTCAATGCACTGTCTCCTGTTCCCTCAGTGCCAAGCCAGAATCTCTCTCCTTTTTAAAGATCAGAATGCTTTCTCACCCCACCTTTATGGTGCTTATTCTGACTGGCATTTTAGTTACTTGTCTTCTGCTATTCTTACTTTACAATTCTTCCTCTCCTGGGGCACCTAGCACTGTGTATTGTGCATAGTAGGAATTTAACATTTGGCAAATTAATGTATCCTTTTCAAACCAAATAAGTCAGATAAGACTGAATTGAGAGTTAAAAATCTAATTCGGCAACCATATATCTTATTATACAACTCATTTGTATTGAATGAATCAAAGATTTTAAAATCTTTTAATAGAACTTATTAGAAGTTGTCAAGCTGATTAAAAACAAAAACAAAGTTCTTTCTGTCCAGTTTTCTCAGGATTTGCTTTCCCCTCGAGATTTAAGCTGTAACCACTTCACCTGGCATGACCGACCCCTTTGCTTAGAGACAACCAAGACATGTCTAACCTATCCTCCAGAGAGCATGATGGTGAATTTACTTAGAAAATAGGCCTTTAGAATACTCTAGAGTAGTTAAAGTCCTAAACATATCAACATGGAGCTATTTTAAAAATGTGATGAGTGGAAAAAAAAGTTGCAGATAGATACGTACAGTATGAGAACATGATGGAAAGTTTAAAAACAAGCAAATCAAACCTGTATATCATTTATGGTGGCATACACTTGAGCAAAAAAAAGAAAATACCATATCAGGAGAGTGGTTAATTCTTTGGGGCAGAGAAAGAGGAAAGAAAGAGAAATTAAATTAAGGAGAGGCACACATGGGAAGCTTCGAATGGACTCAGAACATTTTATATGTTGGAAGAAACAGCTTGAAATAAATGTGGCAAAATGTTGAGATTTGACAAAGCTGGGTGGGTGAAATAGATATTAATCTCTATACTTTTTTCTATATAGCTGAAATATTTCATAATTTGAAAAAAATGTATTTACTTGTATTGGAGGAGTTATCAAATGGTTTTACAGAGATTTGTAACTTAACAGAACTCTTGCATGGCATAGGGAAAGACTTATGAAAAGTAGAATTACTGTACAAGTAACTAAAGTCTCAGTTTTACCAATACTTTTTGATCTTTTAATCTAATTTAATTGATTATAATCAGCTATTTTTGGTTGATTACTCAATTTTCTCTTTAAATCACTCGTCTCTCAAAAATATGCAGCTTATTTAAAGCAAATAAATAAATAAATAAATAAATAAATAAATAAATAAATAAATAAAATAATCGCAAGGTTAACAAACAAACCCCAAATGATACTGGTATACCACAGGTACATTAAAGGAAATCTATTACTCCAGCAACAATTTGCGGGAGTAAAAGATTTCTCCCAAACTCTACATCTGGAGCATGGTCTAATCCCAAGGATGCTCTAATTCATCTCCTCAAAGTAGCAAAATTACTTTCACAACTGCTATTTGATATTCTTCTCTCAGTAAAATAATAGTATCCCTCATTGGAGTTGTTTTTAGGATTAAATGAGTTAATATATTATGCACTGAAATCAAAGCACATGGTTCATACCATTACTATTAGTAATTATCCTTAAAATGGTAACACATAACAATGTGATCACATAACAATGTGATCATTTTAAATGAGACTTAGGCCCAAAGCCCACAGCAGAAGCTGATTTTCATTCTCAAATCGACATTTTTAGATTCTGGTCTTTCAACCATGTAACTCCAATAACTGTCAGAACCAAAGTCCAATCATCAATGAGTATCCAGCACAGAAGCAGAGGACGTATTGCTAGCAGCTCAGGTTTTACACCTCTCCCTTAAAACTAAAGAAAACTGGGCCACAGCAGACAAGTTCCAGGCCTCTGGACCCATAATGAATGTGAAAAGAGCCCCTGTGTCTGGCTTCCTCCACTGACAAAGGTTGGCTTTCCAGAGAGATCCAGGCCAGGACTACTCCAGTCTGTCCTCTGCCTGCCACTGGCCCCAACTGGCTCAGTTCCACTCAGTAACCGGGCATCAAACAAGAGTAATTGACAGCTTCTCTCCTCCAGCCTTCCCTCTCGGAGCAGGCAGTTTCCCCAGGAGCCGCCTCATACAACCTCAAACACTTTATTACTGGTCAATTTGGGTTTCCTGCCCACTTTAAGTGGCAGTGCTGAGGGTCTGCAACTCTCTCTAGCCCTCATTGATCAATATTAACAGTCACTTTCACAGCATTTCCCTGCTACTCAGCAAGGCCAGGGACTGGCTGTAAATTACCACATAGTCTGGTCATTATACCCAAAGAAATGCTGTCATTCAAAAGTTAGGGCTCATTGTGAGAATAATTTCTTCCATGCTCTTCAGTACCCAAATCAAAGAAGGGAAGAGAGCGTGGAGCTTGTCCCTTTTGGATTTGTTGGTTTAACTAAAATGTTTAACTATATTCACCCCTGAAGATACACTCTTTATCTGATATTTACAGATAGGGGTCCGACTATTTCCAATACCCACACAAGAGGAACCATCAGCTTTCCAGAGGGGTTGGGGAAAAGAAACCATTCTATAAATTTTAAGTCTTGGGTTTACAGTCAATGCATTATAGTCATTAAAAAAAAATCAAGATTAAGCAATTATTGGCTGGGGCTCACAAAGTAATATTTGTTTGTGAGGTAAAATTTAACAAGAAACAAACAGCGAGTGTTGTTTATCAGCAAGTGTGAGCTGTTTAAAGGCATAGAGGGGCTTTGTAAATGCAAATCTCAGAACCTGGCAAAGAGCTGAAAGAATGTTCCCTGCTGCTGGCAGCTGACTCAGGCATGTTGAAGGTGACAGAGCAGAAAGGCCACCAGGAACCAGCCTTCCTAAGTGGGGGTGCAGAGATGTACCATTGAAGGGCATTGGGGCACACCACTGTGGTGGGGAAACACAGAGGCCAGAGACCACACACTGGCATCTCCATTTGGAAGGAGGCCTAAAGTGTGCATATAGGAGAAAGAGACAGACAGAGAGAGGGAGAGAGAGGGAACGAGAGGCTGACGGAAAGAAACAACCATGATCTTCACACCCTAGAGGGCCCTTCTCCTCCAGAGATGGACCAGGTCGTCACCTAGAACCGCCTTAGCAGGGTTGTTTGCCTGTTGCCTTCGAAGTACTGCCACAGAAGCTCAGGGGAGAGCCCTCGCTTGGGCTGGATGAAATAACCGATCAACAGAGGGGCTTCCTGGCAGCTACCATGTCCCAGGGACATTACCTGTGTCCCTGTCCTTGGCCACACCCTCTGGGAAACCATGTGCTCAAACAGAGAGAAGGGGAGTAGAGAGAAAGCAGGAACCTGCTGAGTACTTAAAATAGTCACATTAAAAAATGGTCAAATTGAAAAACGATTGTTCTGCCTACTCTCTGTGCACACAAGGCTCATGAGGAGGCTGAAGAGTGGTCAGAACTGGTCCTATCGAATTGTGGTTCATCCTGGGCCTCAATTCACATGAGATTTGTTGCCACTGAGTTTTTGAGGCTGAGCCTGAGCTCATCTAACCAGTCATGGTTTTAATACCAGAGGCCTATGCCTGCACAGAGGAACCAGGGATGCTCCTTGGCCATCATGCTATGCCTGGTGATTGAAAGTCCAAGCTGTTCCACTACTTCAGGTCTCAGTGGTTCTCTTCCTTTTAGCCTTCTCCTCAGTGTGTCATCAGGAACAGTCTCAGGTCAAACTCAAGTCACTGAAGTCTCCCTGGCTAGGCTGCCATCTGAAGTTATTTCCTTTTGTGGGTTCAACCTACCTATCTGTGCAGGGAGCACAAGCCTTGTTTGGCTCTTGACTGTTGGGAACAGGTCTCACTCTCACAGCCTCTCAGTGTCTAGCTGGCCAGTTTGGGCAGCTGGCCAGGGGGACACAGCTGGATGCTGGTGGACAGCTAGTTTCTTTGAAGGACCTGCCCTCCCAAGCACATTCTCCTCACGGAACAGAAGGAAAAACAGGTCAGGCCTGCCAATCAGAGTTGATGTTCTCCAAACTTTGCCTCATCTCCCACAGGTATTTTTTTCCCTTTGTTTTCACGCAAAGAGAAAAGTAATCTTGGTTGCTCAGAAAACACAACATAAAGAACACCCCAGTTCACAGCCCAGCAATAGGCAATAACTTCCCCCAATGAAGGAGAGATTGGGGGCCACTGATGCCAGCTCTTGGGGTGTGTGCACAGCAGAGATAGAGGTTCTGAGGCCTGGACTGTACTCATGTGCAGGGGCTGGCCACCAGCCTGGTGATCAGCCTGGCTGATCTCCCAGCTCCGGGACCCTGAGGGGAATTAGACACCAGCCACCCCATGCTCCCTTTTGTTTAGGAAAAAGGAGAGAAAGAGAGAGAGTGAAAAATAAAATCCTCAATCGTTTAGTACAAGTCATTTTACATGCTGGGATAATGAAGTATAAAAATGCCTTCAAAGAACTGATTTCCTACTTTTAACTCACTGCCAGCCAAGCTCTTTGTGAGGCCTCTCTGGAACATGCATTCCCGTCCCACTCAAACAAAAGAGCTGCGAATTCATTAAACTATTTAATTATGCCTTTTTATTTTTCTCCATTAGCAAGTCCTACCAGCACAAAGTAAATAAAGCCACCGTGGTCTTTCCCCAGCAGACACACTGACTGTTTTTATTCTTTATTCAGTTTACAATATAAAGGGCTATTTTTCCCCCTCCTATTCTTGGCGAGTTTCCTAGTACAAACCCTGCAAATAGAAGCACCCAACTGTACATGCAATGCATGAAGCTGGCGCAGGAGCATTCAGCATTGCAAGCACATACCCTAGACAGCTTTCAAAGTACCCACAGCCAAAGGCAGCCAAACAGCACTTTACAGCCAGGCGCGGAAAAGATATTAGCTTTTTTTTTTTTTTTATATACTCTAGTAAATTTGCTTTTTACATCTATTTCTTTTCAGAAGGGCTTGTTATTGAGCTCACTGTCCACAAATTCCATTGATCTCAGGCTGTGACTCAATCCATATGCTCACGCTTTGACACCAGCACAGCAAGCAAGCGATACAAATCCTGTTCAGGCTACAAACTTATTGATTTTATAGATTTCCCCCAAAGTTGTGATAATGATATATCATTGTTAAATTTGGTAGAACAAACTGCTTTCCCAATCTGTCAATGCGAGCATGAAAACCAATTCACAGCCTTGTTTAGAAGGCTTTCCCATCAGAAGAATAAGTACAGCCAAAGGAAGCAGACCAGCGATACCCGGCGGCTGGCACCAGCTTGATGTACGATTCCTTCCTCACTGCCCTTTTCCGACCCACAGCACACTGGGCTGCCAGACTTGTACTTACTGGCTACAATTATCCACAGCGATTCCTCCCCAGGATGCTCAGTATTAATTATTAACAACTGGGAGCATGCTGCTTGGGTGACCCACATCAGTAGGTTTTAAAAGACAATTTTGGTAATTTTAATATGCTATTCAGATGCGGTTGGATCCATTAGGATCCTGGGATTATTGACTTTAATAGGTCAGTTTATTTCCCCCTGCAGTTGCTCTCTCTCCCCACCTTTAGGAATCAAGGCAGCTGCTTCCAGCAGGGGGCAGACATCAGACAGCATTTGCTCTAGAAAGGCTACGCCTTCGCTTCTGGACTGTGATGGGTTAGGTGACTCCATTTGCCTCAAAAATTTGGACTCATTTCCTACAGATAAGGGCCAGATCTTACATTTCTGTGGACATGGTAAGATTCCATTAACTTTACTCCTTCCAAGGTTATTTGTGACTCTATTTCTCAATTATGTCCCCACGCGTACATCCAAGTGCCCTCTAAATCACCCCACCTTCGGCCTCAACTTCTGCTGCAAATTCTTTATTGCATGAAAATGTCTAATTCATTTCCACATGTGTGTTACTTTCTATCCCCAAGTTCCCAATCAACTAGGATATGTCTTCGACCATTATTTTCTTGGGTCATAACGATTGTGGTTGTTATTATTATTATTATTATTACTTTTTCAAACTGTCCATTTCCTTTATTTCTAAAACTTCAGTCTTTGTGTAGTCTTCTTTTTTCCCCTTATCTCACCATCTGCTCTTTCCTACTTCTTCCTTTCTTACTCAAGATTCCATATGGAGTCCTCTATCACTAATCCATTAGTTCTTTTCCCACTAATTTAAATGAAACAGCTTAACAAAGCATTTAGAAACTGTCAGTCCCATCACTACAGATAAAATCCAAGTCTCTCCGGACCCGCCCAGAATCTCCCAGGATTTTCCGTTGTCCTCTAACAGTGCCTTCTGCTTCTCTACTGCTTCCTTCCTCACTGAAATTGCAACTGCCTCTTATATGAGGACAGAGTGTCAACCCCCAATCTACCTGTCTGACTCAAGCTGGATGTCATGGAAGATGTGGTTTTGTCAGATGGTGGTATTAAGTTAAAATTCCAACTACTTGAAGCTCCACTTTCATTTCCCACTCACATACGTGCTCAGTTCTAACATGGGTTGAAACCTAGTTCACTTATAGTCTACATTCCACAGGAAACTGACCTTAACGAATAGTGTCTAAGACCAAATGCAATCAAGCGTGTGAGCATTGTATGGCCATGGACAGACCCACTTTGCCTTCCCATTCAAGTTTACCCAAGCTTGACCTTATTTTCTTTAATGCTAATAATAATTTACATCCTCAAATGACATAACTGTTAGCAATGGCTTTTCATACAACCTTCTCACAAGCTGTGAGAGAGCTTAAGGAGATATCACCATCCCCATTTTATAGATGAAGACATTGAGGCTGAAAAGTACTATGGGTCAAGATGGTTCTTACATCTAGGTCTTCTGGGCTCTAAATCTAGTGGTCTTTCCAACAGAGCATATTCCATCTCGATCTCAGTTACTTAAACAATAACCTGCATAAAAACCTTTGCATTCCAGATACTTTGTATCTCTAACCCACAGATGGAAAAATGAGTTTGATATCTTTTGTCTATTTCTACCAACTCATGTTTTATGGTAATAATTAATTTTTAGGCTCCTCCTGCTAGAAGACAAATGTAAATGTAGCAGTGACTGACAAGAATCATCATTATGAAGATGATTCCAGTATCTTTCTATAATTCAGGAGTAGGGGTGGGGTAAGGTGGAAGGGAGTCATAATCTTACAGAAAAAAAAAAAAAAAGAGTCCCTAAAGGAACTTGTGATATATTATGTTTTCAAAGATCACTAAGATAAGAGATTCAGGACATAAAGAAAATTTTGAAACAGCCAAACATATAAGACTGTCATAGATCCAGTATGGAATTCACAAAGCCCTTACAAGAGAATTTCTAGGAAAGTGCCAGAGCAGTAAGTTCCCAGGCAGGAAATCAGCAATTAAATAGGCTGGCTATTCTCCTTAATCTACCCATTGCAACTTGCAAAGGGTTTACTGGGGTAACTGGATTCCAGGCTCTCCCACCTTCAAAGGACAAATGGAAAGATGCACCTGAAAGAAGTGGACAATTAAAATTTTATGATGAAGACGTTCCCCCCTCTTGCAGAATTCCTACTCCGAACACATACACACGCAGACCAAACCACCCTCCTGTTCATAATTGCACTGGTCCAAGTGTGCGGAGCCTTCACACAGAATGATGGCTTTCCCTGTCTCCTGCATTTGTTCGGCTCCTTTGGGAGGAGCAATTTACAGAAAGCATTATCGATTTTTGCCATAATAGGTACAGAGATGCCTCACCATCCCTACTCAGCCGGCTCGCTCTCCGCATCACAACTGTCAGGCCAGTTTGTGAAGCCCCGTCATTATTTTTTTTCAAGTAAATCCATCACAAGGTTGGGGTTGGGGGAGGTGAGGGAAGTGATGAAAATAAAATTATTTTCACCTTGCCATATGAAAGAATGTTCACGTCCTTCACTGGAAATGAGTGCAAGCACCATAGACCAGCGGAAAAAAATTTTTTAAAAGGGAAAGGAAATTTGCAGTACCTCAGAAAGACAACCAGATAAAATACAAGGAGATCTCGTTGGGATCTATTTGAAATATTCTGCATGCAGTTATAGCTGTCATTCCTCCTTAGGAAGCTAAGGCACCTGCAGACATTGGCTTTCGAGGGAGAATAAAGGGAAAGCAGACATGCATTTATTTGTTTGTTTGTTTGTTTGTTTGTTTTTTGATCTACATGTGTGCATGAGGGATGGAGTCCGCCTTGAGATGTCTTTCTCAATAGACCACCACTTTCTTTCTACTTCATTTTTTGTACCAGAGGTTTCCAGATTCTCTCACAACCCCACTGTTCACCAGAGGCCACCACCATTTGGTTACCAGTAGAGCAGCATGTGAATGTAAATGCTCTTTACTTCAGTCATTTTTTTTCAAATGAGAAAGAGCCTCTTAGAAATCACACAGAAAACAAACAGAGGGGGAAAAAAAACACACTAAACGTGCTATTGATGCTCGAACAGGCCTATTGATATTCATGTCCTGCCTTGGTCATTGGTGTGCTCTTCAAGCTGGTCTCTGAGCTCGGGGAGGAAGGTCAGAGCTTATTGCCCTCTATCCCATGGTTCAGGCCTCCCCTCCCCCCAATTCCTATACACAGCCTTGTTTGAGCCTCAGAAGATTTAATCCAAGAATTGGCTCTGGATCTCATTCCCAGTTCCGCAGTTCATTAGCCATGAAAAGTGATAGCCGCTTAAGATTTTTATGAGACATTGTTCCAAAGGCGGACCACAGAAAACTGCACAATTACACAGCACTTTGCATACTGCCTGCCAGCCTCTGGCTCAGACCTAAGTAGCTCAACAGCCATCAAACTACAGAATGAAAAGTGGCCAGTTTGCTCTTGGTAAAAAGCGAGGATTTGGTGATGTTTTGTTCCAAGTGGTGCTTTCTTGAAAGGACACACTTATTCTGATATAAATTCAACACATAACATGTTATCCTTTCTCCACTCCCCTAGCCCCCAACCTCTCCATCCTCCAACTACAAGGACCAACCCTTAAAAGCACACAAGCCCCTCCCCCCGCCTCCCACAGCTCCTATTTGGCAGGAACATTTGCAAACACACACATTTAGAGGGACTGAGGTCAAGCTGAAATAGGCAGATCTGGAATCCACTTGGACACTCACCTTCTGTGGTTAGACCATGAACTGAATTGTGTTTAAAAAAAAAAAAACAGCCCTCCTGTATCAGACCGTATGGAAAATACACTGACACCAAGTCGCATAAAACTTGCAATTCTGATTGTGTCTGCCTGATCTGTTGTCACCCTTAAGGCCACATGCTCAACTACAATACGGCAGTGTACACCAAATTCAAAAATTTTTGTGTAGCAAGAAGGCAAAACAAGAATCTTGGCAATTTTGAACTTTTACTTTTTTAACTATTTCAATCATCCCTCATGAACATGAGGTCTGAGTGATGTTATTCAAGATCTAGGTATCCATCCCACTCGGGAGATCAGCTGTGAGGCCGCGGGAGAGACCATGCTGAAGAGTCATAGGCTTTTGTGAAATATACAGAAAAGTTAATATACACTAGGTAATTGGTTAAGGCTGCTGTCTCTTTTCACATTTTACATTTCCTTTCACGTCAGGTGTCATTTGAGTGGCAACCAGCATTTTGGGAACCTGTTACAATTTAGAGGAATATATTTATGTGAGGTTCACAGTCATGTCCATAAACACCTAAGTTATTCCTAGCAAACTCAATGTAGGAAAAATTCCAGAAACGTCTCACTCTCAAAATAGTAGCTGATGCTCCTGGCACAGAGACTGTTATAAGTACAACAAAAATAACTGGATGATAACTTACGACAGTCTTATATGAGCCAGATACTACTGTGTAAGGGTATTAAAGACATGATTTTGCTTAATTTTTATAACAGATTTTTGCTGTTTCCTTCACTGTTTTATATGTACCTAGAACAGTGCCTGGTACATATTTGCTGTGTAATAAATATTTGTGAAGTGATGAATAATACATAGAATAATGGGAGAGGGCATTACAATAAGATTCACAAAAAAGAAATATAATGGACCAATAAATGCTAATAATCAATGAAATGGAAAATAAGACAAAAAGGTAACATTTTCTATCTAATACACTGGCAGAGTTTCATTTGTTTTATTTTTATCATGACAACCTCTAGTATAGAAAAGAGCTGGAGACATAGAATACATGGGTATAAATTGGTACAGTCTTTCTGGGTGACAATCTGGTCATTTTATTAAGACTTAAACATATTTACACACTTTGATCACAAATTTCAGTGTTTTGAAATTGACCCTAAACAAAAAAGAATTACATATAGGTGTTATGTATAAAGATTTCTATCACAATATCACTTAAAAGAGAGAAAAATAATACATAATCTAAATGTCCATTTTAGTGGTTAAATTTTAAATGGTAACAAAATTTGTTTCATTCATATGATAAAATGTTATGTAGCCATTTAAAATCATGCTTCAAAGCAGCATTTAATGACAGGAAAATACATTAGTTATATTGAGTTAAAAAAAGAAATTATATGATGTGATCTCAATTTTGTACAATTCTGTTATGTCTATAAGACTTTATACCTGCATGGAAAAAAATCTAGGAGACTACACATAGAATATATAAAGAGGAGTTATCTTTGTGTGATACTATTAAAGGTAATTTTGTTTTTTCCCATACTTTTCCATATTTTCCACATTTTCTAAAATGAGCCATTTATTTCTATAAATATTTATTGATAATTTTTAATATTGTAAAAATGTGAAAACATATAAGAAATCTAGGGTACAGTGTTTTTTTTTTCTGATTATTCAGAAAAGAATAGATAATTTATCTGTTGTCCTCCAAGTTAATATTTTTAACTTCCTCATCAGGAAAACATGACACTGTATTCTTTTGTTTGTTTGTTTTTTAAAACAGTGTGACAGCCTAGGGGCCATGTATGGTCCACAGACATGTTCTGTTTGATAACAGGGTACTTTCAAAATTTGAATTTGAATACTTCTCGGCAGGATCTATCTTTGACAGTTTGCCACAGACCTCACTCTTCCAGATTGTCATCCTCTATCAGCTACTGAATTCCAATCCTTGGATTCACTGACTTCTAAAGTATTTATCTATTTTAGTGAACTAAGTTTGCCAATTATGAGAAACAGAAGTCCTAACTGGAATGTGATGCTCCCATTAGTCTCCTCCCTAATTGATGCACCCACATGCACACTATCTACCCCTTACCTGTATATACTCTTCATCCAGTAATGTCTTTAAAATCAAAGCATTACAGAAATTTTTTAAAGGCCCTCTTGTGATTTATAAGTAGCCTGAGAAACTGTGTCTTAGCCAGTTTGGGCTGTTATAACAAAGTACCATAGACTAGGTAGCTAGCTTATAAACAACAGAAATTTATTTCTCACAGTTTTAGAGGCTAGAAGTCCAAGATCTAAGCGCCAGCACGTGGGGTTCTGGTGAGAACCCTCTTCTTGTTTGCAGACTAACTCCTTCTTATTGCATCCTCACATGGCAAAGAGCAGAGAAGGGAAGCAAGCTCTTTCATGACTCTTATAAGTACACTAATCCCCTTCGGGAGGGCTCCACCCTTGTGATATCACCTAATCTTAATTACTTCACAAAGGCCGCACCTCCTAACACCATCAGATCTGGGGGGTGGGGGTACTATTTTAATCCATAACATATGGCTTGTTGTTGTTGCTTTTTATTGAATGCCTAGAATGTATTAGAAAACATAATAAGTGTTTATAAGTATCTTTAATCTTCCTAACAATCCTTGAAGGTTATTTTTCCATTATATAAATGGTCAAACAAACATAAAAGGATTAGATAATTTAAATAGACAAAAATTGATTAAGCACCTAATATGTGCCAGGCCATGATCCAAGGTCTCCAGTGACAAAGCCTAGTTCTTTCCTCCATACTGAACCACTCTCTGCCACAAAAGGTCCTCTATTTTAGGACTTCACCTCTCCCAACAAGGTAATCTGTTTAAGGCACAGCATAATAAACTATTATTCCATTTTAATTAATTTATTAACTTATTGTAATTCTTAAATAGGTCCGGAGCAATATAAACTAAAAAGAATGATGGGGTAATCAGATTTGGGGTAGGCATAAATGCAGTCCCTTTTGTATGGCATTGCCAAAACAAAGACCCATTATCTTTCTTTTTATTGCTCTCCTTGTTTTACTAATTGATAACTACACGAACTGAGAAAGGGAACTAAATTATGAAAGACAATTTTACCATTAACATAATACAGAAAATACTCAATGGAAAAAGAAACTCCAGAAATCATAAAGACAATGGGTTAATGTGGTATCTAAGGCTGCCTGCATAAGTGCATCTGAGTACCCTGGCGCAGACGAAGTGTCACCAAGTGTCGCCAAAGCAGCCCTATGTTTTCTTCTGGAAAATAGTTCCCTTTCAAGCCACATGTGGGCAAGGTGTTCTCACTAGTTTCTTCTACGGCTTTATTTCTTGAGTGGTCCTGAGGTGCATGTATAGAGAAGCTATCTGATTTTCCTGCTATAAACCCAGTCTCCATGAGAACAATATCTTGATTCTGGAAACTGCATAATTCAAGGAAATTATTATTGGCTGGTGTAGGTAATGCTATCTGCAAATTTCCCAGTTTTGTTGGTTCATTCATTCATTCATTCATTCAATAGCTATTAAGCCCTTCCTATATGCTTAGGCCTCAACTAGATACTAACATATAGCTGTTAACAAAAGAACAAGGTCCCTGCCCTCATGGAAATTACATGCTAATTTAACAACAGACAATAAACAAGTATTCACATTCTGCTAAGAGATAATAATTCAAAGAAATCAAGGAGGAGGATGTCATACTCAACCAGTAGACAGTGTCTTAGAGCACTGCTCATTAGGACTTATGAAAAAAGTATCCAATATCAAGCTATCTGGGACACCAACATTATTTTTCCAAATTAACCTTGACTTTATGAACCAAGAACTCTTCTCAAACTTCATTCTAATTCTTAGGCAGCAAAATTAAACTCCTTTCAAACATAGAATTTCTCTTCTCTCATCTCCCATTCAGAGAAGACAGTTGAAAGTGCAGTAGGCAGAGTACTCCAAGAAATACAGCCACATGAAAATTAGATATGCAAAATCTCTAGAGAAGTGTTTTTTCTAAGGAAGAACAAAATTGTAAAGGTGAACCATGTGATGAGAAGATTCTGAATGGGAAACAAACCATGACACATTTTAGGAAATCGCTTCCAATAAGCCGGATGAGGAGAGCTCACAAGGAAGATTCACAATGTTTCTGTGCAAATTTGGTCTAACAGAGAGAGATCCTAAATCTCTCTGGAAAAGATGACTTTTATAATCATTTTAAATTTATTTAAATAATATGGGAAGATACAACCAGAGCCAGACATCTCCTGTCTCTTTCCAAGAATAATGGTTGAATCATGTGGTCCTTACATATCCAACTGTCTCAGTATCAAACTCATTAATACTCACCAGCTTCGTGACAGAAAGCTAAATGCGAAGGCCAGATGACATGATGCAAATGTTCTCTCTTCCACTGATGAGACCAGTACTTGTTACCTATTTTACTAAAGTGGCTCAGTGTTGCTTCAAACTGATTATCTAATAACACCCACTATGAGAAACATAGCCCCAACTGGCCACAGAATTTATCTTTCACTGTTGATTCCCTGAAAGTTCACAAATGGTTTAGACTGGGAATAAAAATGAAAGAACTTGTGTTTATGTGTAAAGAGTTTACTGGAACCACAATGAGACACCACCTCACACCAGTCAGAATGGCTATTATGAAAAAGTCAACAAATAAAAAGTGTTAGCAAGGATGTGGAGAGAAGGGAATCCTCGTACACTGTTGGTGGAAATGTAAATTGGTACAGGCACTACTGTAAACAGTATGGAGGTTCCCCCCCAAATTAAAAATAGATCTACCATATGAACCAGTAATCCCATATCTGTGTATTTATCCAAAGAAAACAAAAACACTAATTTGAAAAAATTTATGTACCCCTACGCTCATTGCAGCATTATTTACAATAGCCAATATATGGAAGCAAACTAAGTGCCCACTGGTAGATAAATGGATAAAGATGGGATAAACACACACACACACACACACACAGGAATATTATGCAACAATAAAAAATGTAATCTTGCCATTTGCCACAACACAGATGTACGTAGAGAGCATTATGCTAAGTGAAATAAGTCAGAGAAGGCAAATACCATATGGTTTAACTTATATGAACAACAACAACAAAAGAAACAAAAACACACTCATACAGAGATCAAAGGGATGATTGCCAGAGGGTAAGTGAGTGGCAGATGGGTGGAAAGGTGAAGGGGACTGTAGTCAAAAATACTGTGTTAAGTTTGCATGGTGACAGATGATTACTAGAATTAGTGGGGTGATCACATTGTAAGATATAAAAATGTTGAATCACTATTGTATACTAGAAACTAACATAACTAATATTATATGATATACTAACTATACTTAAATTTAAAAAAAGAACAAGCAAAATAAGATATTCAGAAGGTGAGTTCTATAGCTACAATGACATTCATTCTAGTTCTCTTTGGAAAATTCAAAATGAGAAAGGATATGAACATATAACCATAAACATTAAATTGCACCATAAAAAGTTAGTCAGCCATTAAAAAGTTCTGTTTAAGATTGTTGAGTAAAGAAAAGTGTTTGCAATTTATTGTTGAAGCAAAAAACACAGAAATAGCACAGAGAGTAGGATCCCAAACAAATATATAATAAGAAAAAAGATGAGAAGGGTAGACACCAAAATATTTACAGTATCATCACATAGAAATAGAATTGGAGTGATCTTTATTTTCTTCTTTTAGCTTGTATTATTTTCATAATTAAAAAAAATATTTCTCCCATGTGTGACTTAAATAATTATAGTCCCAGTTATTAAGCCAATAAGCTATATAACCTATAAAACAATTATTTTCAAATGTAAGATAAACTGTATGAATTAAATGATCTTTAAGGCTCCTCCAATTCTAATGAGCTATGCTTCTAAGGGTCAGAAGCCATAGATAGCAAGAAGTGCAAGGAAGATGACAAAACCCAAGCATACACTAATGGTGTAAGTAGCTGAAGAAAATAATCTGTGCTAGTATCAATAGGTAGGACGGCTTTGGCAATGGTCTATAGAATATCCATTGGTCTGTAATAAAGTGTTCACTAGAAAATTAGAAACAAAAGAGTAATTTGAAGACTTTTCCATAAAAATAAAGTTATTCATATTAAAGGCTATCCTTAAGTCTGATCTGGTCTCCTTCCTACTCTTTTTTAGGGAGTGGGAGTTGGGGACAGGATTATTTAATTATATCTTTTTTAACAAGATACATTGGTGAAAGTAAATAGTAACTGTGTGTTTAATACCCTTACATAATAGAGAAAAGGCTGACAACTCCTGTGTCAGCTTCCAAATCTTAAAACCATTTTAGTAGTCCTGCTACTTCAAATTTGGGGACTACTTATCTATAAATGGTATATTTCTATTTACATACATTTTGCTAGAACAAAATTTGTAAGCCTATGGTCCTCAGGGAGAATATATTCTATAGATGAATTTTGTTTACTAACAATTGAGAAATTTCTCATAAATGTCCTTTTACTGGGCTCATACCTATGGGGCAACAAGGTGCTACAGATCAGGACTCACTGTTCCTTTGATGGGCCAGGGTTCCCCAGTTTGCCACACTGGGCTGTCTAATCGACGTTGGTCATTTTTGTTATCTGCGTGGTCCATGTAGAAATTTGAGTCTGCCACCTTTTTAGGAACCAAACTAATAGCCTTTCTTAAAAAGAGAACTTTAGGAGATTATGGAGGCCATGTTCTGTTTAGTGGAATTGGAGAGAAACCAGCTCTAGGTCCTCTGCACAGCAACTTCCCAGATTTTGGTCCAAGAGCTTGGCCTCAGTGATCAAAGTTCTAGCAGTGACCTTTCAGCTGTAGCCAGTAGCCAGGGCTGGAAAGCAAACTAAATACAAAAGACAAACCTTAACTGTTCCTTGTATCCCTCTCTTCACACCCCCATCCCATACTACCCCCTTGGGGATGACTCATTTAAATATTTTTTGCCTTGGCTTTCTCCTTCAGAATCACTCACACCATAAAAACAGAACAAGAAAATACTAAGAATTTTAAACACCTCAGTCTGTAATGGGATTAGAGCATCTGTAAGGTGTAAAAAATGATTTCATTGTTTCCTATAAACTGGCTCCTTCCTCACTAGAAAGGGCCTCAGTCAAGATGTAGAAAGCAACTTTTTAAACAGCGTGTATTAAATCTGACAAACATCTGGTCAATCAAATTTACAGCAATACATAGGGTCTAATAAAGGTTTATTTCTTCTTGAAGAACAAATTTAAAGATTTTTTAAAAGCTTTATATATAAAAAGAAAACTAGACCTGCATTTCTTTGCCCAGCCTGATTTCGAATGTTCCATGCTTTGCCAAGCACCAGCCAAAAGGTTTCTGTTTCCTCAAGGCAGCAGTAAGGGAGACGTGTGCTTAGGCTTGCAGGCATGGCTCCGCCACATCCCACCATCACACCACCCAAAAGCACCTCGGACAGCCTGGCAGGTGCTAGGTTTGAAGCTGACTGTGGTCTTCAGCAGGACCTCCTCCTACCAGCACCATTTCTCACTGCTGTTACCTCCTTGTGTGTGTGTGCTTGTGTGTGTGTTGGGGCTAAGAGGGGTAGATCAGGCAATGAGGTGGAGTATAGACAGTTTAGAGTTGGGATAAGAGAAGGAATGCAGAAGCACTAAAGAGCTACCTATATCTCTCCCTTTACTCTAATTCACTTAAACCAATGGCTATTAGGAACAAGATCAAGGACATGATTTAAGCTACTTGGAAGTACGAATGGGCAGTAGTGCTGAGAATGAAACTGGAGCTCCCCCTTGAAGCTACGAGTGCTTCGGGTAATAGAACAGGACAGCCTCTCAGACACCATACCTTTATGCACCTAACATACCCTTGTGCCATGTGCTCATCAACAACTCTGTAGTAACCCCATTAGCCACAGCATAATGGGGTGATATTTTGAAAATATTAAACCATTTAATTTTTCCCTTAAGTGGATTCTTCTCGCCATCCATTAAATAAATGGGTTTCATTGTTTCAAGGGAAGGGTGAATAGGTAAAAGCTTCTCTTGACAGAGCTAAGCCTGGGGCACCCAAATCAATTAGCCATGGAGCAGAGCAAATGTAGGATATGATAAAGAGGAAGCAGTAACAGATCAGATACAGATAAGATACAAGTGTCTTGAATTCCCCTTTGGGGTTAAAACTCCAGAGAAAAGACTGGGACCATGGGATGATAGAAAACCCTCACTTAGGGTGGTAGTCCTTCTAATATGGTGGGGCTTGTGCTTTGATTTTCAGGGTCAAGCAAACTGCAAGTCTCCTGAAATAGTACCTACTTTAAGCATGGCGCCAGGAGGACATGCTATTGCTAAAGCATTGTTTGGAAATAGTCAAAGGAAGTGTTTAAAAGGATGAACTAGGAGGTTTTCAATCTCAGCAATATGAAATTTTGGACCAGATGCTTCTTTGTTTTGGGGTTATCCTATGCATTTATAGGATGGTGCCAGAATATAGGCCAGATACCTCCAAAGAGGTGGATGTGGAATTGATAAGAAAACTGGTAAACCAGAAGACACCAGACATGGAAGAGACCAGAGGCAATGACAAGCTAACACAACACTTGGAAAGACCAACTAGATCGAATTGAACCTAGGGCCTACCTAAGCCACCCATGCAATAAAGGAGACGCAAGACGGGCCCACATACCGAGGACCCTCTCCTGTTGGCTCCTTTGAAAAGACATATTATTTCCTTGTACCCAGAGGCTACTGGAATAAAAGAGGTGTAGTGGGATTAAAAAATTCAAAAAGAGAGAAACAATTCTCTCTGAAAGGACGTTTGAATCTTAACTTTAACTCAATATTTAACCTAAGCAGAATTAATCTAACCTAGAGATTATTGTCAAGGGTTGTGACAGCTCAAGAATAAGGTAAGAACAGTTATAATCAGAGCTGTAGTAAGTATTCAAGGCCATGTACTTTATTCTAATTTTTTTTTTCTGCTCCCATTCAGCTTCTAGGATTCAGCCCCCAACTCCAGCTTGTGGTTCTACTCTCAATTTTAAACACTGAGATCTGCTTTTCTGTCTCCTTCAGCCTTGGATTTCACTGTTGACCAAAGAGTCAAGGTTCTTTCTGATGTGGAAAATCCCCAGGATATAACTTATTGCCTGGTGTTCCAATTGAATCCTCCTTGCCCTGAGATCTACTTTGGGAAGAACCCCAACTAAGACACCATCACAGATTTGGCAACCTCTCCCACGATCTTGACATACCAAAGGATAAGAACTGAATTCCACATACCAATGTTTAATGTTTTCTGACACATTTATACCTGAAGACCCCAGGGTGGTCTCCTTTACCATAGAAACTATTGGGTCCCCTAGAGACACTGTTGGGTCCCTCTTCTCAAGAGAGAAGGAAGTAGATTTGCTTCCATAGTGTAATCTGTAGGGTGCCTTGACTAGGGGTCCTACCTGGCCCCTTTCAGGATAATCAAGAAATGAAAATAGAGTAATTTCTAGCAACAAACTGGATATAGGTCAGTATCAAGGCACAGAAGACCAATTCTTCTGTGTGGTTAATATAGAAGGCCGCCATGGATCAAATTGCTATTTTCTGACTCTCCGCAACAAAAATGTTTTTTATAAAAACTTTATGACCATTTAAAGGACCCTTACTTGGTGACAAATGCAGAGGAGAGAGTGCTCAGTATGGTAATGAAAATAAGAGGTAACACTGCCTGCACCATAGCAAATGGTTCCATTCATAATTTTGCTACAGCTCAAATTCAATAAAAATAACTCCATCATTAATCCCTGTATAACACCCTCCCTCTTACCAAAGGAAAAAAATTGTGAGTCTCAGTGGGTAGTTTACTTATGTCACATAAATATCCAGTGCATTATACATAAAGAAGCCAACATTTCCTTTTAAGAGATTTGACTCATGGAAGCTGAGGAGAGTGGGCAAGTGCCCAAAGACATCCAAATTCCATAGGGTTTCCGCCTATCTCTGAAAGTTGGCACCAGGTTCCCCACTGTACTCTTCCCAAGAGGCCCACTCCATACACAACTCAAAGGAATTTAAGCCTCATTCATGCTAATGAGGCTCTTTATTGGTCCAACAAGACAGAAAAAACTCTTGAAAGCTTGGTATTTCCAGCCTTTTTTTTTTTTAAGACAGAGATCAAGTACCAGTTAGTAGGGAGCTCAGGGAAAACCTCCACAGCTACCATTTTTGCCCCCTCAGAGCAAAATAGGCAAAGGAATTCCAAGAAACAAGACACAGAGCTTCTACACAAGACTCAAATGAGGCCCTGGACTCTCTCCATAGGTGTCGCTGTGGTCCTGTCCAGGGCTTAGCAGAACATCCCACATCTTTGAGAGGAAAAGCAGCTAGGGAAGAAGAGTGAACACTTGAAAATTAATGATGTCAGTCTGTCTTCATATATCAAGCTAATATGAAAGGGCTTTAATTTTCTTAAAGGATAAAAAAAGGTTTCTTTGCTAGATTAAAGTTGCGATTGTCATTCATATATTGTTTATAAGGTAGTCATCTCTTTGCTCTGTATTTTTTTGTTTTTGATTTTGTATACTAGTTAGCAGTGAAGACTTGTCTGCGTGTATCAGAAGGAATAAAGAGAGAAACGTCCTTAACTGTCAGTTTTAATAAGAGGAGTCAACATGCCTCTATTCAGGTTAAATATTGTCCTGTCACATTTCAATAGAGTCAACAGATTTTTTAAAAAGAAAAGTCAAAAGCACTGTGTATGCAAAAAACCCTTCCTGTCATAGAATGTCAAAGCCCTTCTTTATCTGGGGGAGGGGCGTGGAGGCAGGACAGAAAAATCTTTTGTAAAATGAGAAAAATTACCACTCATAATTGGCGCTGACATAAAAAGGGGATTTTTTTTGTTAGAAAAACAAAGAAAATCTCTAATTTAATAATCACCTGCAAACTGTTATTGTGATGGGAACAAAAAACACACAATCAAAGTCATCTTTTTAAAGTAACTATAGTGTTTTTAAGTAATCACTGCACTTTACAGCAGCTCATAAACCAATGATGTTCAGAGTGGAAAAAAGCTACTCCAAACTCCTCAAGGAAAGTTTCTGAAACAGTGAGTGACAGGCTACAATAAGAAAATGCAAGTGCAGCATTATGTTCAAAATAAAGCCAAACAAGATTTTTTAACCCAAAACATATTCCTCTAAGCAAGAATCATTTAGGCTGAAGTTGCAAGAGACGAGCCATTCTTCATAGGAGAACTAAAGGGTTAAAGATACACATTTTTGGAATGATGCACTAGAGAGAACTGAGCATATTTTGTAACAATTTGTAAAACAGACTAGCAGAATAAAGTCACTTTTCTGTTTCAAGTGCTTGCTGATTTGTTAAAAATGTGAACCCCAGATGGAGTTTTCAGAATTTGATATGTTTTTAATTGCAACAAACACTATAATTTTAGAAATTATTCTAACTCTTAATAAAACTATTTCCATTTAACAACCATCTCTATCAATTAGGTCAGTGTAAAAAAATATATATATGTACAGCTTTCTAGACTGAGTAATGTTCAGAATAATCACAAGTTTAATAATCTCGAGCCAAATGGGATCAACTCTCCTCAGAATGGCAAAAAAGACTGACTCAGAATTTCAACATTTACTTATTGTTAACACCCAGGCTTTGTTATTGAGAAAAGAATGCTCCAAAGAGTGCGACCTTCTGTGGGAAATTACAGCAGTCCCGTCATGAATCATACAGAGAGCAGTCTGTGTGCTCTTGGTACTGGATCTTGTTCTTTACTGTATGGTAAGAATCTATAACTATTTATTTAGTTTAGTATTTGGTACTGCTTTTTAATTTTGTAATAAACTCTTTAGGCAGCAGTAAGCTCAAAACCACAAAAATACATGTTTAAAAAATTTAGGTTATGAATTTCTACTTTAAAAAGTTAATGAGAGCTTGTAAGTTGTACAAAATGTGTGTTGATCTTTACCATCTAGCATGGAAGGAGTATAGTGATATCACTGAGTACAAAAAAGAGCAAAAGACATAGACCTGCTGAAAAAATATTATCTTCTACTTAAAAAGCTAGTAGTTATTCTAAGAAGACTATACCAACAAATGATGGTTTAATATGTAAAGCTATAGAAGGTTTAACTGCATATCACTCTATCAAACATGACCTTTCATTTAGATCAAATGACTCTTTTCTTAATTTCATTCATTTTAGATTTCAGTTAAAATAGATGTTATAATTTTTATATTACTCAAAATTAATTTGAAGTACAAAGGATAATGACAAAGCTGATATAAAATTAATTTTTAAAAATATTTTGTGAAAATTAAAAATAATAACATTAGAAAAAGTGCATTCTTAATACTAGTGATTCTTAATTACAGACAGGGCTAAGACACAACAGTATGTGAACATGTAGTAAGAATAATTATTCTGTATACTTGTTTTTAATGTTCACATAGTAATATAAAAAGTTGTTTTATTTTTCTATAACATACATTGATATGTTATTTCAGTATTTTAAGAATTATATTTTAAAAAATAATTTTAATAGAACTTTTAGGAGCCCATCAATATGACAAACCATCTTTATTTAAAATATAATTTTTAAGTTATTTTTAAATTGTGGTAAAATATACATTGCATAAAATTTACTGTTTTAACTCTTTTTAAGTACATTCTGTAGCATTAAGTACATTCATATTGCTGTGCAACTATCACTACCATCCATCCACAAAACTCTTTTCATCTAACAAAACTGAAACTGTATCTCTTAAACAACTTCTCATCTCCCCCTCCCCCTAGCCTTTGGCGTCCATCACTCTACTTTGTCTACATGAATATGACTCCTCTAGGTACCTCATATAAGTGAAATCATGCAGTTATAATAAAATAACTTTTGATCAATCAATAAATATGTCAAATATAGCTTCCTCTGCCATTGTGAAAAATATCCTGGTTTAGAACACAAATTATATAAGGTCAATGTACATTTGAGAGATGTAACCAAACAGTGACACTTTGCTATTCACCAGGAAGTAAGGCCCTGAAAAGGCATCTTTCTCCAAGACATGACGTCTCCACTATACATCTGTGTGCCCAGAGATATTCCCCTGTGGATCATATCATTGTGTGGTTTTGTACAGTGCTAATTTTACTAAGCAAGAACTATGATTTCTTCCAGAATCTTCTTTCCTGCAAGGTTAAGAGCCAGCATTGCTCACAAGTGACAATTTATACATGACTTAAAAGGCAGAAGCAGCAGCATTTTTTTTTTTTATGTTCTGAGGTTGGTGCATCTGGTTGGGCACCAGGCATAGGGACAGCTTATACACACTGTTGGGGATCTGCTGGCTCACCCAGGTGATGTGCAGCAGCACTTGGACCCATAGTTCTTCCTGCTCCTGCTGGATATGCTTCTCCAAATTCTCAGTCCTTGGCCAGGTCCATTCACAAACCCATGGTGAACGGTGCTATTTTCTCTTTCATCCATGGCATTGAGATTGAATGTGGTTAGACAGATGGGGGATTCAGTTTGTGTTCATAGATTCAGTTATTTTTGTGAGTTTCTAGTTCATCTGTCCATTTCTCTGGTCCATTTCTGGATTTTTCTCCTAACTGCTGGTCTGACTGACCAATGGCAATTTCAGTTCTAACACTAGATGTAGAGGCTTCAGCCTGCATGGACCAAGCTACCAGCTCCCATAATTGTGTAAGCTCTAAGACCTATAACAAATCCCTTATTTTAATCACTCATGATGGTTCTGCTTCTCTGATTGAACATTGGCACGTCAACCCGATTCTTCAAATCCAGGTGGTTCCTGAGTTTGATTTTATAAGCCACCTGCCAGATACAAACACTGAATTTCATAGCTACTTTGATGTTTATGAAATTGCTTTCAAATGATATCTGGCAAACTGAAATAAAAATAAAGGAAATAAAGAAAGGAAAATCAGAAAATGCTCTGCTTTTCTCCTTCAGAAAGAGTAAACTTCATTCTTCCATAAAAATGTAAAAGATCAAAGGGAGCCATCTTTAATTCCCTCACTGGGATCAAATCAGATGCCAATTCAACTTTCCCACCTTATGAGAAACTTTCACCTCATTTCACCTTTGCATATTTATTAGCCACTCCACTCACTTATGGGTTCTTTCTGGCACAATGAGAAGACAGGTAGTCAGTTAATTTTAGCAGGCAATAGACACAAACTGAGGTGTTACTATTGATCTTGAAGAATAACGCAAGGTGGGACTCTGACGAGAACTCACGTTCACATCAACATATGCTTTATTCATTGTCGATTCTGCCATCCCCTACAGCATAGGAGACATAGGAAAGGGTGGTCAGGTGCATATGCAGCCAGCTATGCTCTAGGCTTCTTCTACAGTATCTGTGACTCCATTTTGGATAGTGGATAAATAAGTTTGGCAAATACAAGACAAAATAAGAAAAACAATTTAACCTAGTCTCCAAGTTCTTTCTTGTTTACAGTCATCCCTAATAGGATTGAGACAAATGCCACTACCCAATTCTCAGTTGCCTTGAAGTTTTTTAAGAAAATGTCTAGGCATTTTACTAGCATGAGGAGTAACATGGATGCCATTTATAAAGATTAGCAATTAAAAATCTTTCCCAAGAAAACGAATACCATACAAAAGCTATTCAAAGCTTCAAAGCAAAGTCCTGTGAAGGCTCCATACATTTGGTCCATTTGAGTTATTTCAATTTACTTTAGGCAAAAAAAGAGAGAAAATTCCCACAAAGCTGACATTATATAGTAAAGTTTCAGGGATAGGGGAGCTATTTAATCATTTTGTGTGTTCCCCTGGCTTTTCTGCAGTCTCTTTTTCCTGTGGTTTTGTTCTTGGGCTGCTCATTAGCACCTCCCCCAGAGAGTGGGCAGGAGAAGGGAAAAAGAGATAAAACTTAAATCAGACGATTTTATCAGTCAGCCTGTCAACAAGTTGAATATATTGAGAGTCCAGGGGGTGTAGAGGCACTTTTTAGTAGCTCCGATAAAAGGTTTGGTGGGGGAGGAGGTCAAAACTAATGGCAACATTGAGATTTTTTCGGATTATCAAAGGGTTTTATTGATTTGTGCCTTCCACATCTCCATCAGTGGAGATAATCAAAAGTGGGGCAGAAATAATTAAGCATCTATAGAACTTTCTTAAAGAAGACACTTAAAAATGTATTACTTTTATCCCTGTGAATTTGGGTTCAAATAGAAAACAAATAAATTAATTTCCTTCGCTTTGTCTAGATTCTTAAAATTGCGCTGTAAGGAAAAATAAAACCCATCACAGCAGGTTCTCCAGCTCTTCAACAACCTTCTCCTTTCAGCCTGACTCCAGCTAAGCGAGGGGCAGGACCCACAGAGAGGATACATTTGAGTGAAGCAAGAAGCAAGATCGCTGCCACCAACATGAGCCAAAGCCTGACAATGAAGAATTGAGTTTGCCACAGACACAGTAAAATTAACAGTATGTGCTCTGCACACTGACATGGACTTGCAACGAATCTTGCTATCTGCACAAAGACAAGAAACCCTCCATCACGTTGTGAGGCCACTCAACACATGCAGTTTGCTATGGCTAGTGCTGAACGAAAAAGAAACAATCGGGTCTGCCCTCTCTTTCTTAAGGGCATGTTTTATTATTTTTAAGCCTGGAGTTCCAAGACATATGGAAGGATAATGTTCACAGTGGAACAGTACCGGCTGTAAGGCAGAACTCTTGGGCTGTTTGCTTACGGATGCCATGGTTCTGTTTGTTCTGATGTTCTGGAAAGCTCACTGGTGCTCTGTGAGGCTGCAAATACAAGTTTGGGCCTTTTTGCTCACAAAATTATTCCTCCCTCTTCCTTGTAGCTATGTTTCCCAGGTTCCCATGTCAGAGGACTTCCTGCTGGGGCTCAGCTGATAGGAGGCACTGATGAAAGATTCCATGATAGAAGGAAAGGAAAATCAAAGTATTTCCCCTGCTCTTCCTCAGGTTGTACCTCCAGAAGCTTCCTCATCTCTGTGGCTCTAGCTCCTACCCAGACAGGCCTGCTGTGATTCTAACTACCATAATCCCTAAACAGCAACACCACTTCCTCCCTCTGTCCTTTGGCCAAGAAATGGTAGTGGCTTCCTGCTGCTGCTAATCTTGCTTCATTCTTCTCTCTGCTTCCCAGCCTCTCCAACACCTGCACAACTGAATTTCTGCATTGAATGTGCTCCCTTTTAAATACCAAAGTGGCTTCCTCTTTCCTGGTTAGACCCTGATGAACACACTGGGGCAGTGCATTTGATAGATTATTTTCTATCTTGAGAGTTGACTCACTAGCTAGAATCTACTCTTTCATGATCTCATCTTCTGTTAAAATCAGGTTTCTTAACTTCAGCACTGTTGACTCTTTGAACTGGATAATTCTTTGTTGTGGGGTGCTGTCCTATGCATTGTACATTATTTAGCAGCATCCCAGATCTCTAACCAGTAGATGTCAATGGCACTTCACCACTCACAATAATAAAAAATGTCCCTAAACGTTGCAAAATGTCCCCTGGGAGGGAAAAAAATCTCCCCCAGTTGAGAATCGATGCTGTTGGCAATACAATGGCTAGAGCTCTGAGCATACACGTTGGTTGCCCCTGTCCCCACACATGCTCCGTGAATGCGGACCTGTAGGCACAGAAGGGGTCCTTGGTGGCCTCATCTTTCTAATGATTACCACAGATTCTCAAGAGGGTGGGAGAAAGTGTACCAGAGTGACCCCAATTATCCTGACCCATTTTGACTCTGAAGACTAAGAACTAGATTTCTTTGTGACTGAAGAAATGCCAGCCTATGACTGTGATAAGGATAAGAGGTTCTCACTTACCACTTGTCTTCCTTAAGAACACTTAGAAAATGTGGAGACTGGAGCCCACAGGTATGAAGAAAATGCTGCTCTTCTCCATGCTCCCTAAACTCTTGAATGGCCATTTTCCACTCTTCATTTTTAAATGCAAACTAGCCAACTGTGTGTGCATGGCCTTGGTGTCTTGGTGACCACCCCAGTTTCCGCCTCCTAGTCCCCTGTCTTTTAGGTAGGACACAAAGGTACTGTGGCACCGTACACACAGCATGCCAGCCTGGTTCCTTGCAGCCTTGAGGTAGCACCATAATTTAATTAAAGTTCAACCTCCCAGGTATTATATTTCAAGTGAAAATAACTTGGTAATGTAATATTGTGGCTGACACTTTAAAATCAAGGAAATCGAGAAAATCAAGTTATGGTCACTCCTAGAATTAACATTCTTCTGCACATTCCTTAGGCACCAGCCTTGCTTTGTGTTCCTAACTATCATCAAATACTGAATATTCACTGGGCAAGGAAGTTTATCTCCAAAAGTTGAGATCCTCCCAATTAAAATGAATATCTCTTAAAATGGAGTTCTCATCCTAGATTGGGGGCTGCTGCTCAGAACTACAAATGACAGATGGGAGAGTTTTAGTCTAACCCAGATCCATTGCTAGCTAGTAATTCTGTGTCTCTTTGGGCCTTTACTTCTCCAACCATTTTTTTTTTTTTTAATTTCTGTTCACTTCCTTCAGCAAGATGCTATCCATAATGAAGTGGTAATCATTTTATTGTGCTTTGAATGCCTTCAAAAAAAGCAAAATATAAATGCAAAAATTATTTTAAAGTTTGCTTTTAGAAATTAAACAACGCATTTCTGTTGGTCTTCTCTGGGCTAAGGTCCAGTGAGATGGTACTCACTGGACAAAGAACCACCGAGCACCATATACTCAGTCCACAGTAAATTGATAAAGAAAGCAGCCCCTTACCCTGACCACAACCCTCATTAGGGAATACAGGGTGTTGAAAAGTCAAATCATTGGGAAGAAAGAAGGCTTCCCTGGAAAGACACCCTGAGTTGTCTCCTCCTGCAGACAATTGATGATGAGATGGCTATAGTATCTATGTAATTAGGACTCTGAACCAATTTTTTTAACATGAGAAATTATAAAAAGTTTCCATTGTACTAGTTTCTGAAAGACTTTTGTATGTAGGGTGTGAAAGAGAAGGAGCCACCTCCTCATCAGGTTATTTAAGAAGTAACCGCATGCAGAAATACCAGCTTTATAAAAATATCCACTTTAAAAGTCAAATTGGGATGTTATTCTTCCCAAAGTGGCAATTAAGGAAACACTGAGACTTGAGTTCTCTTGAATTTTGAATCCTGAAATGTCTGTGTTCTCCCATGCCCCAAAGAGGGGTCTATAACTTCTCTCGCAGATAGATAGAGTCTCCATAGCTTCCTCCTTTCAGCCTGTGTGAATATTTATAATGTGGGCGAGGGAGGTAGAAGAAACTGTCCAGTTGTTCCCGACTGCATCACGGCCAACTCCAAGCAGCTTGGTTAGCAGGCAGCTTTTTTTATTACAATAGCCCTACACACTCCGGTGAGCACTAGAGAAACTCAGCCCCTGAGCCTCATCAAGTGAGAGACAAAATGCATCGTTTCCAGGACTATTGCACTTATCTGCTTATCTCTATATTTATTTATAATGTCTTATTCTTAAGAAAGACTCAACACCTTCACAATTACACATAATAACACAAGATAACCTAAGTGAGAAATTGGGAGGGAAGAGGAAGAAAGAAAAACACAACAGTATAAAATGGATGAATGCACAATGGCACTAAGGCTTATGTACTTGTTCTGAATGGACCACATATTTAGTTCTAAAGCTTTCTAGCAACAAAGCCAAAAAGGGAAAACCTAATCATTTACAAAGTCCCCAGTGCCCACGAAATCCAAACCAGGAGAAACTCAACAATTCCTGATTCTGAGATTAAATGGGTTCCCATTTAGCAGGTACGTATCATCAAAACTGTGATCATCAATCCATAACCAACTCAAATTTCCAAAGCATCAACCTGGAATAATGGTTCATTATTTCAATCCTTGAAGAAGAAAGCTACCTTCCTAGGATCATCTTCCCACTGAAGTTATAGTCACTTTGATATGCACATATGAACTCAAATGTATATTACTTACCAACATACTTTCTCCAGTTTGCCAATTTTAAACATCAATAAAAATAGTATCTTAGGAGAATGTCTCTTAATGGAGAGATCTTAGCCACTAAATTATGTACTAGACAATGTTTGAAGAGGTGTGTAAGCACACTGAGTACTGTTTCAACAGCTTCCATTAGATCTTCATAAGTCCCACCACCCAACATGGTTAGAAACCTTTCCACCATCGCCAGCCCTTGTTGACGGGGTAGGTTCTGGTATTCTGTTAGACCAAGGAAAAATATCCCACACTGTGTCATTTTGAACCTTCAGTGACACAAAAATTACAAGGACTTCTTGGAAGGGTGGGAGTAGTTAGCAGAGTTTTTGACTATTTGAAATGTCAGGCCTAGGGACTATAGATAGCAGCGCCTTGTCAAAATCTGAGTTTAAGCATTCAGAGCAAGTAACAACTGTTTAAGATTATGGTCACCGTTACTGGGAAAGAGTCAGGTTTCTTTTTTTCTGCAGAACCAGGAATAAGCTCGGAGCTGGTTTCAGCACTCAGTCTCTCCTTGTCTATGACACACATTATCATGAGAATTCACGATATCTTCAGAATCCAAACCCCTAAATGCACACCTATTTGGGAAGATTGCAGCCTTATTCTTTTTTTAAGAAAAAATTTTAAATTGTCCCTTTTTTGTCATTGTTCAATTTTTTTAAATACAAAAATATAAGTCATAGGAAATGAGAGTCCTTTATAATCTCATCCTCCAGAGATAATCACAGGTAACAATTCAGTGTCTATTCATATAGAATTGTTTCCATATGTGTGTATGTCATTTTTATTTATTTAATTTTTATATAAAGGGGATCAAACTCTAAATACCATGCTACAACTTCCTTTTCTCTATTTAATGATATATCTTGGGTCTCCTTTGGGTCAGTTCTCAGATGCTTACAAATGTCGTGCACTGCATAGGCAGTCAGTTGATCTGCTTCACTCTTTCACCGTTTCATAGCAGACTACTGCGATGACAGGCCACAGTTGATTTAATCAAATTCCTACTTTGGGATCTGTCTCACTCTCTGAATGTCTTTGTCATTACAAACTACAATAGGAAAAACTTACACATATATTGTACCCTTGTGAAGGCATTTCCATTGGGGTTCTGAAGGGATTCACTGGTCAAAGGAGGCATGCATTTTTTATGTGCTTCCAAATTTCCAAAAGTCATTTCCAGATTTCCCTATAAACCAAAAAGTTCTATTGATGTAGGCTACCAAATGAAAATTTAAGAGAATGCTTATTTCCCTCTTCACTAGCCAATACTGGTAATTATATTTGTGCTTTTAATATATGGAAGTCTGATAGATAAAACATTATATCTATTTTTTATTAGAAAACACACACACACACACACACACACACACACACACACACACACACACACAACTCCCCAACAACACAAACACAGGAGCCACTGTATTCCTAATTAGAACAACTGTAAATCCTTGTGGATAACCAAATTATCGTTTGGTTATACTCCCCATTACTATTATACACTATCATCCAGAAACAAATGATGGGCACTCATGAGAAGCTATTAAGGCCACTGCAAACAGTTGCACTGGCTGAGCGCACATGACTTCAGGAAGCACCATCCATGTAGACTACACTGTATATGAATGAGTACAGCCTGCACAACTAGATACAGTAACCCTATGAAAACAGCTGCATTGAGAAATCAGAATGACAACACTCTCAAATAACACTCTTGAAGCTCAAAGTTAAAACTCATTTTTCTTCTTAGTTCCACAGAGTCAACCCCACCACAGACCCAACAAATCAAGCTATGTTGCATATGATGTCAACTCAGCAAAAAGTTGAGCAAATTAATCCTTGTAAGACACTATTCATTAGTATCTAAAAGATCTTTGAACCATTTGTTCACCCAAAGGGCATAACATTAAAATGGCATGATCTCTTGTGACGTGCAAAAATAGTTATTAATTTGCACTCATTTTCTAAAGATGTTTGCCAGTAGCCTTTGGATATGTCTCTGGTGTGCACATATGGTGCTTGACAGAAAAGATCCAGGGAGTTGCCAATGACTACAGGTGACACCATTTAATCTGAACAACTCATCTATAGATGGAGTTTACTCAAGGTTTCAGATGCAATTATTCAGCTGGCAAAACTGACAGGCTAGAAGTGGAGCTTTCAATTATCTATTTCAGTAAACATTCTCTGCTACCTCACGCTAGTATTTCTGAAATGCTCTCATTCAGACTAGATCATGCGCATGGTCTAGACAGGTATAATAGTGTGGTGTCTCACATAAGAGTGACTAACCAAAGGATGAACATACATTCATTTACCATATTTTGCTTTATTATACATATCTCGTTGGCATCCATATCACCCCTGTTTTTTGGAGCCTTTGGTGTTGTGCATCAATCTCGTCTCATTACCACCTTGATTCACAAAGCAAAACCCATTTGCTTCAAGATCAGTCTATATTTCTGGCAGCTTTTATATTCCAAATATTACCATGTCTTTCTTTTAAAAAAAAAAAAATCCTTATGTTATTTCTTCTTTGTGACAGAGTATTTGGCATTGACCCATAAAAGTGTTGCAGAAACCCAATTTTTCAAATACTGCTCTAAACAGATTGTATTAAATCTTGCAATCAGCCCACAATTTGCATCTCACAAGAGGAAATTCATTGTTGCAACCACAACTTCAATGGACTCAGTAGAATAAGCTATTGTTGAAGTAATTCCTGTAAAAGGTCATATATTTAAACCCTTCCATTTTTTTGACAACCTCTCAGAAATGAGTGATACAGTTGCTCCAGTGTCCAAAAAAGCAATAATGTCCATACCACTTTTCTTTATAGGCATGGTGGAATATTATTACTCCACTCATCACAGACTATTTTGGTTATAATGTATGTTTCTTGATATTTGAGACCTTTTTCTTTCACTGTCTTGAAAAAGCTGAAAGTCTCTATGCTGAGTGTCAGTCCTGATGGTTTTCTCATAACAGTAACTTCTTCATTGTTTCCTGAACAATGGTGACATTTACCAGTTTCCACTGAATTCCATCATCTTAAGATCAGAAAATGAGGAAGCTAGTTTACGATTCCCATTTCTTTTCAATCAGGAGTCACTCCATGTTCCTATTAGAAGTAAGGAATGGGTATATAGTTCAAATGCAAAGGCCTTTGTGGGCCAAGAGTTAAGGTATGAAGAAGAGGCAGGAGATGATAGGAAGAGGTGAAACCCTGTGGTGTACTGGACTATGAAACTCTCCCCCTGAAAGCATTAAAATTCAATTTTACAAAACAGTATGGTCCAAACCAAGCAAATGTATAGCCAGATTCATCTTCCAGCTGCCATTATAAAGTGCTGGATTAGGTCTTCTTAAAAGCTTTGCTTTTACAATGAACATACCCCCATGGTATGTCCACGGCTTTCAAAGCACGGTAGAGTTTGTTTCCAGTGCCTACATTTCTGTCTTCTTGCCAAATCTGACCCATCAACGTTGGTTTAACTCAAGTTATTGATGTTCTTTGATGACGTATCTGGTGTCCCAACAATTCAGGGTTGGCGTAAGAGTGAGGCAGTCAGTATAGGACTCTCTTCATGCCTCTTAGGTTACTCGGATTCAAACCAAAATTTCAGTGGGAACATGTTTACGACTATGTTCCTTATTTTCATTTAAACTTTTGGCACAGACTTCTCATACTTTCTGAGTGAGAGCTGCTTGTGGAAATTGTGAGTCTACCCCTGCCAACCTATTTAATTTCAAATTCCCTCTACTTAGTTTTCCTTAGGCACAGGCAGAAGGAAGGGAGGGAGGGAAGGAAGTGGGGGTCGGGTGGGTAGAGAGACAGGGAAAGCCCAAATCAAGCATATCATTTGATTACTGTGTCAATCTTGCTGCTGTTGCTCCACAGTCTAATAAACTTTAGTGGCTGGGAGTTACTCAGCTGAACACTATGTTACTCTTACCATTATCTAGGGGAGGATTTGTCAGATTCATAAATTGTTCTATCACTGAACAGGGAAAGGCAGGCAGAACAAAAAAAGAAACTTCAGAGTTCCTTTGTCTCTTATTTATGATTTTTGTTACAAATCTCTTATATGTGGAACAAACACAGGCTTGATAGCACTTAGTTTTAAACCATTTTTGGTTATGATATATAAATAGAGCACCTTTGTAGTCTCTTAACAGAATACTAAATACAGAGTTGTCTGAGGGTCAATGGATTAATGAACTCTCCAGAGAAACTTATGAGACTTATATCTTATACTGAGTGGGATTCCAATGATGAGACTATTTCCTATACTGAGGGTCAATTTTTTTTTTTTTTCAAATATCAAGGCAATGGAAGGGCAGTTATGTAGATAATGGCATGATTCTGTTTGGGCTCCCCCAACATCAAAGCTAAATTTACCAAATTATCCAGCATTCTGAATCATTCCTTAGGCAAGATAACAAATGTGCTGAAATTATCATTTATGTAAAAACAAAAAAGACCAAAATCTATTGTATATCCAATTAACCAGAGTCTAAACTTATCTATTAAAAGATCTTTTTTATTGCCAAAGTACATACTTTTCAAAACAAAAGTTTTAGATGATCTTTCAATGAATTCTAATGTTGAACTAAAACATTTTTTATCTTTTTTTTTTAAATCACAAAAATAGAAAACAAATGAGATCCTGACACTGCTGCTGGCAGAGTCCTATAATGGCAGAAATTCAGATTCCTGAGATCCTTGTTTCCAGGAGAGTCACCTATCAAGGACATCTGCATTAGACTTTGAGTAAGAAAAAATAAACCTGATGATGTTGTCACTAAGATTCCCAAGGTGCAATCATTTCTGTAGCAGAGCTTAGCGCACCCTGACTAATGCAGTAGGTAATCCAACCAGCCCTATGGATTTACCAATAACGACAAAAAAAACTCTCTATGTTAATTATGCCCAAATATATCTTCCAGGCCAGCTATCCTCTACCCCGATAGACTTATATATAGATAAAAATATAGATATAGATATATATCTGTACACACATACTCACACTTTCTAACTTGATTTTTGCACTGAGATAGCTAATAGGCATCTTAACATTGCCAAAGAGAATCCCCTCTTCTGCCAACCACACACATGTACACATAACACACCACAGTATTTCTCCACTAGTTTTCCTGTCTAATTAAATGGCAATACCACCCAGTTGTTCAAGCTCCAAAACTGGTAGTAATCAATGATTTCTCAGAAAAGCATCTGAAATTCCAGCTATCTTATCTGGCAAATAAGCTGTCTACTTTGTTATCATACAGCTGAATGGGGCTTCCCAAATTTCTCCTGGGAAGATTCCTATCTTTTTTTTACCAAGACATGTAGTAAGAGAAAAAGAAGATGAGTATAATATTCTAACTGGGTTGTAGAAACTACTTAGAAACATTGTTTCAAAATGTCCTTGGAAATATATAACATTTGGAAAATTCATAGACTTTTCATTTCATGAAAAGGAAAAAGATGAAGATATGTATGACAATGGACAAAAGAATAATAACATTTGTAAGCTGAAGCTATTGTCAATTCTGTTATATCAGTCAAAAAACCCAAACACAGAAGCTAACCACATGCCAACCAAAAGAAAACAGGTCTTTCTGCTTCTGTTTTCTGATTGCTTCAATTGATTATAAATTTAAATTAAATCTTCCTAAAACTACACTTAATGCAGATCACCCCTTCTAAACAAACAAACAAACAAACAAACAAACAAACCTAAAATACTTCCTTAATACCATAACTCAAACAAAGTTTGGATTTCCTGGTCTGGCATTCAAGATCCCAAGACTCATTCATTTATTGTCATTCTACAAAATGTTCTTTTTAAAAAATATTTTAGCTATTACTGCTGTAGTTCCCTATTTAAAATGTTTTAACGATGGTAATAACATCCAGAGGCTTTAAACCAAGAGTAAATATGACAAAGCAAAGAAGTTCCACAAATAAGTAACATAAATTCTTGGACTGTATCCTATGAAAAAAATGTGCAAGCCTCACTGTGGAATTGCTGTGAATTCATAGGCTATATTGGTAGGTTTCAAATTTGATTGTACTTAAGAACTTTATGAAAAATACTTATACTATACTTTCATATAAATTCATGTCATCGCCTCCTTTACACAGATGCTCATGTTTTCCTTCTGCTTAGCATGTTCTTTACAACATCTCTACCTACATATCCTTCAAGATCAGCTACTCCTGCCTCCAGGCTCACCCCACATTCAAGTTTCTATCTAGTTAGTCTTCCTAAAATGTAAATCTCATCCTACCACTCCACTGTTTAAAAGCTCAGAATAAAATGCAAATGTCTTTACCTGGCATTAATGACATTACATAATCGCTCCCAAACTCTCCTTTCCAAACTAATTGCAAGCCCAAATCTCCCAGTCTCCCAAATACACTAATTCTGGCTACATTGCACCACTTACTACTTTCCAAATGCACTGATATTACCTGTCCATCCCCTTTGCCTAAAATATCCTTATTGCTTTGTCTGCCTGGTGAATTCTACTTAACTTTCAAGGCTCATCCTAAGGATAATTTCTGAGCTGTTTTCATTTACATTACCCCCTTCCCACCATCCCAGATAATACCACCACCACTTCCAATACAGTTGAGTTGTTCACTCATCTCTGGACCCACAATTTTGCAGACATATCTCATCTGCAATGCTTTCTTATAATTTGTTTAGCTACTCACCATGCAAGTCTTCCTTAATGGGAAGACCTTTGAAGGCAAAGTTCATGTCTTTTATTTTTATTTTTGTAAGGTATCGTGAAATATTTAAAACCTTCAAAAATATACAGAAGAACATAACAAAGACTAACCAGTGAGAAATAAAGTCTTACTAACACAGTTGAAATTCACAGGATAACCTTTCCCTGTGCTATCTATGTGTGATTTCGTGGGAGAGTCCCAGAGAAGCGATGAGGATCCTAAGGCAGGGCGCCAATGTATTATAAGATCTAATGTTTGACTTTTCATGCAGTGTAAGGGCTGATTTAAAGGAGAAATGCAAGGTTTGAAGATGGCAGAAGCTTCTTAAAGGGCAGTCTGCCACAAAAATAGACTAGATTGCCCAAAGAACACTGCGACTTACTTCAAACCGATGGAAAGTAACCATCTCCTTGGCTTCCCAAGGGCAGTAAGCAGCCTGGTGCCTGAGAACCTCATTCATCAATTCATTTATTGATTCATTCATCTAATCAACAATTATCAATCTACAGTTTTCTTGGGGTGGGGGGCAGTGGAGGTACCTTACCTCTGAGATGGAATTGGAGAGGAAGAAACCCAACAGAGAGAAAGAAACCAAGGCTGACAGCTTCCCCTATGTTTGGCAAGTTGGATTTTAAGATCCCTTTTATAAAGAGGAGTCTGGGTGGATCCTTTAGCACTGTCACAAGAGGTAAAAACAAACCCCAAAACAAGCCCAGCAATGACAGAGCTGTGAGAAAGAAGCCTGGAGTATATGATCTGCAAAGATACGCAGCTTTACTCTACCAACTTTATTAAGAATCAAAGAAGAGAAGGGAAGATCTTATTACTATTATCATGATAATCACATTTACAGATGACACTAAACTGGGAGGTGTTCCTAACAGCAGTTGAAGACTGGCACACAATACCAAGCTATACATGGATCTTAGTAATAGATGTCAAAGTAACACAAAGAGGCACTGGTTGAAAAATGCAGATGATCTTCCTGGGAATGAATAAACCTGAAGATGGAATTTAACTTGAAGGCGATTCCTGGATGGCAGTAATAGACGAAACAACAAAATAGTGAGTTAGTGGTGAAGAGCCATCAGGTTAGGCAAATACAGCAGTACAGCAATCCTCTGAGCTAGTAAAATTCTCAGTCCTGCACACAGGGGCATCCCAAACCACGCTGAGAGTCTGTGTCTGTGTGTCAGCAGTGAGACTAGACTTGGAACACTGCAGGCAATTAAGGGTAATGTGATGCCTCGATGGGAATTTAGAAAAGAAAAGAAAAACAAATCAAAGGGAGTGAAATATGAGGAAAGGCATAGGTGATAAAATGAACATAATTTGACTAAATAACAACCTAGGGGACTAAGATAACCATCTACAGAGTGTAAAAATCCAAAATAGGGCCTAGAGGTCTACTGGTCTGGGCATTGCTCTGAAAAATATCTACAGTGACATCCGTTAGAAAACTCAATAGAAAAGAAACATTTTGCATCCATCTAATTGTAGCATGGGGCCTCTGTTGTGGATAATAAACAGACCTGAGTTCTCAGAAGCTACATATACCTCAAAACAATTTTTCAGAATTTGTGATCAGAGGACTTCTGGGAGATCCTCAAGAACTACTGCAAGAAGGTCCTTGAATTCACAGGCACAAAGTCACTCAGTCTTGCATTCAACAAATGTTTATTGAACAAGTACTGTGTGCCCATACTGTACTTGGAATTAAGTACAGTGTTTTAAATAAATGTCAATATACAGTTATATACTATATTAGAGTGTGATGAATAGAAAAGGCAACGTATAATGGAAAACCACTGAAGGGTTTTAAGCAACAGTATCATAATCCATTCTGGTTTTTAAAAACACACATAAATACTCTCCATCAATAGATAACATTGCATATCAGCTTCCAAAATTTGTGTGTGTGTGTGTGTGTGTGTGTGTGTGTGTGGAGAGAGAGAGAGAGAGAGAGAGAGAGAGAGAGATCTATATAATGCTTCAATAGGAATTTACAAAAAAAGAATCAAAGGGAGTGAAATATGAGGAAAGGCATAGGCATAGAATGTGTAGGTGAGTACATGTGTATATATATTTATATAGATATGTACTTACATACATATACATTTATGTGTATATATATTTAATTGTATATATATATCTACATACATATATACTTAAAATAAATATTTTTTAAAATAATTTTGTTAATATAAATATATACTTTAGAGGATAATCTACTATCTTATTATTTTTAGACTTTCTCCCACTGGGTGTGTTGTAGATCTAGTCAAATATGATATCAACCCCAAACCATTTTTCATTTTAATAGCAAAGGAGAGTGAAGAAAGCAAGAGAAATTAGTACAGAAACCAAGATCTTTGCTCTTGGCAGAAAGAGATTTAAACATTTTATGTCCCAGCGGTTGCAGACCATTGCTACTGAATAGACATCTCTCTCTCTCTGGTACCTCTTAAGAATTGCGGCACATACTTGCATCTCTGGCTTATCACTGTTCTTTGTCAGACCTTGCTAAACCAGCTGTCACACACTCTCCGTATGCACCAGAATCTTCTTGGAAATAAGACAGAGGTATTAGACAAGAAAATGTTTCCTTAATCTGACTTTTGTGATCTCCTAAGAGGCTGCTTTGTTTTTCAGACTTTTACTTTTGATCAGCCTTGACTTTATGAATCTGAATTGGTAGTAGGCCTTTCTACATGTTCTGTTTCAGTTGAAGAAACAGGCAAATTTGATATTAGGAAAAAAAAGTGAGGTGACATTAATGAGAGGTTCTAAAAATTATACAATATATTAATTCACTTTTTTAAAAGGTCCCCTGAGGTCCTTTCTGATTGTAGATCTGAGCTACTGTTCCCATAGACTTCTCAGAACCCCTGTTTCCCTTCTCCCCCAAAATCCAGGAGCTTAGACCTGATGATATTGATGATGATGATGATGATGATGATGATGCTGATGATGATACTGATAACTGTTATTGGATGTTTTCTATGTAGACACTTTATGTACATGATTTCATTAAATCTTCAAAATATCTTTACAAAGAAGATGCTATTATCTTTCCCATTTTACATGTGAAGCCGCTGCATTTCAGAGGTGCAGTGTGGCTGAGTGATGAACTCATCCACATTGATAAAGTTACTGAAGTCATGGTTTGAATCCAAGCAACTTAGTTCACTTAACTACTCATCTATACTGCCTCATTAATCTGTAGGTCTCTTTCTTCTCAAACATTCTATGTTATTTCCCAAGATTTTCCCCTTTCATCAGCCAAGTTCCCATGTCTTAGAGGCTAACCTGTTTAAGTTGGATATAGCAACATATATAAATCTGAACTGGAGAAAAGGGAATAGAGAGGAGGGAAAAAAGGGTAGGAAAATTCTGGAGCTCAAACTCCCTAACAGTCTTAGAAACTATATAAACCATCCTACTAATAACAGTTTAATTATATCAATAAGTAGATAGAGTCAGGACAGGATAATGTATGAGTAATTCTTCATACTACTTCCTTTTAAAACATCCTACAAGAACTTCTGGAATTTATTAGTATGAAAAAACCAATTCATTTTTTAAAAATAATGCCATATCCTTATAATAAGATTTAAGGGAATGGTCTGTGAAGGCTGTGGCTCCTGCAGATACATCCTGGGAATTCCTCTGATGGTTCACAATCAGCCCAGGAGGCCCCTGACTTCAGCTACAGGCAAAGATTTGAACTTCTCATGAAGACAAGAGGAGCTTGGGGCCCAGCTGCTTATCAGAGTGAGGCATAGTACCCTTGACCCATGATACCGCCAAGTGATTAATCCATAAATGGGAAGCAATTTTAATTTTTTAAAAGTAAGGAATGAAAGACCTACTTGTAGGAGACAAGCCGACTCATCAGGAAATTATAGCAGAAACGCCTTCAGTGAGGGTTTCCCCGGCCCCACCCAGGGGCTCGGGTGACAGTGGGGTGCTGCAGCTGGGTCCTGACAGCACATGCCAGGATGAACTTCTGACCACTGTTTCCACTTAGAGAGGCTCGCCAGCAACTAAAATTAGACCGGCTTCTCTTCCAAGCCCAGGGCTCCTTCATGGCTGACTTTCTTTTGTAAGAGTCTGTGATGGTGGCTTGTTTGATTTAAAGAAAATCAATGAAGAGTTACATGAGAAGGAAAGAAACAGAAGACCAGGTATTCCCAGGTTAAGATAAAAGTCCAAATAAAGGGCACTGCACATACATTCTCTCATTCTCTTTTCCTCAAAGCAAAGAGAATGAGAGGCCTTTGAGGTAAAGCAGAAACCGTTTTTGTTGGAGTAGTAGCATTTTCTTCATCTTTAGAGTATAATCTGATAGGCCTAATCCAGTAAAAATGGCAGCTACTTGCAACAGTATGACTGACACAGAATAGAACAGACAGGAAAGATGTGTGATCACAAAATGCAACTTTTGGTCCTTGCAGGGATTGAGGTTATTCATGCAATATGAACTTGCTTTTCCTTTCTTCCCTTTCCTGACAATAACAGGGGGTGTACAGGACAAAAAAAAATGTAGAAGCATTTTTCCTGTCCTTTCCAGGGAGTGATATCATGCTGACCTTGGCCTCTGACCAGGTGAGGCCCTTTGACTGCAGAATTAGGTTAGCCGAACTGGAAAGATTTCACAGACACAATGACATTTATGTCCATGTCTGAGCCCTGAAATCCTGAGGCTTCCTAGAAGCCACCCATTCCCCTGTCCTCCTTCAGGAACCCAAGCGTTTCCATGAGTCTCCTCAAGCCCCTCTTGCATGTGTTATTTATGATCTTGGTGCCTTTTCTTTTCAGGGTATTGGTCCATAATTGTGCCATCTATGTTATTTATGACACAAGGAATAATTTAAACCACATTAGGAACCACCATATTATAGAGACTTTAGAGAGCTACATTTTTCTAGTTATGGTTAAACTACTGCAGTGATAAATCCAATCGTAAGAGTGCAAGAGGGAATCCACAGACAGGTGTTCCCCATTAGTCATGGTAAGAAAATGCAGGAACAAACGCTGGCTCACTGATGCTTTGCTATCTCTTCCCAAGAACAGCTGTGGGAATCAAAAATGGTGAAGGGCAGGTGGTTTGTGAAAGCCAGTAATGAGAAAAGATGGGTAAGGCTATGGCAGGAGGGGAAGAAAGGAAAGTGATAGAGACAAGTTGTCATGCCACAGTGCAGGGGACAGAAAAACAAACAAGTGCAGAGGTATGTCAATTTCACAGCCTCATCTCACACGAGTTTGTGGAACTCCCCATCGTGTCTATGGATCAGCTTCCACTGTGGATTTTCATCCAGAAAAGTGGCATACTCAGAATGTAAGCTGTGGAAGTCAGTTCTGTGGCAATTTCCTCTTTTTCTACACTTTAGTTTCCTCATTCATGAAAATCAGAGAACTATTGCCCTTTATCTCAACTCATGAGGACAGTAGAGACATTTTTAACTCAGGGAATATTTATTGAGTACCCATCAAGCCTGGGTATGATGTTAGTCATTGAAATAAAATATGAATAAGATGTCCACAAGGAAGTCATAATTTACTAGTGGAAACAGGTCCAAAAAGAGATCATTATAATAGAAAATGAGAACTTTCATGATGGAAATGTGTAAAAGGTACTGTTATAAGAGCACAGAGTTGGAGGGTTCCTGTAGGGACCTGTGAAATGATAGAACCTGGACCAGGATTCTTGCCTTTGGCGTCCAGGGGGCTTTGACAGCTTCCATGTATCTTCCTGTGTCCAAGAACCACAGGAGAACTTAATGCCATTCAGAATTTGTGACTCATTGGCACAGAAGTTAGACTTCATTCAAGAAACTTCAGCACATGAAGATTATTTCAATAAAAAAGATTTAAACTCCTTAAAAGCAAGTTTCAAGCACCTCAGGTACAAACTACACCATGTTTAGAGAACATGCGTTCTCAGGGTTGGCAAGCATTCAGAAGACATGGCCCTCTGTTCAGAGTGTGATGTCTTCCCCCTAAAACTTAACAGTTCTCTTGAACCCTGCAACAATAGGGAGTTCAATGATTCCCAAAGGGGCTCATTCCACTTTTCACAGCCTTAGTTGTTAGAATGTTTATCAAGTTGTGTTTCTAACCATGAGAAGTGAAATGTTACCAGAAACTTATTCATTTATTCAACTAGTATTCATTAAATACCCACTGTAAACCATGCACTGTGCTATGTGCCAAGAGTTCAGTATGAACGTTAACTTCACCACAGTCTCAGAGATAATACCCTGCTAGCCTAGCACCAACCCAGTTGTCTTTCAAGATAGTAAGACTAAGCCTCTTTTAGAAAATATGCAACCCAGGCTTGGATCATTAATCATTCTTCACTCAGCTAATAACAGAGTGCCTCATATTTATAGCAATGAGCAAAGCTAACATGTATACTACCCTTGTGGGCATGTAGTTTAGTTGGTGGGGAGAGCCCAACACAAAATTCAAGTATTTTAACTGCAACTTTGTTAGGGCCAGGGGAACTGGTCTGAACATGTTGGCATATCCAACAGGACCATAAAAATACTCTGCATCTTTCTCACTGGACTCTTCTAGGGAATCTTCTATTTATTATTCTCCTTTGCTCTTCCTCAACACTGCTTATAATTGCATTATTTATGCATTTGTTTACTTATATATCTGCACCTTGAGTGCTGTACCTTCCATTGAATATTTATCCCCTGGTTTTACATGATGTGCTTTGAGGCACTTACTATTAACCCCATTTCACATAAGACAAAACAGGACTAGGCCTCAGAAGTGGACAGTGGAGTTATTCCAGGTCTGCCTGACACTAAAGCCTTGCTCTCAACCACTACATTGTCCCCGACAGCACTGGTGATTCTCTAAACTGGTACATTTGTTACGATATCAGTAGGCCGACTTAACCAAACTTAACCAACTTAACCAAAATTATCTGTGCTTTAAACATGATAGAAGTCTATTTCTCTTTCACGTGAAGGTCTAGGATAGGTAGTGTAGTTCTACATTTTCACTGGCACTTAAGCTCCTTCTTTCTTGATACTTTGCCATCTTTAATATATAGCTTCTGTCACAGGAACCAGAATGGCTGATCCCACTTCCATTTTCACATCTATATTCAGGTAATAGGAAAAGAAAAAGGAAAGGAGAGGGCATGTCCTTCTCCCTTAAGGACATGACCTGGAAGTTGCTCACATCACTTCTGCTAACATCTCATTGGCCAGATCTTAGCACATGGCCATGCTTGGCTCCAAGGGAAGCTGAGAAATGCACACTGGGAAGTCATGTACCCAGCTAAAAATTCTTGTTAAATAAAAGGGCAAAACGGCTACATCCAAAACCTGGCTTCAGGAGTTAACAAGCTCCCATTAATTAGGCAGTGGGAGAAATTAAAGTGAAGTAGCAGGGGGAAAAAGAAGGTAGTTTAAAAAGAGGAAGCAGAAATATCAACTAGTGTAAGCTAAACTCCTTCCCTTCCAGGATTCTTCTACCTGCTTCGGTCTTCTAAACAGCTCCCAAGGATTTATTTCTGGAATAGGATCTCTGACTCTCATGAACACTTAAACTAGAGGACAATATGATTTTCTGCACTATGGGCCCAATTCTCTAGGTTATGCCCTTTGAGTTTTGTGACTGAAGGTAGAGCACTGAAGGGAGGTAGAGTTCATTTTCTGGATGTGGAATAACCTTGAGAACTTTGATTACCAAGAGTATAACTGATATGTGGGTTTGTCTCAGTCTTATAGAAAAAAGGTGGAAAGTGGGCTCCCCTCCCCTAAATATCTCTTCCTTTTTCTAATATCTGTATTAGAAAAGACATGCCCCTAAATCTCTTTATTTTATTTCAAGTTGTAATACATTATGTCTTTAAAATGATCTTTATGAAAGCAAACTAGAAGTCTTCAATGTTTGGGACACGATGTTTTAAAATACAATTTCTTAATGACACAAAAATTACTTCTCTTTGAACTTGATTTATCATGGGCTAAAGGCCTGAGAGAAAGCTGATATCAAATCTTATCAAATTTTTAAAAGTCCAAGGCATTCACAAAATAAAAGCAATTTTAAAAATCCAAAGTGTAACTAATGGGCTTGAGTGAGGTATATAATTATAAATAAATTCTAATTAATCCTTTCCCATTTCTTGGTTATTATCCACATGAAACTATTCAAATAAATTCACAAATGACTTTGCTAAGCAGGAAGGAAATGCAGCCCATTATGAGAGACATCATCCTGTTCTTTTGACCACATTTGGTTGCTTAAAATAAGAGTGGTGTTGAAGATGAGATTTTGGGGGACCCTGGGCATTCTGGAGAATTGATGATATATGAAGGATATACCCTTAGATGACGTCAATGAGCCATACTTCATATAATTCCTTTCCTTTGAGTAGGCCTGGAACCTATGGCTTGCTTCTAACTAATATAATATGGCAATGGTGAAAAGATTTTGCAAATGTAATTAAAATCTCTCAGCAGTTGACTTCGTTAATCAAAAAGGAGATTATCCTAGATGGACCTGACCTAATCAGAGGAATTCTTTAAAAGAGCACCTAGAGGTTAGAGCCTACAGCAAAGAATCAGTGTGTTTCTCTCTTTCTCTCTCTCTCTCTCTCTCCTCCCTCTCCCCTCCCTCCCCCTCTCTGGCTTTGAAGAAGCAAGCTGCCAAGAATTCTACAGTTGCAAGAAAATGAATTCTGCAAATAAACTGGAGGAACTTGGAAGCGTATTCATCCCTAGTTGAGCCTCCAGATAAGAACACAGCCCAGCTAACACTTTGATCTCAGCTTTGTGAAATCCTAAGCAGGGAACCCAGCTAAGCAAAGCCCAGACTCTCGACCTATGGAAAATGAGATAATAAATGGATATTGTTTTAAGCCACTACATTTGTGATAATTTGTTATACAGCAACAGAAAACTAATACCCAACATGTATGCTCAACATGTGCCAGTGTGCTGAATGGACAGAGAAGTGCAGTGCTCTTTGGAAGCAAATTTTTAATCCCTGCTTACTTCGCACCACCAAAGCTTTTGCTCTCTGACATTGCTTGCTGACATCCTGCCTTCAACCTTAAATTAGGTTTCTGCCTATGATTCAATCTTTGGCTCCCTAGGAGAAATCTTTTTTATATAAAATTAATATATAAATAAATTTGCTCTTGGAGCAATGCAGTGTGGAACAGAAACTGCCAGGCTCTCTAATGTTCATCACAAAGAAAGACTGTAGAGGGGAGGGGGAAGGCATAGCTTTATCCTCCACGGGGAAGCAGAGAATTCATAGTGATCTTATTGCAGATGTAAAATTAGGTCAGGGGCTCTATAAACTGATTAAAAAGCTAATGCTTCACGCTTCCAAGGAAAACAGCTGATACAAAAGGGGATGATCTCTGGCTCAGGATAAGGAGAGCCCTCCATGTTCATAGGCAGTCCAGCTATGTAGGATGCTTGGCCAAAATGAACATACAGGAAAGGAGCATCCAAAAAACAGCTGGTAAAACTTCTAAAAGCAAATAGCAGACAGCCTATATACACACAAGCTTAAAATCAGGATTAAAGTGAGCACACCAGTGGCTGAAATGTGCCAAAGTTCTGGAACTCTAAATCACTCTGCTTTTCCCCAAATTAATCCTTATCTGCAGCTCTTAGCCCTGTGGTACCTTGTGTCTTGACACATACTTTACAGGCAGCTGGGTTTGAAATATTCTGTTCCATGTCCCCCAGAAGCCAACATCTTGCCAGTTCAAGATAACTTCAATGCTTAGAACAGGAAGCACAAACACAATTCTATCCCCAAGACTCTTCTTCGATCCCCATTTTTCTCCAGGTGGTTAGCCCCAACTTCCTTTACTTTGTCCTCTTTCCCCTTCGCTGATATCTCTTCTTCTTGATCCCTTCTCAAAGTTACAGAAAAGTCATCTTTGCTTCCCATATATCCTAGCCTTTCCTTCCTGCTCCTAGGGTAACACATTTTTTAAGAGAAAAAAAAAAACTGGTATACATTCTTTGATTTGTCTAGTGAGTTCTCCAAGCAACCCAAGTCACTACAGAAGGGTTAAAAAAGACAGACAGACAGATTTTGGTAGCCAGAGTAGAGGCAGCTTTTGTAATGCAAATGTGTGATTTGAATGGGAAATCTCTGAGTTCCTAAAATCTCTTTACCATTTTTAAAAAGTGTGCATATGTGGGGAAATAACAGACTGGAAAAGAACATAGTAATTTTGATCCTAAATACTGATATAACTACCCATGGAGAAAATTATCTGATTTACATACTTGGTTTACACAGCATAGAATGAAAAAGAAAAGTTGTGGAACTGGGTAAGGCTGAGGGTCACCTGTTGATGGCTATTGGGCCAAATACCTCAATTTAGACTTTAAATCAACATCAGAGTAGAACACCTGGGACTTGAATCAGTTACATTTTCATTTCAGTCCTGACCGGAGTAATTCAGTTCATTTTTGGTTCAAGGCCAGTTCCCAGTACAAATAACTTGGGAGAACACTGCCCAAATTATTTGGTCCACACAGAGTGGAAAATAACAGGTCTAGTTTAAATTTCATGAAAAATAATGGTACAGCTCTGTGTGAAAGAAGTTCAATGCCAACCTCAGGTACTCAGTTTTCCTGCATGAGGATAAATGTGCAGAATGGTTCATATGTCTCCATCCCACCTTAGCCACACCACTGACTCTGGCCAAGAGGGTCACATAAAACTGGCTGTTGTGGTCAAATCCTATAAATGGTGCTTAAAATAAAGCTTTAGGGTTACTCTCAGTCCATTTCAATATGGTTTACATTGTCGAGAATTGAATAGAAAAGTAAAAATTAAAGTTCCTGGCCTATTTAGTCCATACAGCAGAATTTCTTCACACAGGTGCATCATATAAAATTGGGAGAAAAAAAAAAGCACCTCCAATTCTGCACCGCCTAAGAAAATCCTTTATGGAAAAAGGATTCATTTTCAATGCCATTTTAGTCCCCTACAGTGATAGCATGAATAAAATCCCCAGTTTTATAAAATTTGTTAAAATAAAACTATGCGGTAGCAACTTTTTACCCATTAATGAAATCCATACCTCTCCCCAGAAACCTGTTGGCTCACTGTACACAACTTTAAATATTTTAACATAAAATTTCCTATTTCTTCTGCTGAAATAAATGGCTGAGCTAATATACCAGAGTGACTGCCTAGGTATCACCTATTGTAGGCCTTTAAGACATACTGGATCTTTTGGATGCCACCAAACCCTTCTCCATCCTGGAATAAGGAGTGGCATCCTCCTCCTGACATCTGTACCATAATCCTGCCTTGTCAATATCACTCATGCTTCTTGGGACTGCCAGTCAATCTCAACCTAGCAAGTACCAATGGGAATAAAGCAGGATCTGAGTAACTGACATGACTCAAGTACAACTTGAGCATGAAGCAAGCTTATGCTTTGGAAAGATATGTTTCGTAGGAAAAGAGGGAAATTTTAGTGAGCTCAGGATGCATGAAAGGGTAAACAGATACAGAATAGTCAGGCAGGCTGCCCAAAGCATATAGCACTCAAGAGAGGCGTGCAGGTCAGAGAGATGGGTTTGCAGGACATGCCCCTCCTTGCAGGCCCAGGACAGCTAGCAGCAAAGAAAACTCATGAGAAATGGTCTGATCCAAGAAAGATGGCTTAATCTCAAGCCATTCATAAGTACTGCAGACAGAAGAGGCATGTGATATTAAGCATATTATGCTACCTGTCAAAAATAATAATAATAATGTTTTGCCAAGAATACCTTCATACTTGGCAGAAGAATCTTTTTTAAAAGATAAAATTATTTGGAATCCAAGAAATGTGATTAAGATGGACAGAAGGTACTGGAAGCAGTATGTTCTAGAATAGAGAGCACTAGGCTGAGAATCATAAAATTTGGAGATCACCTCTACTTTTTTATTTGATTCTCAGTTTACTGAAAGACTAAGAAAGAATAAGTGCATGAGAAGTATTCTTATTCTGACTTTCTTAAAATGGAAAAAGAGAGACATAATAGATGGCAATATAGGCTTGTTTCCTTAGAATATTTTCCAGAGCAATTAAGAAAAATATATTACATATTTCCAAGACCATCACCAGATTCCCCATGGATCTCCCAACATACTTTCTTTTTTCTCTTCTTTCTTTCAGATTCACTTGAAGGTACTGGGTCTGAGTCCCAATTCTGCCACTTATGAGTTATGTGATCTTGGAGGAGTGACTTAACCTCTGTGAGTCCTACACTTTCATATAATCAGCTAATAATAGTACCCATATGTACCAGTCAGAGGCCTGGCAGAAAACAGATGGCATACTCAAAATGAGTAATGGAGGAGAGTTTAATAATGAGAGTGAGGTTAGGAAAACAATAAGGAGCACTGCACTTTAGGACTAGCAAAAGCAGGGAGCCATTCCTGTCCCTAGAGCTGAAGGGTCACAGAGAGGGAGTAAGTCCCATAATCTGAGAAGAGAAGCTATAGGAAGAATGTGCTAAAAAGGATCTGCGGTCTTCACTAAAAGGAATGCAACCAACACTTAGGCACTTACTGCAAAATAAATACCCACCTTACTCTCCTCACACTCAACAATCTCTTGATTTGAAGTTGCCAAATCCAACTGGAAACCAGTTGAAAAATGAAAAATATCCAGCAGAACACCTCATGAATGTGCTGAGCCCAACCCCTCCCGTGGTTCTCCCAAGTATCATCCAAATTCAAGCTATGTGTGAAATTCTATCTTCTATATCAAGCTTTCAATAGGAAAAGAGAGGTATTGAGTGACACCTTACTCCTTCCTGAGTCCACATTCAAATCAATCTCTCTACAGTTTGCACATAACCTTATGCTTGTCTATATTAATACACAACTGTTTTTTGTCTTTATTCCTATCTACACTATGTAAATGTTATAGAATCATCAAACTTTATCAATAGAATGAAGAGGACAGATTAAATTAGGGATGCCAGCTACTTTTCCATTCCACAAATATTTATTGAGCTTGGATTTTATCATCCATGCCAACTCTAAGTGATTGGTAGTGCCTACCTAGAGCTTTGTGTTGAGAGAAATCGAAAGCCAGACCCCTTACAATAGGAAACATGTTTCTTACAGCTGATGAATGAGGAGAGTAAAAACATACATACCCGAAACTACTTTACCTTGTTAATACAAATACAGGGTACCTAGTTAAATTTGAACTTCAGACAAACTGTATAATTTTAGTACAAATATAGCCCATTCCATATTTGGATCATATATTAAAAAAATTTTCATTGTTTATATGCAATTCAAATTAAATTAAGCACCCTGTATTTTTATTTGAAAAAATGGCATCCCTGTCCCTGAACCTGGATAAGATTATTATCTAACCTTGAGACTTGGTAGATGGGGATTCTGAGGCCCACAGATATCCAGAAACCTCCCAAAGTTACACAGCTGGTTAAAACAAAATCAGGACTAGAAGCAAAGTTTCTACTGTCCTATGCTGTGTCCTATTGTTTCAGATAGTAAACATCATGAGGATTTAAGTAAATGAGTAAGCTACCTAGCAAACCACCCCAAGCCACTAGGCCCCTAATGAGCTCTCTTAGACTGATTGAAAATATAACCCGGAAAATGTCATAATGACATTTCATAATAATGTTATGTTAGTTTGTAATGTATAGTATATTACACAAATTCATCAAATGCCTACAGAATTAATAGCATCATGTTACCATTCTTATTCAAATTTTAATGGGCATGAGTATCTATATTTATACTCAGGAGTTCCAGATCAGGCAGCTATTTGGTTTTCCATAAAGAGAGAAAATCAGTGACAATCCAAAAACCTATTACAGCCAAAAGGTAACTTAAAATGTGAAATGAGAATTTCTAACTTCTCAATCTCTGAAACTGCTTCTAAATATATTTAAAAGGACAAATATTTTCACTAAAAATTTTCTGATATATGAACAATGCAGTATCTCACGAATATACCCAGGGTTGAAGACACCAACCCTGGAAGAACACCAAGGTTATTTCCTATGACCCCTTCCCTCTCCATCCCTCCTTCTTGACCCATTCATTTGCCTTCCGTAGACAATAGTACTCTCTCTCTCTCCAATGCGCAGTTATAGCTCCAAAGGCAAAATATAGATTATAAATATGAATTTTAAAAAGTAGTTACATCATCTTGTTCATGAGAATGATGCACTCAGATGTTATGATTTATCACCAGCTGTGATAAGCAAAATACGGTCTCCAGAATTATGTCCATATTCTAATCTCTGGAAACTGTGAATCCACTATGTTGCCTAGCAAAGAGTTAAGGCTGTAGAAGGAATTATGGTGGCTAATCAAGATGACCTTATGATAGAGAGATTTTTTCTGAATTACTGGGGTAGACCCTAAAAGTGGAGGTGGAAGGCTGAAGAATTAGTATCAGAGTTACTGATAACATTAGAGAGACTCCACCAGACATTGCTGGCTTTGGAGATGGAAGGGGACCATAAACAAAGGATTGTGGGCACCCTCTAGAAATTGGAAAAAGCAAGAAAGTGAATTCGCCCCTAGAGTTTCCAAACAGGAATGATTCTAGCCCAATGAAACCCATTTTTGATTTCTGACCTCCAGAACTATAAGATAATAAATTTGTGTTTCTTTAAGCCACTATATTTGTAGAAATTTTCTAGAATTGCCTAGAAGAGTAACGTAACACCTTTCTAGAACTATCAACAATTATGCATTTGTGAACTGATATTTATTAGTATCATACAAAATGTTTAGATAACACCACTCTCAAAGATAAGAGTTATGAAAAGTAACTAAGATATTGAGATAAACAATCAAAATAAAAAAGAATGTAACACTGCTATCCAGACCAATCCAATTGGAAAAGGAGATGAGAACACATGGTTAAGAAATGTGCAGGCTATTGATCAGCCCAAATCCTATGCTGACAAAAACTGGGTAAAAGAACAAAATGGAATAAAATGGAATGGGAGATAGACTTCTACTAACTAGAACTGAAATGGAAGCCATCAAAGATAAAGCTTCATGAGAACTGGGATATAACCAATAACAAATGAAGAGTCTCCTGATGATGATGAATTGAAAGGTGGAGCTAGACCCTGGAGAGATGAAAGAAACTGAACAAAGGAAGAGCCAGCAGTTTCTATGAATAGGATTTGCAAATGTTTCATGTACTGCAAAGGCATCTGATTACAGCAATGATGGCATTTAGCTATATTAGCTTTATACGAGAACTCAACTTCCCAAAGATACATGGCTCTGAAAAGGCAAGTCACCTAAATAACAGAGCCTTGATGGCTAGAGTAAACCTAAGTATATCATATACAACAGCTACATCACAATACAGTGTCAGCAACAATGAGAATAATGGGATCAAAATTATTCCCACAGCATCCCCACACACAAAAAAAATGAATAAGGTGGTGATGTAACTCTCCCAAGGAAAGCCAACAGAAACAAAAAGCCTCAAAGTTTAGCAAAGATCAGGTTTGCTCATACAAAAATATCCTGAGCAACAATAGATCAAAACTGATTCTATAATCAATTTATTTAGATAATTAATCCACTCATACTAATCAACCAGGTGAAGAGAAATTGGCTGAATAAACTGACATGCATGTGTATGTATATATATTACATATTAGGTATATTATACACACTACATATATTATATACACATACACAAGCATACATACAAACATTAAGTAGATAGATATTCTAGAATTAGAAAAATCAAATCACTTTAGAAAAACCAATAGGCAATGAACAAATATTTGCTGATTAACTGACTCTCCAACATTCAGAACTAACAATGCCTCCGACATGAAGAGGCATGGTACTTAGGTGTCATAATTCTGAGGGAAAATGCTTACCAGGAACATATGCTCATATAGTTAGAGTTGCAGAAAGTTACTGGCTGCAATAAGACATAGAGGGTTACTCTAGATAAATCATGCTCACATCCTTACACAGACCAACAGATGAATGTGGCAAGTTGTTTTGGAGACCATTATAGTTACGTTCAGAAGAAGAAAGTTTGAAACTCAGCCCTGTAACTTCCCAGCTGTATCATTCTTAGCAAGATATCTGAGTCCATGTCTCCTCTTGTGTAAAATGGAGATAGTAAGATAATAATGTATATGAAATCTCTTTGCAAATGAGACATGATATAAATCATAATTATTATTTTACCACAAGACACAATTATGCTAAAATTTTAAAGCCACTTTGGCTTTCAAATGGAATAATTTTCTACTATAAATATAAACCTAATAATATATTTGAAAATGACTGCAACAAGAAGACTTGGCTTGTAGTCATAATAGCAAGCCAGAAAATTTAGGCCAAGGAAATCGGGTATTTGACAAAATTACTGATGTAATAGAACTCGTTAGATATACTCCACCGTTTAAAATAACACTAAGATGATAGCAAAATAATTCGATATATTGCTCTTCTTACAAAAACTGAAGGTTGTCACATCAAATTAATTTACCATCTTAGAAACTTATGCGACCCCCCAATATACTAGTTTGAAATTTTCTGAAGTAAAGAATCTATCAGATTTGATACCAATTCATAAGGCTGTGCTTCTAGATGCTTGGGATATTATTTAGGGCATTTAAAATATATAAATATATTAATATATTAATAATATGCCCCATGATTATCACTTAATGACACTTTCATTTGGATTATTAAAAAAATTATCACTACTGACAACAGCAATCTTTATCACAATGGTATCTTCCACTCTTCTCTAGTATCTACTTCTTATAAGTTCTTCAAATGTCTAAAAGTAGGAAGTACAGTTGAAAATGTTCAAATAAACATGTAGTAAAAATCTTGGTAGGACACAGAGGAGGATAATTGGATTACAGATCCTAGAGATCATTTTGTTTGTGAAGACTTTACTTAAATGGCAATTTCAAGTAAGGAGGCTCTTCACAGAGGCAACTGGTAAGATTTCAGCACTATTGTCTGACAACTACGACATACGGTAAGAGGTGGAATTTGGTGAAATTAAAGAATGAGCTCATCTGGAATATGTTTTCATACCTATTAGAGGTTCCCCCACTAACAATTGGAGACAAGGGTGGAAAAGGTCGGAACTGAAAATTTCCATTTTGTAACCATTTGTCCACAGAGTATTACATGGATGAACATTAGAGAGTGTTGGCTGAGTAATGCAGAAGCAAGGCAGTGTATTGCAAGAAGTTCTACCTTCTAGTGCAACTCTCCAGCTGGCTTACTCTGTGACCTTTGTAGGTCAATCAATGTCACCATCAATAATAGCAAACATATATTCATTTATTTAACAAATGTTTATTGATCATCTACTATGTGCCAGGCATTTTTCTAAGTGCTGGGGATATAGCAAGAAACAGACAAAACAAACAAAACAAAAAACAAAAACAAAATCTTTTCCTTCATGAAGCTTACTCTCTGGTGGAGGAAAGATAGGACAATTCTACAAGGACACTAAGATCTGCCTTATCAAAGAGTAGTTCTTTTAATTAGAATGGGAAGAAAAGAAATGTGTGCAAATAAATAAATGAGAAATGACTCTTGACCACCTTAGCCTCTACATGTAAATAAAAATCACATTAAAAATGCTATCAAGAATCATTTGTACTTTAACTTCTTTGGCCTGCCATTATCCAGCACAACTCAACCTATCCAACTATACTTACTCGTACTTTATTTCCTTATCCTGAAGGTCCAGCAAATAATAATTACTTTGTGTTTCCTGTATAATTCCTTGAGAATTCCCATCTTCATGCTGTAAGGATTCTTCTCCTTATACTGAAAATTCTCCACCTCCTCTGCCTCTTCTACCTTACCAAATGCTACCCGTCCTTCAAAGTACAGTTCTGTCACCTCCTCCTCAATGCTCTTCTTAATCCCACAGCAGTCTCCTCCTGGATCCCCAGTTATCCAGCAATATCACTGTTCCACTTGTATTACAATTACATGAGTATATCTCACTGCTCCCCTTCTAAATCAGTTTATAAAATGTTAGTATTTTCATTCCCAATAAGTGTACATTTATTTATTTTATAAATTATGTATATACATATATGTAATCTAATATACCAATATTATTTACATAATAGAACTTACACAAAATGATAGACATTTTTCAAGGATTAGATTAAATAAACATAAATTGAAGCCCTAACAGTTTCTTCTGATACCCTCAGTAGATTGCATAGTGCATCCCTTGCAGTAGGCACCTTCTGCTTTGGAGATGCTCATAAAGATAGAATCTACGTATGATCCATATTTCAAGTCCTCCCCGACATAGCTGCTGAATCTAACACAGTGCCATATGCATTACCATAAGGGACAGTAATTATTTATTGGATGGATGGATGCATCTTTTCTCCCCTTGCAAGGTAGGACACTGCAGTATAGAAGACAAAGGACTGAGAATCAGGAGTCTGATTCAGCTCCTAACTAGCTGTATGACCTTGAGCAAGTCACCTGGTATTTCTGAGTTTTGCCTTTTCTCATTGTGAAAAGTAAAAGGGAAATGACTGCAGTTTATATGGCATGGTCTCTAAAGCTCCTTGGAACTCATGTTTAGGATGCTAAGAGATTGGGATGATAACATGTGATGGAAAGACTAAAGACAGGATCAATTCATAAAGTCCTCAGAAGAGAAAGGTGGGGATGAATTCAAACATTTCAATGATCAGTGCTAATGTAGCTATAGCCCGGCTTTGTCTACGTGGATCAGGCAGGGTCAGGATTTGTATCCTGGAAGGTTGCAGATGATACTGCAGGATCCTCCCCATAAGTAAGGGACGCTAAGGACAGTGACCTGAGAGTTGGCACCATCACCCCTCTCAGCCTAACTTCCACAGCAGAGCTGATCAGATAAATTGAGAACCCGGACAAGTAGGTTGTGGGCAAATGAGGTCATCCTGCATGAAATTTCAAACTTGGGGTCCATTTAAAGCAATTGCCAGGAGGGCATTTTCCTCATTTGCCTTGCTTCAGCATGTCTGGAGAAATATCGTGTGGAGCTTTTACTCTTCTCTGAGGCTTCACGCATGGGCCCTGGCCAAAGGCAAATCTCCAGACCTATCAGACCAATTATTTCACAGAACATAATAAGTCCCTAGTCTGATGCTTTTATATCCATTACTATCTCCTTCGATCAACTTCTGAGTGTAGTGACAGGACTTAGCTTCCTTCCCTTGAGAGTTCTGCTCACTGTCCAGTCCTTACAGCCTAAAATAATTTTTTTTTAATAATTGCTATAATATTTTTTCTTTCTTAGTTTTAGGCCATGGCTCCTTGCCCTGCCATCCAAGAAGATAGTGACTAATCCCTTTCTCTCATTTATATGGTTACCTTGAAGGTATTTTTAGACTGTAGTTACTTCCCTCATAGAAGCCTTTCTTTTGGGAGCATATAAATTACTTCAGTCAGATCACTCAAGTTTGTTCTTCCAACATTCGTATCATTTTTGAGGCATTTCTTTTATTTCCTCTACATTTTATTTCCTTCTTAAACTGTGGGGACGTGAACCACAGCTAACTTTCCAGATGTGGTTAGAATCTTTTCAGGCAAGGTAGACAAATACAATTCCCCACCTCAATCCCCTTACCACTCTTCATTTGAAAATAGAATTGGCATTGCCATGCAAACCCCTATTTAATTAGTCATCAACTGTTTACTTTAGGTGTTTTTCAGACCCACCAGCTCTACAGTTAGTGAGTCTTGTTCTCATCTAGGTCTTGGCTGTTTGCATCCCTGTCTGAGTATGAAACGGTATTTATTACAGCTGCATCTCATCTTTTGCCAGCAGCTGCTATTTCTAATTGGTGTCAGTCCCCCGGTCTTTTCATTTTGACCTTATATGGTGTGTATGTTTCTAAGCTATTTAGTCTGGCTAACCAAAAAAAAAAAATTATTGCTAAATGTCACTGTTCTTAGATATTACTTGATTTTGGAGGCTCTCAAGGCATCTTGAGAAACCTGCCTCGTTTTACACGCTAGCTCTTACCTGCAGAAATCTGAGTGCATTTTTTTTTCTAAAATCAGAAGCACTTAGTTTTGGTCTCAGCTCTAGCATCTGGCTATAACACACTACTCCAGATTTTTTTTTTTTTTTAAATCCTAGGCCCTTGATCTATGCTGATCAATGTGGTAACCATTAACTACATGTGGCTATTTAAAGATAATTACATTAATTAAATTAATTGAAATAAAATTAACTATAATCAAATAACATTTAAAATTCAGTCCCTGAGTTTCACTAGCTACAGCTCAAGTGCTCAGTCCATAGTGGCTAGTGGCTACCATATTGGACAGCACAAATATAAAACATTTCCACAGAAAGTTCTAGAAGACAGTGCTTCTCCAGACAGTTGGGTTCCACTGCTTCTTCTTCTTTATGTTGGGCAGACCTCACCACCAGGCAGTAATTTTTTCTCTCCTTTGTGCTACATTTTAAGTTCCCATCAAACTTGTTCTATGTCAATAAAGATGAAGAACAGCTGGTCCCCACCTTCACTCATCCGACAAATACTCACCAAGCACCAACTATGGGCCGGGTCCTGTTCCCTGATCTGGGAATAAACAGTGAATGAGGCATGAAAGCCCTGTACCTATGTAGCTTCCATTCTAGTAGACGAAACAAACAACAATCAAGTATACATATAATGTGTCAGCGGGAAACTCTGAAGCAGGGAAAAGGATGAGCATGCAGGGAGAGAAGGCTATCAGGAAAAGTCTCTCTCAGAAGAAGATATTTGATCAGAAACTTGAATAGAGTGAGGGAGAGAGCCACATCACAGTTTAAGGGAAGAGTGTGTGCAAAAGCCATGAGGTACGGATGAGCTTGCCATGTTTCAAAAAAGGTAAAGAAGGTTAATGTGGCTGAAGAGAAGTAAAAAAGAGGCAGAATGATAGAAGGGGTGAACCTAGGGATCATGGGGCCTAAAACTTATGCAGTTTGGGGACTCGCTTTAAGACAGAAAAAATAAAATTACAAAATTTCTTAGGGATCCTCCCAAATCTTAGAAAAGGGCTATGCAGGGACCATGAAACTTAAACTTCACTCACTTCACATGAAAGCCACTTTCAGTGAAGGAAGATGTCAAAGAGATAGGTGAGGGCCAGATCTTGTAGGGTCTCAGGGACCATAGTGAGGCTGGGTGTCACAGGAGAAGGTTTTGAGAGGAGAAGAGCTGGGCTCTGATTTACACTGTAAAACTTTTTGATTTATACTTTCTCTGACTTCTGAGTAGGAAATTGACAAGGGAAATAAGACAAGGATGGAAGGAGGGAGATCAATCAAGTAGGAAGCAAGGTATGACTGTGCTTACACCGGGGTCATGGGTTGTGTAAACTGGAGGTGGAAAGCAGTAGATGGGAGGGCATTTTGAAAGCAGAACCTGCAGAACTGCTGGTGACTTCGATGTAGAGGCTGAGAGAATTCTATATTTGCAACTGGTGGAACTAAAGGGATGGTGGTATAATTTACCAAGATGGTTAAACACTAAGTCTCTGGGAGAAAATCAGTTCAATTTGTTCACATTTAGTTTAAACTACTTCTTAGGCATTTAAGCAGAAATGCTGAATAAGCACTTGGCTATACACATCAAGAACTCGGAGAAAAGAAAGGTCTTAACATATACATTTGAGAATTATCTGCCCACAGATTGTATGTAAAGCTATGGTAGTGGATGAAAACACCTGAGAACGTATACAGTTTAGAGCTAAGTTCTAGGGGACTCCAATGTTCCATGATATGACCCTTTCAACAAGTTGAAAGATGCTAAATTTTAATTATTCTCACTTCAATTCTTTATACTTGACTTCATGTGACAAAAACTCTCTAAATTTAATTTTGTAATAAGTAAGCGTGGACACTATTTTATTCACTACACAATCCCCATGGCCTCCCATGGTGCTGGCATAAATGCATTAAGTATTTAGTGAAATTTGAGTTCATCCCTTTCCTGGACCCCATAGTGCCCTTCATGGTCTATGCTGGCTTGACTATATATAGTAACACAGATGACCCACCACAATTCCTGAGTTTGGCAGCCCAGAGGTGCTCTAACAAAGACCCAGATGCCCTTCTAAGTGTAAATACCTGGCTCACCCCTATGCCAAATCTTCTTTAAATCACTATATCCAACGTTGATGCTGATTCTATTTAAAAGATGTTAGTCTACACATGCCCTTTAAAGTAGGTGCCATCTGCAAAGAGAATGCACATACCCTATTGAGTTCCACAGCTGGAGGTATGGGTTGCATAAGGAGCACCTGGGCAATGTCGTTCAGACATAGATGGTAACTGAGAGCAACCTTAGTTTATGAGACCTAGACAATGATGCTTTTCTTAGAATGGCTTTTCGATTCTGTAGCATTTGGAACTCTAGGTAAGCAGTATATGTAAATAGATACATTTGCTGCATGACATAGTTTTCTTGACTTCTGTCAATACCTGAACCCTATATTAATTGTTCCTGATCATATTCAACCCAGAAGTATGTCTTGTAGGCACTTCCTCCAAAATTTATTTCACATCCATTTACTTCTCTCCATCTCCACTGCCAGTACTCTGATCTAAGCTCAGATAGTGTCTAACTGGAATTCTCCAATAGCCTTCTGTAAAAAAAGCTCCCTGTGTGCACAGCTTTTGGCTGTGTGCTTCCTTGATTGCCTCTCCACCTCCCTCCCACCCCTCCGCCCATCTCTATTCTTGGAGTATAGACACAGTCTGGGACAAACAAGATTTAACACATGAGATTTCCAAGTTTCTTTTGAAGGCACTTCTATGGGAAAGGGCAGTTGAATATATCCTTTTCAAGTTTAGCACGGTCCCTTAAGTTAAGGACCTTCAACCCTGCTTTGCCTGAAAAGAGTTCTTTAAGGATGCTCTACTGAGGCATCTGCTTTTCCATCTTCCTATTAAAAATGATTCTTGGATGCTTTTATTCTTAGTAATGCCATTCCATTGTAGCACCAATATAGTTATATAAGTGTGTCGTTTCATGCTCTATTCACCTCCTGAATCTTTTAACCCGACCCCTCTCAGCTGAGAAAAGAAACACTATGGGTTTAAATCTATCTGCTATCAGCTGCAGCAGGGTAATTCTTACCCTAGGGCCCCAAACCGTCATTTCAGAAGGACTAATCCGAACCTTTTTGGAGGCAATGCTATTTCCTTCACTACTTGGTTTGGCTGTGTGCTGAGCCCCTGTTATATTTAGGCAGTGGAGGGGAAAAATAGGGATATTAACCTCTAACACTGATGAAAATAATAGCCACAATAAAATCGGGATGAAAAATACAGGGGTAGTAATTATTCTGCTCTACCTTACCCCAAAGGAAATAGTTTTCAGATAGAGCCTTAGGAATTTGTAAAAGGTCCCTCTATTTGAGGTTTTATAGGGCAGGTGGAGGCCTATCTGAAGGCAGGGGGATTTTGCCAGAGCCTCAGACAATGTGGCATGAAGTGATGGGGGACCCAGCAGAATCCCACTCCTCTCCCTCAATCCTTCAGAGGTTGAAAACTCTGAGGATGCAGGCTCTTGGAACCCCTTGCCTCCTCTGTTCTATCTGGCAGCAGCCTAGTGTGGAAAAATATACTAGGCTATATTTCAAATAACCTAAACCAACTGGCAAAAAGTACTAAATTCTTGCTTTTGTGTCTGGCTCTTAAATTCCTGCAGCCCTGACTTAACAGACAAGAGAGGGTCATAAAACTGAACCTGTGAAACAAAAATAGACCTTTCGGGACTTCTCATACACACACAGCAGGGGTGCCAAAATCGCTTTCAGTTTTTCATGTTTCCAATCGTGTCGTGCTTCCTCTACATCCTCGTGTGTCTGAGCAGGCATTTTTCTAGGCATGGTGTGTCTATCATTAAAGTGTGCAGGACTGCAAGGGCTTAAACTCTAAGGGGCCCAACTTTATGTACGACAACTCCACTCTGATACACCCCTGTTTCCATAATTAATTCCGGGCACCTAAGATATCATGTCTTGGTTCTGTGTGCTACTCTAACTGTTGTGGTTTTAAAAGGCTTTATGCTTTGAGGTTTCCTCATTCAGAAATCAAATAATTTAAATCTAAAAAAAAAAAAATACACAAGTGCCTTCTGGCTATCAATGACAGGGAGTAGCAATAATAAAAAATAATAATAGTAAAAATATGCAACCGTATTAATGCCAGGGACCTGGGGATGCAATAGACAGAAATGAAATTAGAGGGGAAATCATGATATTGCTGAAGTGCTGAAGTGCTGCTCTCACACTAAGACCAGAGGGATTGGGATAAGGTAAAGTTAATTGCATTTCCAGATGACAAACCTCTCACCTCTGAACTGAATGGCTCTTTATAAAAGCTATCAGTAATAAACTGTAAATCTCAGCCATGATTGCAAATAAAGGTCATCCCTTTCATGCTGCCACTTTCCTGGGCCTTATTACATTCCCGCCTGAACCGTTTTCACTTCTTAAGGTGTGCCAGCTGTCCATATAAGCAATCAGCACTGCTTGCTTTCTTTATTTTTTTAAAGCATGACATTATCAGATTTACATCCCTGTACCTTGTGCAACTGCAGTGGGCTAAACCCCTACTCCTGGAAGGGAAGGCAGCACCCAGAGGTAGGATTACGCTTTATCTCTTCCTGTGGATGTAAAGGAAGTCCTGTGCCCCCCTGTTTCATAACCTAGCATAGCCAGGCTTTGTAAGAAGCAACACATCCCATCTAACACATCAGTCTTAATTGCTGTAGCCTTGACCCACTTTTTCTTTCTCTATGTATATGGCAAAGATCCCTGTTCCTCATCACTTCCTGAATCAGGAAGCCTCCTTTAGAAAGCTGAGTTAAATTTAATTTAATGCAATTAAGGAAATATTCATTAATTTCTACTTTGCCAATGACATGGTCCCCAAATCTTTTTTTCTTCAGTGCGTCTCTCCAATTCTATCAACAATAACAACAGTGAATATCTGGTGAGTACTCACCACATGCCCGTACTTTAGTGCTAAGCATATAACATCACCTCATCTCATTCTCACACCTGCTATGTCTGGGTGCCATTTCATGTGCATTACTTTCACTTTGCAGATAAGGAAACTGAGGCTCAGGGAGGTTACTGCCTCAGGTTTCCCACCAGTACAAGAGACAGAGATAGGAATTTATTTTTTCTTTAGCTAAAGGGACTCAAAAACATCCTGGAAGAGACTAAGAAAAACTAAATGGTACAAAATGGCAAAGCCAATTGCTGGATGCAAAAGTGACTTCTTCAGGATCTCACTCCCAGGAAATAGAGCAAACAGTGGAAGTAACCCATGATTGGGAAGAGAAATAGGTACGGCCAACATTCATTCCTATGCAACTACTCTGGTCTAAGAGATACTGCACTAACCACTACACTTATTGTTGAAGGGAGTGCGAAAAGTAAAAAGAAAAGCATTAGTTTCAGTTCTGAATCTATTCTGACACCATTTACCCATTTATTCATTTAATCACTATATGACAGTCAAGATAATCATGCTATTAGACTTGTTTCTCTGTTAATTACCTTCCCATGTCTACAAAAGTCGTGTTAAACAAATGGTGAAAATACTTTGCAAAATATTAAGTATTCTTCAAATGCATATTTAAAATAACAATAACCCCCTAAATAGTAGCAGTAATGTATAGTCTCTTGTTTTAAACTGGGCTCTAACTATTTTCAAAATCAGACAGTGAAAATCTTAATATGTGAGAACAACCATTCATGTATTTACTTATTATTTACTCAGAGCTACAGTCATTTCCCATGTGTGTGCTTTTGCGCTGTACTAAATGCTAAACTATTTATAAAGACCTAAAACACTTTGCTCTTGCCCTCAAAGAGCTTATAGTTTCATCTAATTAAAGTAAAATAATAAAATGGCAATACAGGATTTAATCTATGGTTCAAAATAACACTAAGAAACCACATCAATACAAAAATAATGACCAACAATTTGTACTTGAATTCAAGGAAAGTCAAGATCACTTTCATGGCAAGGAAATTCTCTATATATTTGAATGAGGTACAGAATATTGATTAATGAAAAGGGGGCATTTTCATATCAATTAATTAAAATGTAATATACATAGTAAGGAAATCTCAGAGAGGAAGAATTATTCTTCTTTTGTGGAATATTAATAATGAAGTTTCTAAATTGAAAATTCACAGGTGAGTGGAAAATGAACAAAGCTATTAGCAAACTCTGAGGAGGTATGCTAGAACTAAGTGTTTTCTCTGGCTATCCTGGGACTCATTTTCTCTGAAGTAAGCCCCGAGTGTCCTGGGCTCTGCCACAAGGTGGGGTCCAGCTGGACTTCCCAAGAAATGGCTACATAGAGAAGGATACAGTAACCTGTGTCTCATATTTTGAAGACAGAAACTGGCATATGACTGCAGCATTCATAAGTCTCCCAACATTTGCGAAAGTTTATCTTGGGAATTCTGGGGGTCATTTTTTTCTTATTGACTGAGCTAATATTCACATTCAAAGACCACCAGAGTAAAATCAGTGAACCCAATAATTCCATATTGGAATTATACACAATCCAATTATAATGACTGTCCAGGAGCTAATTTTTAAGCTACTGATGTGTATAATTTATCAGAAAAGAAGACAACAATGAAAGAGGACAAGGAGCAGCAGCGGTAGCAGCAGAAGGCTGTAGTGTTTCATTCTGGAGTGTGATTGAGAAGAAAACTCAAAGAATGAGGTTGGCTTTACTGGGTCCTAAAATTTTATACAATGTTCATTCATTCATTCTCTTGTCTACTCTGTCATATCTGCAGTGTGGAAGGTGAACCGTCTAGGTCCTACAAAGACAGATGAGACCCTAGTCTTTGAGGACTTTAATCCAAATAGTTCCACAAATGAACATCTAAGACATAGAAGCACAAGTCAACAGTGACCGCAGAATTGGAGCGACACTCTTATTGTACAGAGGCACAGATCACCTCTGATGAAACACTTGCCCAAGACTTCCGAAGATTTTCTTCTCTCTTTTCATCTAACCTAGATCTCCAACTAATGACTGGGGTGATTTTAGCCACCAAATCTCCTATGATCCAGCAAAGCTCATTTCAGTCAAATTCTGATGTTGACTCATCTTTAGCTGCTAATTTCTTTCAATTGTGAATAACTACATATTTTTAAAAATGGTTATATATGTAGATTCCCTCTCATGAAAGTGCAACATAACTGCTAAGTGTTATTACTACTCAAAGGCTGCTTTCTTAGACGCTTATTTGCTCTTTACAAAGAAGTCCCTGGGTACACATGAAAGGTAATATCAGTTACTCAATAACAATAATGAAGAAGACTTGTATGTAAAAGTAACAGCTTTCACTTCTTCCATATTAAAAAGCTTTAGCAGTGATTATGATGAACAGAAAGGGATAATTTGCTTGGGAAGATGAAGAGATTAATGTAATTTGGGGCTTTAGAGGAGGCAGAGATGTTAAAACTAGCTTTTTTTTTTTTTTAACACTCACTGCCTCGTTACCTGAGCAGGAGAGCACCATGTCTGAATAAATCTGGAATCACTAAGCTATTTGGTGGTAAGATCCATGTTTTGCAAACTTTAGCATCCATCAGAATTTTGCATGTTTCTGAAGGTTCCAACCCCTGAGATTCTGATTGAGAGATTCTGATTGAGCAATTTGCATTTCTAACTAGTTCCCAAGTAATGTTGCTGCTGCTGGTCTTGCAATCAGATTTTAAGAACCACTAGTGTAGATCAGGGTTTAGCAAATTATGGCTTGCTGATCATTTTGTAAATAAAGTTTTATTTGAACACAGTCATACTCATCATCTATCTATTATTTCTGGCTGTTCCACACTACAATGGTAGAGTTAAGTAGTTGCAAAAGAGACCTTCTGGCCCACAAAGTTGAAAATATTTACTATTTGGCACTTTACAGAAAAAGTTTGCTGACTTGGGTATAGATTAAACCAGAGCCATAAAAACTCAGAGTTGGAAGGAAATGTCTCTAACTGGATCTTCTATAATGAATGAAGAAACCTTCCCATGAAGTTGAGAAAAACTTAGACTGGAATCCAGACAGAGTTCCCATTGGCCAGTGCTGGGTCCTGGTCACTAGAGAAAGACCCACTTTGGTCAGGAATCATGCTTCAGGTGCTCAGCTGGCAGCTGGCTTAGTGGAAAGGCAATCTCACATGCTGCCCCTGTCTCCAGATGACAAATCTGAATCCTGACACTTATGAAGAGGGAAAGTCTGAGCCTCTTGATCCAAGGAACTTTCTACCCAAAGAACATGTGTAACACTAGAAAAATTATATCCACATTATTAAGGGGTTAATTATTCCCTAAAACCCATGCATTACTAGCAACTTAAGAACTCTAATTTAGGATATGATTAGGGGGAAAAAAAAAAACATTAAAACCTAGTTCTCTTCTTCCAATGGCAGATATTCATTATTTGAGAATGTGAATATTCTTGAGAGAAGTGTAGCAAAAGCATTAACTGTTCCCTGAATATCTGTGGCTCTTCCATATTTTGTGCCTTTCTTGCAGTTAGGGCTAAATGGCTAGGTCTGGGGTTTGCTCTCTTAGCAAGAGTGACATGTTGGACTGCTGGGTAGAAGCATGAAAAGCTGTCAAATGACCCTCTGGTTTCTCTCCTTCTCAGCAATGAAGGAGGCTCTGTGTTCTAGGTTCCAGTTAGTCTGCTGCAAGATGATACAACTCAGAGCTTGGATCCCTGAATAATTGTGTGGAGGAGTTCTCGTACACCACTGAGCTGAGTTAAATATGCTAAACATGCATTGTAAATTAGAAATAAAACTTTGTTACCTTAAGCCCTTATAAACTTGAGAGCTAATTTGTTACTACAGCATAACTTAACTTATTGTGAAATGCAGGGGTTCAAAACATGAGACTACATGAATCTATAGGACTACCTTCTTTCCCAAATTTAGATGATGGGGCAACATGAAAACACTAGCTTCCAAAGAGAGAGGCACTGAAATGAAGGCTGTGATGAGTAGCCCAGCTCCCTCCATCTAAGGTACTCGCCCCTGCAGCTGCCAGGAGAGTTGGCTATGGATGGCTCACAGCTGCATCCCTGGCTGAATTATGGTACCCTGGACATGACTCTCATCCCATGATTAGTTAATGAGGGGTATAAAGGCCCAATCCCCTTTTCCTGTTTGATACAACTCTCAGTGGCCAACTCAGCCTCAGAATTTCCCACAGTATCAACCTCAGCCTCTGCCACAACAACATAACTTTTAATTCCCCACTGCCCTGCCTAATCCTGCTCCCTTCCCAAGACCCTTAGCAATGTTGTTTGTAAGTGGACTTCCCAAAAACCTCCCGCACACAAAGCTCACCTTACACTCTTTTTCTGGATAACTCAACCTAAGACTGGTGTTCAAGAAAGGAAAAAATGGGGTCTGAGAATGGGCCACTATCAAAATTTTTTGATTTATTAACCTGGAAGAAACTCAGTGAGAAAGAAGTTTGTGGCCTTAACTATCTACAACACTTTTATATTTGATTCTAGGAGACTGATAAATTATTCAGATTTATAAACTTTCTGTCAATTGTTAGTTAATTGTAAACCAGTCAATAATGTTTACTGCAAATAATAGGTAACACTATGTGCCCAATGTAGCTGTAAGGACTTTATGTACATGAACTCATTTATTCTTTATAACAAACCAATAAAGTAGTTACTATCATTGCCTCATTTTCTAGATGAGGAAACTAAATAAAGTTAGATGATGTGCTCAAGGTCATGCAGCGAATAAGAAGTAAGGCTATAAGGAGGGCTGTCCTAGGCCTGCTTTCCACCTTATCCTTCATTCTACCTATTCAGCTGGCACCATCCCCTCCAGGCTAATGATGGTGCTAAGGACAGTGACCTAAGGAAAGGGTGTCCTCTGGGCGGGAAGACTAGCATGAGCAACGTCTCACTGAAAACATGGTGAGGGGAGCAAATACAGGGAAGAAGATACTTGGCTGTCTTGGAGACATGGCTAGTAGAGGGATGGAGACAGGCAAGCATGTGGGCTCCAGAATCCTAGGGAGCTGTGTGACTTGAGCAAATTACTTAACTTCTCTGAACTTCAATTCCCTTATCTGTAAAAGGAGAATGAACTAAATATCATCTCAGGATCATCAAGAGGATTAAATGAGAAAATGCACATCAAGCACTTACCCAAGTTCCTAGCACCTAGAAAATAATACTAATATGTATGATCATGAGTCTTTCCCTTAACCATGACCAAAAAAGAAAAAAAAAAGATTCTCACATCCAGAATTGGATTTTAACTTATTTTTTAACAAAATAACACACGTACATAGTTTGAAAAAAAATAATTATGGAAGGCCTCTAATGAGGAATAGCAGTTCTCTACCTCACCTTCTTTCCAGAGGAAACTATTTTCAGCTCTTTAGTAATTTCTTCCGGCCTTTGCCTCCATGTTTCTAACTAATTTGCTTTTCTTTGTGTTTCTTGATTTTTTAAAAACATCTATTGATTTCACACTAGGGAAAAATGAGGAACCAGAGCTCTTAATCCTTAGCACATGTGTGAATGATTCTTTTGATATAGTTATATAACAATATTTTTCATTAAAACAATATTTGCTTTCTACATTATAATTGTATTATTACTACATATATATTATTCACATATAAGCCATGTAGTTTATTATAATTAGTCATTTTTTCCACACACTTTTTGTTTTTCCAGGAGTTGATAATGTTCTCACTTTGGGGTTTTTTGGTCTGCTTGGTTTTCAATATATCTACCACTAATTTATCTCTAAATCCTCTGCCACACTTACAAATTTCTTATGAATATGTTTAAACACATCAGATTATTTACTGTATTCATTTTTTTCCCTCAGAGACATCCTGAAACCCTATGTCTTTTTGCTCCAAACTAGACTAGATTTCTATTTTAAGCCTGTACCCAGTGGTTGTTCTGAGTTTTCTCTTCCTTACCATCCTGAGAATTCCATTTGCTTCCTTCTAGTGTTAAATCATCTGCTTCCTGGATCTTCATGTCTTCTTTTTAAGATTATTCCATCTATAGAGGAAGCAAATCCTACCCTTGTGTTTAAGCAACAATTTGACTAGTTATTAATTTATACATTGGAAATAATTTTTGACCAACATTTATTGTTTTCTAGTTTCCAGAGGTTCTACTGAGAAAGCTAATGGTAATGGGGACTGTTTTCCTCACTGAAATTTTTAAATCCCTATTTATATGAAATTTCTAACATGTTCACTTTTGCCTGGGTACTTGGGGGCCATTTCTCATCTCAAATTATCTTTTTAAATAGCATTCTACTTTTATTGCAAGGATGTGGCATCTTTCCTTGTCTGAGTATCTTAATTTTGTTTTTATATTTTATTCTGTTTTCTTTACTGTTTCTATCTCCTCTGAGTTCCTTTTTCTCTTTGTTTCTGTCATCAAGATAAATGGGGAAACATTGTTTATTCATATTTTAAAATGAATCACTATATAAAAAAGCTTTTAGGAGGTCTGTATGTGGTTGGTGGCTTCTGTATTCAGGAGGGAACTTTGTTGTTTCTTTGGGATCTCAGGTGACAATAACTATATTTTTTCTCTTAGAATTTCTCTTAGAATGCCTCAGAAAGGAATCCTCCAGTCTCTAGCATGGAGATGAGCCAGGTCAACAACATTCTCCAACCAAGTGGCAGAATGGAGACAAAGAGATCTCATCATTCAGTACATAGATTTTATTTAATTCCCATGTGCAAGCAATAGTATCCTTCACTCAGCTGTGCCTGCTTCTCCAAGTCAGAGCCTGTCATCCTCTCCAGAGCTCCAAGTTTCTGATGTAGTTGGGCAAACAGGTCTTCACTTAGAGCAGGGGACCCCAACCCCCAGGCCACGGACGAGTACTGGTCCATGGCCTGTTAGGAGCCAGGCTGCCAGCAGGAGGTGAACAGTGGGCAAGTGAGCAAAACTCCATCTGTATTTGCAGTTGCTCCCCAGCGCTAGCATCACCGCCTCAACCCCACCTCAGATCACCAGGCATTAGATTCTCATAGGAGCACCAGTCCCTGGTGCCAAAAATGTTGGAGACCAGTGACTTAAAGGACAGGGTAGGGGAGCCTACAGGACCTTTTATATATCTCTTTTTTCAATGTCCAACCAGTTCTATTCCCAGCCTACCCATTCCCATACCTACAGAGACAGCCAGTGCCCCTGAGAGCAGAATCTTCCATGTCCCAGCACTTCCAACTGGCTCAATTCTTGACTTTGCCTTTTGTGAGCATGCAGTTCCATTTTTCTGTCTTCCACTATATCAGTTACAGTCAGTCCCGTTGTTTTCTAGCTTCCAAAATTCTGTTGACATTTCTTATCTGCCATCACTTCCTCTTCTGTATTTGTTGTCCTTATGATTCTACACTTTTTCATACCTACACTGTCATTTTAGTAAGGCTTTGAGAAAGAACAGAGATAAACTCATGTGTTTAAGCTGCCATTTTCCTGAACTATGTCTTTTTTAAGAGATGTCTTCTGGTGAACCGCTTCTATTCTATCACTAGGTATTTGCTCTCTAGAATGCTAAGAAATGATCATAACTGATTTATCCAGTGCAATATAATAAGGGAAAGCAACCAAATAGTATAAACCTTTCAATAAAGCACAAGACATGCTATGATTAAAATGTACTCAGGAATCTGTATGTTGGGTGCAAGCATGGATCAGCTTGAGCAAGAGGCTTCATGTGACCTATTCTGGATGAATGAAGAAAACTGACGGCGATAATAAAAGTACTGTTCAGCTACCCAGGATCTTCTATGGAGTGGCATGTTCTATGTCTCCTGAATTTATCCTTTCTAACATCTTCATGCCAGCATTACCAATTAAATGAGACCTGGATTCATTAGGTATTCATACAGCACTTGTTTAGTTCAGGGAATGAAGGGACATAAGTTTCATTTAGGTTCATCTTAATGAAAGTTTATTATGTTGTAAATCTGATGTAATTTCAGGGGCTTGCTGCCTTGCATGACAGATGCATTATCTGGCCTAGGAATCATAAGAAGTGACTTCATAACGTACTCACCACAAATTCCAACATTGGATAGACCTACTCTATAAATCTTCTGCCTAAATGCCCTCACTGTTTTCTTAAAGTGTGTGTGTGTGTGTGTGTGTGTGTGTGTGTGTCTTTGTGTGTGTACATGTGTGCTCACACATATGCTCGGTATATTTTTTGTCTGAGCCCAGCAAGAAGCAACTCACACACACTCCAACGAGGTTACAAAGAACAACTTAAGGGACTACGGATTTCCTCCGCTATTCAACAATAGAGCTTCCCTACAAAAAATTTCATAGCTGAAATGGCCTAAAGCGAAGAGTATCCTCCATTTTCCAAAAGTTTGCTTTACGTCACTTTGCTCTTACAATAGACCTATGTTAATACCTGTTTTTGCTAACTGAAACAAATCCAAAGAGGATTTTCACTTTTACAAAAAAAAAAAAAAAAGGCATTACTGTACTAACGTAGATCTTTTGTAAAAGCATATTTACAGAGGTGTGAGTTGGATTTAGAGGCGTGACCTGGGTTTAGGGAAACCCAGAAGGGATAGTGAAGCACCCTGGGGCTAGCAACAACACAGACGCCATTACCACCCTAGGCCTAAAGTGACAATGGAGGGCAGGGTTGCCAGAACCTGGCAAGACTGGTAGCTGTGGGAGAGGGCTGCAGACAGGAGTGCTGGTCTAAAACAAAGAAATATAACTGATTTTTAGCTAGGAAGGCAGGAAGCCAGAAGAATAAATATAGTAGCCCCCCCTTATCCACTGTTTTGCTTTCCTTGAATTCAGTTACTCACAGTCAGCCACAGTCCAAAAATATTAAATGGAAAGTTCCAGAAATAAACAACTCATAAGTTTTAAACTGCATGTCATTCTGAGTGGCGGATTGAAATCTTGAGTTGTCCACTCCATTCCCCCCCGAATGTGAGTTATTCCTTTGTTCAGAATATCTACACTGCATTCGCTACCCGCCCTGTAGTCCTGTAGTCACTTAGTAGCCATCTCAGTTCTCAGATAGACTTTCTTGGTATCACAGTATTTGTGTTCAAGTCACCCTTATTTTACCTAATAATGGTCCCAAAGTGCAAGAATAGTGGTGCTGGCAATTCAAATATACCAAAAAGAAGCCATAATGTTTTCTTATTTTATTACCTGTCGTTAATCTTTACTGTGCTTAGTTTACAAATTAAACTTTATCACGGGCGTGTATATATAGGAAAAAAAACATAGTATATATAGGGTTTGGTACTATCATCAGTTTCAGGCATCCATTGAGCGTCGTGGAACATATCCCCCATGGATAAAGGGGATGACTGTACCACAACCTCACTCTTCTGCCCCCCAGTCTTCTACTGAGCCCTCCTCTTGGACCAACCAAAGGAGAAGCTCCAGGACAAAAGAGGGAGGTATTGCAATCTGAACTTCACTTCCTGGGCACAGAGAGTGGTAGGGCATGCAAAATACCCAGCACCAGGGTATACATGAGATTTTGTATTCTTGGGCCCCTCTGAAGAAATAGAAACAATGGAGTTAGGGATAGGGGTAGGTGAATGCCCATGTCATAAAGTGACTTTACAACAGGCTTCCGCTGTTAAAATATTTTACACCATTATTTTTTGTTTGTTATATGTTTGCTTTGTCCATTAGGCTATAAATTCCTGGAAAGCAGAAGGCATGGTCTTTCATGTCCCAGCCTAGTACTTAGCATACAGAGACTTAGTAAGGATCAAATTGAATTTATAGAAATCATACCAGCAATGAATGGCCTCAGTTTCTCCATCTACGAAATGGGATCTCAGGAAACGGGGAAAGATGCTAACAACTGCATGACATAATTGACTGCAAAGGTTATATCTCGGTACTCAAAATACATTCATATCTGAAATAAAAAGTGCTAGAAGACATTTCAAATATTATTATTTTTACTGCTATTATAGACTTGTCCAAATAGCATCATCTGTTTAGGGTGCTTTTGGATCATAGCAGAGCAGCCGATCTATTCCATAATAAATACATTGCAAGGCAGGAACTGTGCAGTCAAAACATAATCAGTCAACAGAATATGCTTCTTAGGCCTCAAAAATCTCTCTCTTTTTCTCCTCCCTTTCTAAAATGGACACTCAAGCCCTAGGCAACATAACCACTGAGGTTTTATTATAAAATACATTTCAAAATAATGGTTGCAAGTCTTGGAAACAGAGAAGAAGATGAAAAAGAAGAAGTAAACAAGGCCTTTTTCTCCTACTAAATGATAAATTAAAAGCAGCACTTTGCTGTTCTGCCTCATTTATTATCGCATTGCACTCTCGCTGCTAGAGTTAAGGTTGTGTCAGCATTTCCATTATAAACCCCTATTTTCAAGGGTTTATAATTCAGCCATAAAAATTTGCTCCAGGCTGAAACTTGCCATGCAAAAGGTCTCATTGTAGGACCAAACTTAGGGGCAAATTTAAAGGAGGGAGAATTGAGTTAGCTAGTCTGAGGTTAAAAATAGGGGAAAAAATTGTCATAATTACTGGCCCTTCTCTCAAATTCAGACTGTGTTCTTCATCTTATGGAAACCTGAAACACTAAAAGGAGATGAGAACGCTAGTATATTTTTTATTCCTTTGTGAAAACAATAATTTTTGGATACAAAATAGCACTAGATAAAGATATATACTAAAAGACAATTTACAGTATATACTTTGCATTTACAATTTACACACTGCTGCAGATTTACAAAACTAGATCACATATCCAGGTGTCTGTTTTGTGGTTGTTTTTTATTTTAGAACTATAAAATGTGAAGGACAGACATGTCCAAACCAGCCATAGAGAGCTCAGTATCTCATACCTTCAACACTAATTTCTGCCATTCCTCCTTTCTCCAAAGGGTACAATCTGCAAAGTAACCATCTTCATATTAGTTCCCCAACTCCAGAGAAGTACTAGATGTTCTCTTTTATGCCATCATTCCACCTCTGTATACACTTGAATCCCAAATCTAAGCTTGATGGCTTAATGCCAGTGGTTAGCAATCCTCATTATAAGTTTATTTTCCTGGCAGGTTAAACTATATCCAAGATGTCATAAGACAGACACTAGCTTATAAAGTGGGCTATTGAGTTTAGTGTGCCAATAATGCTCAGCAGAAATTATAAAACTCATTTCAAAACCAAAAAAAGAATTTTGTACTGGCATTGTCCACAAGTAAGAACTGGAAAGGGTTCATGCTATTTACAGGTCTAGAATGGCTTTGAGATAACATGTTTCAATCCTTGATGAGCTGGGCTTCCACTCCAACATATGTTCAGGCTGACAGAGTTTTGTGGGTTTATGACTTGTACTTGAAGCCAAATGTATTAATGGTAAGCCAAATGTAGTCTCTCACTTTAGCATGCTCCGAATTACCTCTCCACCAGAGTTTCTGATTCAGTCAGTCTGAGGGCCAAGAATTTGCATTTCTAACAAATTCCAAGGTGATACTGACACTGCTGATAGGAAGACCATCCTTGCAAACAACCGTGTAGATCTTTCAAATGCGTATTAATGAAAACAAATGGATGTTACCGTATTCTGAATGGTGTAGTAGTCTAAAGTATTGTCTTCTCAGGGCTTTTCAAAGTATCTTCAAATGAAGTCATTTGAGCTCATACAACCCTTATAATGGTATAATGATCCATAGTCTACAGATGGGAGAATTAAGGGAAAGAGCTTTGTCTAATACCAGGCAATAAATCAATAGCAGAGCCAGGACAAAGAATGAAAATTCCAGACTCCTAATTCCACAGTCCAGGTGTGTTCTGACCTATGCTGGCCAACTGGCCATTCTTCATAATATTAAATAACAGCATGTGCTGGCCACAGATGATTTTAAATAGAATCATGATGCATTCAATATGCAGCATGAAAACTGACCATTTTTATAGCCATACAGTATAAAGTTCTACTTTATACATTCACTCGCTTTATTCCAGTAATTGTAAAGTACACTTTAAGAAATGCAACATGAATATGGGAAAATGGGCTCTTACTCCCAGGGGCGGTGATCATATGAGTCCAACGTCATCATAAGAAAGCATACCAAAAAATTTCCCCAAAAAATAGCTAGGCAGCAACGAGCATAAACTTATCTCACTCTAGCAACCAAGAAAGGAGCTAGCAATACTAAATCACAGAAATAATGCGAGAGGGAAAAGAAAAAGACAACTGTGGACAAAATAAGAAGGGAACGTTTTATTAATTCTAAATACACTTTCCCCATTGGGTTTACACCAGCATTCATCCTAATAGGTTCCAGATGTTCAGCCATCCTGTAAGTAGCTACCTAGGATAAAACAGTAGCTTGCCCCCTTTAAGTTAAGAAGGTGAAATCATGGACCTTGGGGCTGATTTACAGTTTAGTTAAATCAGAGCCCAAAGCATGAACGAACGGAGTCCACAAGCACTGGGTGAAGGTGAAAATGGTTGTTAGAAAAGGCTGGCAGCTCAAGAGTTAATGCCAACCTTTTCTTTGAATGCAGCCTTCTGTAGTAGCTAATGAAGGTAATGAAATATGACATGTAGTTTGGCCCTTGACCATGGAGTGCACCTCCCTCCCCTCTGTGCTGCGAACAAAGCCAAAACAGATGTAGCGACTTCTGTATGGTTTGGGGTTGACGTTTGTTACACAGAGCAGGTCACCATGTACATTCCCAGAACGTTCGCTTCTGACACACGCGGCATTATCTAAGAAAGATGCTGCCTTTGTTTGTGAGATGCAGAGAGAAGGGAGGGATGGAGAGAGCAGACAGGGGGACTTGAGCCTATATGAAATTAAGCCAAATTCCCCTCCTGTTCTTTGCTCTGGTTTTCAGCCATCATGTGCCTGTCTATTTCCTCCTGCTGACCTTGTGTAAACTGGAAAAACAAAAAAGCATTCTGTCCTTTAGAGGGAATAAAGAGGCAGCTTTGCTTCAGCAAGGAAAAAATCAACAAGGCTTGATTTTTTAAAAAAATCCCCCTGTACATTAAAAGGAAGGAAACGATAATGGGTATGCTGGACCCAAGGATGGTTTGGATCCTTATTTCTGAAAGTGACCTATGTTAGTTACAATTAATAATAAGAAGACACAATCTCCTTGGCAAATAGCAAAAAAATCAACCTTCTAGGTTTTCTGACTAATGTCAGTATCTGTGTCTGGTATGTCCATGAAAGCAGACATGTCTCAAGTAAATATATTCTTTTTGCAATACAAAGCGCTTGTGTTAGACTGCTAATACTAATTGCAGCTGTGCTGTATCTCGCTTCTTCACTCTTGAGGGCCATTGGACTATTGGTGTGATTCCTACCCCTGTGTCCCAGGGACCTCACTCAAGTGATTTTCTTTAAGGAAAATTTTAGCAAGTCTTGACCTAATACAGCATTAATTCTTTCCAAAAGATCAGACCTTGAGCAAAGTAAAAAAGAAGTTTTGACAATTGATAGCCTGTTTCAAATGTTATTTGTTATTCTCAGCAGAAACACTGACATGTGCCTTTTGAAAGGGGATACTACACCTTTAACCTTGAATCTGAATGCACTCTTAATTCGGGATGCAAACTGAGGTTCAAAAGCAGATAGCCTTTGGGTGGTGGTTGGGGGGAGGGGTGTGGCTGGATTTATTTATGAGATGTGTGGAAAATTTTGACATCGCATGCTAGAGCCATTATTCACATGTTACATGACTCATGATTGGCCCTTTTAATGCAGCAATGTCGCATAAAATTTTTGATTTTGTCCTCTGACAGCAGGCTGGTTCTCTGTTGCTCACCCACCTCAGGATCCCCCACCACCCCCAAAATATAATCTTTTTAGGATGAAGTCCATAAGAATATTACTTATATAGGCTGTGGCTTTCATTAGACCCCAAAAAACTGGGTTTGGACCGAGCTCCCTCACTAACAACAAGGTACAGCAGGGTGAGGATCAAGAGCTAGTTGGGAAGGAGGGTCTTCAGTAACTGGGGTCCCCAGCCCACCCCAGCCTCTGTCAGTTCTTCACCACCACAGATGCGTCACGACTGCCGTTTAAGGAATTGGTGGGGACTCAAAGCCACTCATCAGTTTTAAGAAACATCACTTCTAAGGCATATTTGCCCATCCTTTTCTCTAATCAGGCAAAGACAGCTGAGACCTAATAAGAATCAGACCTAGAGGGTTAAAAATACCCAACACCTTTATTCAAAGCATTCTGGCTCCCATGATTGCATTTTATGTCCACAAGACAAGGCTGCAACATGCAGGGATCCCACATTGCAAATGAGGGAACTGAAACTTTGAAAGAGTGGCCTAAGGTCATACATATACAAGTGGCTGATATATGACCTGAACCTAAGCCTTCTGACCCAAAAGCCTGTCATCTTTCCTCCACAGCCTATTATTCTATACCTTTCTTGCATCTGGTAAAAATCTATACAGGGCCAAGAACTATACTGGGTGCTTTTAGCTCCTTTAAACAGAGTTTACATATTGCACAGAATTTTTTAGGTTCATATATTCCGCACTCAAACCTTGTGTCTTTTGTGTCGGAATAATATCATGGTGTACAAAGATTCTGAATTCAGTGCCTAGGCAAACAATGAGAGGCTGCCTCCATGATCTTCATCACAAAAAATACCCAGTATCTAAAACTCCTGTCTTGCCATGCTATTATACACATACCCAGGACTGAGTGGCTATATTTTTATTGGCAACAAAAGAGTAAGTCCATTGAAGAGCAAACTCAATGCTTGGAATAGGTACTGGCTTAAGTGAACATGGATGCTGAGCTGACTTCCTCTGGAAGTCATGAGCTGCTGGCCAAGGGACAATGGAAGTGGGGAGATGCTGCAGGCTCTGTCCGCAGTGAGGAATCTGGGAGGAAGGGCAGACACCCTGAGCATCTGGCTTTAATACATACACTGAGAAAACCCTACTCAGAATCCAGAGACTATCCCCATAACTTTATTTTGTATAGAGATCTCATTCCTTGAGTAAAGCAGATTCATTTTCTTTGTTCAGAGGACCGACCAGGTAAGCTAGCTAAGGCAGTCTGTTTAAACAGCTTATATTGTCACATTCAAGTCTAAGATCTGAGACACAATCTCAAGCAAGTTGCAAACCAGAGCCAGCTTTCACTGGTTTATGATGAGCATGGAAATGCAGACTTACTTGGTGAGAGGTGAAAGGAACAGAGAATCTCTCTAGGTTATTAAAACCCCACTCATGCCTACCAAGACTGAGACTTTGTGTGAGGTGTCCTGTAAGATCTTAAAGAGTAGAGATCACTGTCACTTCTGGTGAGCTTACAGAATGAGCAGTTCTCTGCTTTGATATTGATAATTAATCCCTTAACTAACCCAGGACTGCATCAGAAATTTCATTGACAAGAAATGTTAAACAGTGTGAGTTAAGAGATCTTACTGAGTATGTCTGAAATATAATCCTGATTGGAGATGGAGATGGACTAGGTGACCTCTTCTGCATCCTGATATCAGGTTTTGCCTAGTATTAATAATATTGATTGGACCCTATGAAACTGCCTGTATTTGAATGCTTTTGACCTACAAAATAGGCAAATTCATAGGGCTCAACCTAATACATCTCTGAGGTTGGTAAATAGATGAATTTAATATACAACCCTTGCATGAATCACAGCAAATGGCGAACAGCACAGCTTGGAGCATTATTTCCTGTAGGAAATCTAGTTACATAACGTTTTGAGCACATTACATAACAGGTATCTAATTTTCTTTTGCCTCTAAAATACAAAGCAAAGAGACATTTTTTTCTTTATTACACATTTTTTTAATTTATCATCCATGCTCAGAAAAAAAAATACTAACAAAATACTACAAAATATTACCAAAACCATTACAACTTTTGCATAGCCATTGTCAATTTAGGAATGAAGATGAGAAATAAAAGACAAGCAGAGAAGCTTGGAAGTACCAAGTCAACAAAACTCTAAATGCCTGACAATATGAAAAAATAATGTTGCTAGTAGTAAAAAAATTAACCAATCTCTTCATATTCTCACTATTCCTTCTTACAGCCCATCGTCCAAGGGAAATAGCCCAGGCAGTGGAAAATTACAATTTTCCAATAAAAGAGACCAACCATAGTTCTGTAGTTTTCATTTCAGAATGAACACACATGTCACATGAGAAGAGAAGTGCTGGCAAGATCTAGAATTCACCCAACATCATTGAAAAGGGGTAAAGACCTGACAGAGTTATAAGCTTGAACGGCTGCAGAAGCCTGTGATCACCTCTACACATCCTAGTAATTGTAGTGCACAGCAGGGCATCAGCCAAAAGTCATGGCACCTCTGCTGATAGGCTCCATAATGGTCCATAATGCATGCCTGGGAGAAAGAGTCAGGACAACTACATAAAGAGATGGTGAACGGGACCAAAAACTGGCTCATAGCTTATTCATGAAAAAATCATTTTCACCCCTATCTTTCTGGAGCTGTAATATAGTCTTGATCTTGTGTGATGGAGAGCTTCCAGGTTGAAAAAATGTTACATCGAAAGAAAACAAACAAATAAACAAAAACCTAAACACTGTCTATGCAGGCTAATTATAACAATGTCAGTGGAGAGATAGAAATAATCCAAATTTTAAAGAACCAGGTTGCACATTTAATGAGGCCTCATGACCGGCTCCTACAAGGCCACAGTCTTCACTGGACAGTATGTGTGGAACTCCAGAAAGTAACAAAAGTCTAGGGATCCAAGGACCATCTGGGGCTGCTGGTTGAACATTTATAGTTGTCAAAAAGCAGAGTCAGATCCTCAAAGTTTAAGGCCCTACAAATACAAATCAGAGATGGCTGAAATTTTCAAGTCTGATTCATTGCATGATAATGAAACACAGAAGCCAACCAGTGCAGAGATATGAACCAGAATAGAATCGGGCCTACATGAGATGGTGGAGAAAGAGCTCTAAAAGGGGTAGGAAGCCTGAGCTCTACTCCTGCTTTCTGTGAACCTCAATTTGCTTATCCGAAAATTGGGAGAATAAGAATTACTTACTGCATGGGATAAAATATGCTAATGTCTAGGTAAAGCATTCTAAAAACTTTCAATAACTATAAAGTGTTATTATCATTGTTATTACTATTATAATGTTGAGACCAAGCGTACATCCAAGACTGGGTTCTCTTGTTTTTTCTGTTACTATTTATTTCTGTAGCATTTAAAAACATGACCACAGCTGGCACCAGAATTCCTCTGAGGGAGGCAATTGTCTTTTTAAGAAAAATATCCTAGATAAGGTACTTAGGGGTAAGGGAAGACCTTGAGGGCATATGTCAGAAGGAAGCAGAAGGAGGTAACTAAACTGAAATGCATTTAAAAAGGCAGGAATTTGGAATAGGGGGAGAAAGCTAGAAAAGAAGAAAGGGGAAAGAGGAAAGGCAGTCTTGCAAAAAGGTAGGAAATGAGAACTTGAGTTGAAAAAGAGGAGACATGATGATATGTAAATATTCCTGTCCTACCAAAATGTCAAGTCTTCTACACAGTTAAGTAGGCACGCGCGCGCGCGTGCATGCATGCATGCACATGCGCGCGCGCGCGCACACACACACACACACACACACACACACACACACACACACCCTTGTGTGAGTGGCGTGTCTGAAGGAAATTAAGAAAGATGGCCGAGTTCCTCAGCTGTATAGTACATCACAGACAATGGAAGGGCATCAAGACAATTTCTGAAATGAACTGATTCAGCAGAAACAGGAGTGTGGAGGCTAGACATAACCACAGGATACTTCAGCCCTTTGGACATCTGTAGAAGCACTGTAAAGGACATTGTATTTTCATGGGACAAATGTGGAGGGGGTGGAGGGTTAGCCATCTTATCTAGAAATTTTAGGACACTAAACCCCTGCCTGATGTATGAGTTACAAGTGGTCTGCAAACATTAAGGAATCAGAAACATACTCCTAGAATACTACAGGAAACCCCCACTATGTCCAATGCCCCCAAAGGAAGCTGCTCCTAACACCAAACATCTTCAGAGCTCCCCTGAACCTGATGTGTCTGTTTAAAACTTGTGGTAGAGCACAGAAGCATGCCTGTCTCCAGACCTGTGATGAATGCTGTGTTGCTCCGAGGTACCCACCGGGAGAGGTGGGAATACTTCTCTTTTCTTATAGGAATCTTAGATGTGTACCCACCACTTAGGTAGCCTTGGAAGAGGTACCTCCTCTCTTACCTATAGTCATTTTCTCTAAAAATGGCAATTAAATAACAGCCACATCAAAGGGCTGAAATGATGATATGAGTAAAATTTATAAAAGTGTTGTCAAAAATCATAAAATACTATGTAAGTATAAAAATGATGTGCATCTTATTTAGAAGCCCATAGACAAATTCCCAAGTAGGATCATATTGTGAGAGCAAACATTAAACATTTATGATGTGGCTGTGAAAGATCTGGATACACAGCTGAAATTGTAGCAGGTTTCTTTGACTTTCCCTTTGGGGCAGTGTTCTCACTCATAAAGGTGGAGAAGGGAGGAGAGATGCTCATTTTGCTCGAGAAGTTGGTACCCAGGTTCCTTACACACCTGTTGCTTTGGTGTATCCCTCCAAGACAGCTAAGACTCCACACGGAACTACCAGGGCAAGGAAACAGTCTCCTCTCTTCCTCTCAGGAAGAAAAAAAAAGCAACTCAATTTGGGCTACAGTTCTGCCTTGCAACCTCCCCAGCAGATAACGAAATAGGGAAGGAGAATCTCAAAGGTGATCTTCTGTCTGCAGGTTTTGACAATGCTTCCAACTGAAGTGTAAAAAATGTAAGAGAGGAAAAGAATATAATTCTCCTTATTAAAAGAATCAAAAGACACAATATGGATTTTTACCCTTCATTACCAAAGAGTCACGATAATACTAATAACAACAATAACAACTTAGTGCAGAAATCACCAGTGGGAGGATTATTACAGCCTCATAAGTCATACAAGTGTATTTATTAGGGGCTACAATCATAATGCACGTGAGCTCTTCATTGGCCTGTAAATTATTATCGTAATTTAGGGTCTGCTTTTTTCCTTCTTCTTCTTTCTCTTTCTCCTTTTCCTGAAGCCCATCCACAAATTCTACTCATGCCAGTTAAAATCAAAATAATGAAACATCAGGGCTCCTCCAGGACTGAAGCCCCTGGTGCTTTCTCATGTGGCTTCACATCTCGCATGACCACAATCATGTCAGCCTCTGAGCTGCCTGCCTCCAGCTGCCCCTGGGTACCTGACCAGGAATCAGGCAGCATCTTCTAGGCTGAAGTCTGTGCTACATCTACAGCCGAAGGAGAGTAAGTACCCATTCTCCCTTGGGAAAGCAGGCCACAGGGAAGGGACACTTTGCTTTCTAAAGATGATTTCTGACACACCGACTCTATAAAAGGCCGATCAGCTAATGTGTCTCATTCTTTGGGCACTTGCCAGCCCTGGCAGTTATAAACCCTGGGCTTCTTCCTTCAGAGTGCAATAACTACAATCTCCTAATAATGAACAAAACCAACATCAGTGACACTGCCTGGAAATGAATGTTACCACTTAGATTCTAATAAAAGAGAAGTTGGAACAAGCTGTACCAGGTGCCTTTTATTTGTACTTATATTCAATTATATAGCATATGTTTTTAGCGGAATTCTTAAAAAGGGATTTATTTATTTTTAGTGAGTTGCATCTTTTATCCCCACTAGTAAAACAAAATCTTAGTCATTTGCTCAGGCCTCGACTTCTGATACCTAACAATTCAAATCAGTTCAGTATAATTCCATAAGCATTTATTCAACAATTAGTATAGGGAATGACCAATACATATTTTCTGAATGATTAACAAGACAACACAATCCTCCTGTGCTGGGAGGCAGGATAAAGAGGAACATGCGAGTATGGCAATAGATCCTTGCCCTCCATAAATAGTGGCCACCCAAAAGAGTTGGTCTTTAATCATTATTATTCACCAAAACTATTACTCCTAAAACTAATTGCATCAACCAGGAGGGGACATCAGCAGTAGAAAGAGGACTGGATCAGAATATCAGGGACATGAATTTGAATCTTAACACTATTGCTGATTATATTAATTTGGGGCACATCATTTCTTTGAGTTCCCATTTCCACAGCTGTAAATGGGTGGAGAGGTCCAGACTGTCTTTTTGCTCTAAACTATGGCTCTAAATTAATTGCCTTTACAAGTTATATAAATGGTCAGTGTCCTACTGATATGATGATACACATACTGATTTTTCTATATGGCCCTGTTTTTATTTGTCAGAATCCACACATAAACCCTGTTATTGTTGTGTCTGTGGTTGTCATAAATCAACAAAGACTTTTAGTGTACATTAATATGCTATGAGACTTGAGCACGTCTGTTTTATTTCTTTCTCCCTTAATCTGCTTGCCTAAAGTAACTCCAACGTTCTAGCTTTCTCTAATAACTTACTCATAAGGACAAGAAAATGTATATGAAAATCTACACATTCATATCCAGCCTCATCATTAGAGAAACAGCTCACCCAAAAGCCTGTGTCCTTCTGAAGTCATCTTTGTTTATGAAAGAAAGTACATTAGCCCTGTCAAGGGGAACAAATGACTCAGTTACTGTGGTGACATGCTGAACTCCTCGAAGCCCAGGACCATGGAAATTATCCCCTAAAAATATGTTAGATGCAAAATAAATGGTATATTTTAATTAAATTGATTCTGTATAAAATCAAGCTCCCAGGATAAAGTACCAAAGTGTCAGAGGTATTAGGCAATTCTGATGACCCCCTCAGGGAAGAGAGACAAAGAGGAACAAAGCAAAAGCAATCAGAGATGTTAACTCCACAGGGAAGGGGTAAGTTAGTACACCCCATGCCAAACTGGACATTTTGCTGTGGATGTTTTTCAGAATGAGAAATGGCCTTGAGTTGTTAGGAAATGCTAAATGGTCTTTTAATGACCACTGCTTTCAATAGTCTAACTTTGTGCTCAATAGAATCCCAAACATATTCTAGAAGAAGTATCCATGGCATTAATGATAGAACACAAGATCTATGACCCAAAGATAAACCTACACTAAAATCAGGGAGAAGAGCAGGGAGGGAAAGGCTAATGGAGGTGGCATCTTTGTCTTAAGTGCATCACAGCACCAGACCCTGATATGTTACACTGCAGTCACAAAGCACCACAAATGAACATTGCTCTGAGCCAAAGATCCTGGCTTATCAAGCTCACATTTTTAATGAGCACCACACCCAAAAGACTGAAGAGGGATGGCTTCTAAGCAAACTAAAAAATGCAGAAAGCATAAAAATAAGCAGTTATACATATCTGCAGGATGATATATCTTGTATTCTAATAATATGTGACCAGTGAAATGTTATTATTTCTAATACACAAAGAGCTCCCACTAATCAATAAGAAAAAGAAAACTCAATAGAAAAGCAGGCATGGGGACATGAACAGAAATTAATAAAATGAGAAATGCAAATGTCCAGTAAATGTATGAAAGATACCAACCCCAGAGATAGGTAAATATAATTAAAACAATAATGAAATATCATTGTTGAGGTACTACCATTACTGTCTCTCTTAACAAAACTTAAAAATATTGATGACATCCAGGGCTGGGGATGGCATTAGGGACAAAAGCACTCCCATATATTTCTGAAGGGAATATGAATTGCCACAACATTTTGGGGAGGTAATCAACCCTGCTTATTAAAGATTAAAAATACACTTACCCTTTGACATAATAATCACATTTATTAGAATCTGCTAAACAGAAATAAAAGCATAAATATATAAGAAAATATGTATATGCCGGTATTTATTTAATCATTGAATATTATAGAAAAAATCTTGATTCATATAAAGGTCTATGAATAAGAAAATGGGTGGTTATATTATGTTATTCTATAGAAAATTATGAACTTACAAAAAAAGGCAAAGAAAACTGTTCATTATACATTAGTAAGTTTTAAAATATACATTTCAGAGTAGCATGTATGATACTGTTTTTGTTAAAAAATATAGTCCAACAGTGTGTGTGTGTGTGTGTGTGTGTGTGTCTGTGTGTACAAAGATAACGGTATGGAAAAATATCCATCAAATTTTTGAAAGATTGATTACAACGGGTAGTAGAAATGAGGAGGAAAAATGGAATATTAAGTTAATTTTTTATACATGTATATACCTCTGTATTATTTGACTTGCTATAATAAAGTTGTAATAAAACAACAGCAATAAAACAAATGCTAAAACAATACAACAGCAAAAAGCTATAGCAAGTTCTAGCAGCTTTTCCAGTAAGGATCTATAGATTTTAAAACAACCAGGGATGGCTGCATAGTCAGCATGGTACCTCTCACACAGCTGACATTCAGTAAATGTTTGTTGAATGAACATTCAACATGTAAAAAAGATTTATTGAATTTGGTTTAAATAAGGTGTAATTTCAGGATCCAAGGAAAGCTTTATCTTCAGCCCTCCCATCTCCATCCTTTAAAAAAACAACAGCTTAGTATCTGGAAAGTTATTTGATATAATTTACAACCCTCAGAGGCCCATTAGAAGCTTCTAGCATCACAGCAAATGTGAGTCCCTTATTGAAAAATATGTAGGTCTCATACAATGCCTAGGCCCACCTGGGAGAAATGTAGCTGCTTCTATTTCATTTAGGGAAAAACACAGTGAATTCTTCACCTTTCTGACATACTGTAACATCACTGCAAAGCCATTTTGAGTCCTTCTCAAAACTCTCTGAAATCTAATATGGCCAAAACACCACACACACATACTCACACACACATGTCTATTTGTGGCTTTGATTTTTATATGAATATACTTAATGTCAGCATATTACCTGCTGCTTCTCTGACACTGTGCTTGAGCAAATACTCTGTCTATAGCTCATGATTGCATCTGCAGGACTTTTTCATAAATATAAATATATAGAGGTCTAGATATATAGATATCTGGTATCTGTTTATGTATCCATCTCCCCATCAAGACTGCAAGAACTCTCTCCCCTGTAAGAAAGCAAAGGCTAGAATGTCTTCATCTTTGCATACTGTAGACACTCAGTAGCATTGCACTGAATGGATTGATGAATGGATGAATGGGTGAAAGTCACTCATTATTCATTCATTTGTGCAACAAATTTATTAAGCACTTACCATATGCTAGGCACTGTGTAATGGTGGGATATAGCAATGGACAAAAGAGTTAAAGTTCCTGCCCTTGCAGAGTTTACATTCAAGTGAAGAGGAAGGGCACACAACAATCCAATCCATGTAAAATATATTGCCTGGTGGTACATGTAGAAAAATATAGCAGAGTGAGAAGAGAGAGGGTGACAGGGGTATGCAGAGAAGCACTCTCTGAGAAAATGACATTTGACGAGAGACTTGAATGAAATGAGGGAGCTCATCAACCATGTATACATCTGGAACAGAACATGCCAGGCAGAGGGAACAGCAAGTGCAAGGCCGAGACAGAAATATGACCAGCACGCTTGAAGAACAGGAAGGAAGCCCCTGTGACCACAATACCATGAAAGAAAAAGAGAACGGGCTGGACCCTGAAAGGTCCTGGGGCCATGGCTTTAGTTCAGCTGGGGGCTTTGGAGGAAATATGGGGAAATATGGCCTTCAGGCAAGCACATGGCCAGATTTTCACAAGAAGAGTAAGCTTGGGGATGGGGTAGTTCTCAGCTCATAACCCTGCTTGATGGGATGATAGAGAGGGGATACATAAAGGGAGTCACTCTGTGACATCCTGCTGTAATGTCACAAGGCCTCACCCTGACACTCTGAGCACACTGACCTTTGCTTCCTCGTTGCTTACCCCTTTTAATCATCATCTTGATACCTTCATGTAAAATGTTATACCTTTTAAAAATTGGTGAAAGTTGGTGAAAGATGCCACTTTTGGAAAATGAGACCAAGGAAAGCGATTGCTTCTGATTTGCCTCCCCAACCTCCCCCCTACTCCACACACCCCCACCACTTCCAACCATGCTTTCAGCTTTGGCACTGCCCTGACCCTTTGTTAGGGTTTTATTGGCTCTAGACTAGAAGAAATCCATCATCCTGTCAGCAGATTTGAGCTTTGCCTGAGTGAATGGCAGTGTTCCATCCGATTCCATCCACCACGTGACGGGGCAAGGAGGATGAAGAAAAGGGCACTGGGCTTCTACCCTAGCAGGGGATTCGACATGAGCAAAATAGCTATAATAGAAAGCAGGATGTGGAAAAAAAAGTTTTTAATGGGTATACATAAGCACTGTGGATTCAGAAAAAAAAAGTGGTCGTATCTATTGAGTGGTCATATCTCTGGACAGGCCAGAAGACCACTAGCATTCAAGATGTGAGTATCTATATTATCATATAAGTTGCCTCAAAAGCTGAGTCTGTGCATACATAATCTTCCATTATTATACAGACCCGTCCTGCTCAAGTGACACAAGTCCATCTGACCATCACCACTCTTTGACTGATTTCTCCCTCCCTCTCTCCTTTCCTTTCTTCCTTTCTTTAGCTTGAGGGAATTCAGATCCACTGATATCCAAATTTAGGAAAAGTCGAGATACATGGTTTGGAAATATCTTAACCATCAAGCTAACTGGACCAAAACAATCTGTTAAACATTGCTAAACAATTATCCCTTTTCTAAAGTACAATATTTCACTCATCCGCTCAAGATTCTAGCATCTCATTTCATTTCCAACATACTTTTCAAGTAGGCATTATGCCAGGCACTGTGCTAGATAACATGTATTATTTCATTTAATTGTCCCACAATCCCTGTGAACTTGGTACTATTATTATCATCACTTTACACTGAAGGACTATAACTTGCTCCAAATCACATATGTAGTAATAGAAGACAAAGGGTTCAAAGCCAGGGTTTAATGCTCATAGTTAGAAGCCCACACTCAGTCACCCTACCTCTCAATATCAACCTTTCTATTAGCAGCAGGACAGGAGCAGGAAGGGATGTGCACATTGAAAATGGTCCAGTTTCCTTCCTGAAAACACTCTAAGATAGAGACTTCGGAAGAAGGGAGAAAATGGTTAAAACTATTACCTTGGATTATGAGCACATTATCATTATCAGAAAGAAAGACTTCTCCTTTGGGAAAACAATCAAGAAATGAACACTGTAAGGAAACCTGTTGAATTTCATTCAGTCCATTTGGTAGAGAAAAATAATTGTAGATGGTTGAAATTTGTGTTTTATTGCTGTTATTGTTATTATTGTTATAAAATAGTTTTAAATATCAGAAAGAAGAAAAGTTGGGCATGCTAAGTAATTGATCTATAAGCTTTAATAAGTAAGTATTTATTATATATTATGCTCCAGGTAGATGGAAAATATTAATGGACTGCAAGAAAGAGACAGACACACAGCCCTAGAATCTAGCGGGCATTCAGTAAGTGTCAGTTAAATATAACTGAATTGAATCAACTTGAAAGTAGTATACCTGGATGGGAGTAGTCTAGGTAAGAGATTTGAGAAGAGCTTGAAGCAGATGTCTTTAGTTATGTGATACACAACCATTTAAACATTACCTAAGAGGAGAATGAAAAGATGCACTGGCTTGAGTCTTCAGAAAGTCAGAGAAACAGCTTAGAGAAGAAAAAATTAAGAACTAAAAAGGATCATATAGTGGTCAGAGTGTTCAACCTACAAAGACAATGACCCAGCATTTTAATCAGCTTTGGAGAAGAACTTGCTGGAAATGGTTTCCAAAGAAGACATGCAAATGGCCTACAGGTACATGAAAATATACTCGGCATTATTAATCATCATGGAAATGCAAATTGAAACCACAACTGGATACCACTTCTCACCACTTAAAATGGCTATCATCAAAAAGACAAAACATGGCAAGCGGCTGGACCTTGAGGGCATTATGCTAAGTGAAATAAGTCAGAGAAAGACAAATACCTTATGATCTCACTTATATGCGGAATCTAAAAAAGAAAAACTAAACTTATAGGTAAACATTAGTAGTTGACAGAGGCAGGAGGTAGAGAATATACAAAAGGAGTGAAAGAGTAAAATAATTTTTACTTTTTTCTAATTTTTAAAAATTAGAAAAAAGAAAAAAACCTGCCGGAAAAGGTACCTGTGCCTGAGAACATACATCTAACAAATTAAAAATTCATAACAAACTAATATTTTGAGAAATAGAATTTATAGTTCTTGATTAATGACAGAGTACCAGATAGATTTTGTTCTATCACATAAGTATTTTTACTTGAGTTTGGTTTTTGTTGTTTGTTATTGTTTTTGTAATGCACTTGTAGTCAGCAATAAGCGTGACATTTCCTAAAAAGCAGGAGGTTGACAAAAAGATGGGAGGAAGAACAAAAAGGCAGATTCTTGCTCTCCTCAGCTGTCAGAACAGGGGTGACCCTGCCACAATCCCAAGGTGCTGGTAGAGTCCCCAGGAGGAATTAAAAGGCTTCTTTAAGGCTATTCTTGAGGCTGAAACCTCTGTTCAGTGACGAGCATCATCAAAGCTGTAATGCAGGTCAGTTGCACAGGGCAGTTACAGCGTGCAGTGCTGCAGCAAACTCTCTGACATGGCTATGAAAATGTGCCTGGCCCAGGAGGTGCCACCGTGTGGAAGCCTGCCCCTTGCTCAGGGGGAGGAGGTGCCCTGGCCTGCAGCCTCACCTGCAGACCCATCGTCCACGCAGCTGTTCCGAAACCGAGCCTTGAGTTGTCATGGATTTATAAACTCCACTCTCCACAGCTCTGTTTCACGGTGCTTCTTCTCACTGCGCCGACTTCATCATTTAAATTATTAACAGTGGAAGTGCATTTACTGGAGGAGTCAGTGGAACACAGGATCTTAAAAGAGGACAAAAGAGTGGGAATGAAGCTACACCTTTCTCATGAATCGCCCCTTCGCAGCTTCTGATCTGTGGGCTAAACACACACAGAAGCAATGGAGGGGATTATAAATGTGAGTTTTCTCTTCCAGCTCTGGTCATTAAAATGTGTGTGTGTGTGTGTGTGTGTGTGTATAATACTTTATTATATATTACATATTACATATTACATATTATTTATATATATATATATATATATATATATATATATATATATATATATATAAACTGAACCTGCCAATAGTTTTTTCAGAAATCAAACCATCAAAATCCTACTTAGTCTGGAGAAAATGACAGCCTACCCAGATTTCCCTGCTATCCCTCTTACCTATCTTGACTTTGAGTTACTTTGCTTAGTAACAGTACAAGGGAATAAAAGAATTTTCTTGCAACCCACCTACTGCAATGTCTGCCTTCTTATCTCTTGCAACAAAGTAAAAGCAAATCTAGAAAAAAAAAAAGTTAGTTACATGCACTTTGGCCATAGACTGTCCTGGCTGTTGGCTGCCACATCTAAGGCCTAGTTCATAGTATGTATTTTCCAAGTTGCCCTAAACCCCGCCACAGCTTCTCCCCCACTTAGTCTGCCACCCTGAAAAGTGAACTCGTATGACTCACACGCAGCCCTTCAAGAATGAAGCTGGACAGCTCAACCAAATTGTCTCTTGCCACCTTTAATAAATTGGATCATGGATCAGTCTTAGAAGTATCTGGGCCCCTGATGGAAAGTCTTCTTTGAGTGGTGATCAAAATTTTCCCATTTGCATCAAAAGTGAGTTTCAAATGCACATTTAAAAAGATTCTTTGATTTAATAACTAGACATGTAAAAAAATATTCAATTTCTTAGTTATTAACCTAAATACCTCTAAGGGTCCTTTCCAACTCTAAAATCTAGCGATTTCTGTTACTTGGGATATATTTGTCAACATCCCATTATTTCCTGAATTACTTCAGAAAATAATAATACCTAAAGTTTTTATAGCATTTGATAAAGTGTTTACAAAATGCTTTCACATTCATTATCCTATTTGACCTTTCATGCAAACCTATAAATTATGGTATTTATTATTATTACCCCTCTTCACAAAAGAAGAAATGGAAGCTCAGAGAGGTTAAAAGGCTTAGCCAAGGTCACTTGACTAAAATATGAAAGAGCTTGATTATGAACTATCAGGGAAGTTTTAGGACTGAATTTAAGTGTACTATAACTAACTGGTTACATGGTCTTAAGTAAATCACTTGCTACTCTGAGCTTTATTGTCAATCGGCAAAAGGAATTAATTAGTTAACTAGATGATCTCCATAGTCTTTCAAAGCTCTAAAACTCTACAATCCTATTCTCCTAAATGTTTCCTTATACCTCCAATCAAAAATAAGGGAATAACATGAACCACCTAGAAGAGCTGTGATTAAAAACAATTAGTGTGGCACACTCAAGAACTTTGCAAATATTAATCTACCAAATGAGATAAAAATTTTCTGATAAAAAGCTCAGAGCATAGTCGCCTGTATCCCCATCATAGCATTAAAGTACCAGACTCCCACACTTCGCTATCTAATTCATATCTTTGTCCCTTCAATTTGATGAAAACGAAACCAGAATGTGCTTTTGGCTTAATTCTTTTAGAGACCACATCTAGCTCTTGCCTTTCTCCTGAATTGGAGCCCTCAATTTGAGACATCTGAGTCTACCTTTTGCGAGGCTCACACTCATCTCTTCTGCCTGAGTGATCTGAAAGTGACATGTATAGCTTAAATTTCCCAGGGCACATCAAAGCCATATAGTGGCCAATACCAATGAATACATCAAAGTTAATCTTCAGTCCCTTTTCTTCCTAATGGGCACAAGAATACCTATTTCATAATAACCTTGTTCACTCAAAGTCTCTTTCGGGGGTTTAGTGGTTTAATCACCATTTGGGGAGCCCTGTCCGATTCCCAAATATCACTTGGTTCTGGTTGTCTTGGAACAATGCTCACTGAGTGTTTCTATGTGTCAAGACTATGCTGAAGTTTTATCTACATTCTGCCCTTGCAACAATTCTACTATTATCGCCATTGACAGATGAGGAAACTTAGGCACAGAGAAGTTAGATAACCTCCCCCAAAGTCATATGGAGAATAAGTGGTGAAGTCTAAGGTTCAAACCCAGACAAATTTATTCCAAGCCTATGTTGGCCTTCACCACCACATTGATGCCCAATCATCCACTTACCAGGCACTGGACAGATCTCCAAAGGAGTGAGTTCTTCAGTTACTGAACTTCCCATCACTGGAGGCATCCAAGCATAAGCTGGGCCTCCACTTTGCTTCAAATTCTAAGATCTTATGGTTGTAAAACTGTCTTTAAAGCCGTCTCAAATCCCCTTTGGGCACTCTTATATCTACTCCTGACCCCCTTCCTCTGTCCTCCTGACACAATGAATAGCTGTCCTCTCTGTGTTCCCATTACACTGCTTATATACATCTATTACAGTATTTACCACACTGCTGCTGTAGCAAATTTTGCTCTTCCCCCTCCAGAAAGTCTTGTCAACTGGCTGCCTTTGTTGAATCCTAATCATAGGCATGTTTGGGGCAGTCATCATGTTATAATAAATAGGTGAGGCAGGTATCTCCAGTTTGCCACAGTCCACTTCACTCTTTACTGTCATATCTCTGCCAGGTCACACATTTATATAACCTGCCTGCCCTTTGATGAGATTTAAGATTTAACCCCTCAAAGAATTATTCATTTTTGAGTATCAATTTTGCCTTGTTCATTTTAGTATTCTCCATGCAGCCTAGGATGGTACCAGAAAAACAGCTCAATAGATGTTTGATGAATGAATAAGTGATGAACAGATGAACACATGAAGACTGCCAGACAGCCTAAGGATCCACTGAGAGTAAAGTTAACATAAGACAGTAACTCACTGGGCAAACTCCCAAAAGGAGAACAGTTTTATTTCTTTATACCTGTTAACTCAATTCATAAAGTAGATATGATAATACTTACCTACTTCTCAATAGGGTGCCACATGAAATAATTAGTTAATGTTTGTAAGGCATTATCTGAACTAAGTGGTAGACATTAGCCCTACTGTGAATGCTCAGCTTTGGGCCTCCAATGAATCAACTGGATAGATTGCAGTGGCACAGGAGCAAGATAGTTAGTGACCTGGAATAGTGGGGAGACCCTCAATTCTGGTAAAGTTTTCTTTCTTGGTCTGGGAGTTTGTTGCACAGATGAAAATAGATTGACCTGTATATTTATTTGTGTACCTTTCTGTATATATGTTATATTTCAATAAAATTTTTAAAAGGAAAAGAAGGCAAATCATGCAGTCCAACAAAACAGTGGGACTTATACCTCTCTTCCCTAAAACCTAAAGCCCTTTTTGTATTCATGTCAAGACTTTTGCCAACCACAAGCTCTTTGAGGCATCCTGTGGCAGTCATTAGCTAGCCATGACTCTTGCACTGAACCAGAAGTCGGCCTCGTTAGTTGTGCCAGTGGTCATCAGCACAATTTCTTTCTTTTTCCTGTACCCCAGACTCAGTAAGTCCCCCCATAGTCAAGGACGCCTTCCTGGCACACATCAATGTTATCAGCTGGGTCCCTCAGCAGCTCAGCTCCAGGCAAAATTTGTTCCCTTGTTTGTCTGGAGCTTTGGTTTTAATTTGCAATGTTTGCTAATCTACTATTAGTTGTGCCGAATTTAATTTAACTCATTGCAGCAATTCATTTCTTTCAATCTTCTATTATTGGGCATCACTCCTAAGTTATAAGTGATTTTGCCTTCTCTAATCATCATATTGGAGTCTGTTGGTCCAGTTATTATTCCTTCTTGCAAGTAACATCTGCAATTAAATATGTATTTACATGTATTTATAACTATATACTTATAAGTATAAATATATTTTATAAATGTTTATAATATATATTTATATTATTAAACTATAAATATATTATTAAATGTATAAATGTACTTATTTATATATTTCTATAAATACATATATAATTGCAGGCAGGGTGGAGCAATGGGAAAGCTGAATGGGATCTGTATCCTCAATTTTTTCCATTAACTTCCATAATTTAAATGAAATCAGGCAAAGTGATGACAAGGAGTTACTTCTTCCCTCCACCATGGTCACCTGGCAGATGGAGAAATAACAGTAGCCAGAGAGACCCTCTATATTACTATAAACCTACAAAACCAAAAACAAACACATAGTAATTATTTTTAAAAGTAAAAACAACAAACAACACCTCTAGCTTGGCTAGATCATTTGGATGGTTGTGATCATTCTGGATTTATGTGAAGAATATTGGGAACTTCATGATTTAACAAAAATAAAAGTTGCTCAGCAGGTGGACTTTTTGTAAAGATGTCTTTCTATACAAATTTAAAAATATATAATAAGTGTCTTTTATATAATAAGTGTCTTTTTCAAGGAAGCTTAATACTTAGGAAAGATCTTTTGATCTTACACAGTTCACAACTTCTTAAAAATACAAATTGTATTACACGTATACTGAAACACTAGTATTTATCTTGTCACAATCAATTCAGCTTATTTCATAATCTCTGTGTAAAAATCACCATACTTAGTAGGTGATAGTCACCAATTTTAGGGAATATTCTTTTAATATAATGAGAGAATGCCAGACAGTACATGAATACAAGCACATGCAAAGCACTTAGCCCAATGCCTGGCCCATATCAACCACTCAAAAAATATTAGAATAATGAGAATACTAACTAAAATAGAATCTATTATTGCTATCTATAATATCCTATTTAGTTTGACTTACTTTTCTCTGTGGTGAAGTAGGCCATCAGGATATATCTTTCCAAAGCTCACACTTCCAAGTAGAGTAGGTGATCCTTCTGACCTAAGTATACCAGAATGCTTTTCACCAGGTCAGTGACTTCTGTAGCCAAACTCACCCTTTAGCATAAGCCTGAATTTAGCACCAAAAACTCCATGCAGGATGTGGCTTCTAGGAAATCCTTAAAAGTGGTCCTCAAATATCCAAGCTACATAGAAAATATTTCACCTAATTCTCCCTCTCTCTAACTAAAATATCCCACATTGTGTCAATTGTACAGAATTTATCTAGAAGGACCTCTAAGGACCCAAATCTAATCTACCGTTTATCCATCATCTAATCCCCAATGAAAACAACTTCATAAAAACTGTGGTATTTCTTCCAAGGCACTGTGATGAGCTTGGCATGTGTCAGGAGACTTAGGGAAAGCTACCATTTTTCAAGTAACTTAAGTGTGTGACTCTAACCTTTCATAGGCTCAATATCTATGTATTTAAATAGAGAAATAAAATAGTAGAAAATGGGTTGAATGGGAAAGACTCAGAATCTTGATCTATAAGACCAGTTACCAAAAACAAAACAAAACTATATGTATGGAGAGAAAGAGACAGACAGACACAGTCACAGACACAAACAGACAGATAGACAGAGGCAGATGGATATAAACACATAGATATGAGATGGCAAGTGACCACATAGCCGACCACTCTGCATGCAGCCACATGTATTGGCACATGTGAATTTTTGAGCTGAATGTTAAAGGTGTGCCTGAAAGTTTCATGCTATGAATCGAGTCCAAAGCAATTCTTAAGTATAGGGTCAATAATTTCACCGATTTTTTTCTTTTTTTCCACCTCTTCTAATCAATGTAATACATTGACTCATTCACTGTATTCCAGGGAAGGAGAAAAGCAGCAGTTTACTGCTTCTCAAAGTTGCTCTGACAGGTCAATACCCTGTCATCACTAATCCTGCAAACCACAACAGACTCCTTTTTAAAGACTTCAAGCAAATAGGTGGCTATTATCATCTTTCGGGGAGTTTCTCTACCTATTCTCCTTTTCATGTTATAGACTTCCTAACGGTCAGTCTTAAAAATCACAGTTTTGACTGACAGATTGTAAGTTTAAGTCAATTCCTCATTTTCCTGTTCTGGCTGCAAAAGAGGAATTCTAACAGCTCAGGAACAGCCATTTGGTTCCCTTGAAAACAGGCCTGTTCCCCACACAACTCCAATGTTACGAGGCTCTCCTCTCCCTCGTGACAAGCAGCATCTTCCATTGCAAAGTGCTGGACATCGTTCTGGGAACCCTTTGCCCAGATACTCATTAGTACTGCATTAGTCTGTAAACTCAGAGTGAAATGCCTAGTTCAACTTGCTCTTACTTGATGTACTTGAAAGGCCTGGTGAATTTATGGCAGGATAATGTGGAGCCCAGCACCTATTTATGAGTTGATCATTTGTACCAAACCCCCCTCAAAGTGCCGAAGGTTACCATTCAACCAGGGCCTGCACTAATGCCACTCAAAGGCCAACAAAGCCAAGTGTACGAAAGTTAAAAGCATTAATAAAAGTGTGACTTATAAATTACTTCATCTTTGTCACCCTTTTTGAAATGGGGTGAGAGAGGCCAGGGTAAATTTATTTTTTAAGTGCTTTCTGAGACCCAAACGGGTCAGGCTTGAAATGCTGTAGTCTATAAATCATTCTTTGCAGATCTGAGGGATGCTGCTGTATCATAACATTAACAAATATTGATTTATTTTATCATTTGCAACTGTTTATGGAAAAACAGAGATACTACTGCATACGTGGGTGGCAGGGTAAGCAAATGCTTATTTAGAAGAAATGTGGCCAATTAACACCTCTTGTTGCAAGGAAGGAAAAGGAAAATGGCAATCGGATTTCAGCTTCGAAGGGAGTTCATGGCAAGATGATTTTCATCAGGTGAGCTGACGTTAACTCAGTCCCCACCCCAATATCACAGAGATGAATGCATTTTGTACTAAGCGATTTTATGTACAAATAGCATGTATAAGAGGTCCTCTCACCAACACAACATCATTATATGATACCAGCCAAAGCTCTTACCAGTCTTAGACCCCCTGCTCTTTCAAGAAAGGGTCAGTAGGAATTTCAGATGTCTAACAATTCTGCTAAACTTTACATCAAAGCATTAAAGAAACAGACAACCACTCTCGCTTTAACTACAAGTTCTAAAGAGATTCTTTTTGGGTCCCTACTGGTGCAATGAAGGATGATTAATACCAAATGCATTCAAGATAAAAGAGATGAAAATGCACATTGTATTAGAGAGTGCTCATGGCTCCCAAGCACTTTCTCAAATTGCACTTTGGATTTGTTTTCAAACATTTAATTGCTCAAAATGTGGGCAGTAACAAGTTGAATACTAATTATTCAGAGAAGTTTAGGAAGCTTCAGAGTTTCATTGAGATAAACAATGACAAAAAACATATACAATGACTAAGAAAACTTGACTTGAACTCCTGACAATGATTAATGCCTATGAACTATGCAGGGACAGACCCTGACATAATCATAAACTGGTATACTTGTTTTGGGAATCTATGCAATGAAATCCATTATTTCAGTGAATTTCCAATGGCATAGAAATGACTGGGATTTCCTATTAATAATGTGGTCTAGGAAAATGTTCTCCCAATGGCAATAATAGCTGAGGTCAGAAGAGGGTGGGAAGGCTCTGTCAAACGTTACTCAAGGAATCCTAGCAGAAAACTGTCCTCTGATCAAAGATTCCCAGAGTAATATACTCAGCCATTTTTCTCCTCCATGGACTGGCATAAATGTCAATTTTACCTTGAGATTGGGCCAGCTGCATACTCAAGAAGTATATGAATCAGGTGCTATCTCTGGTAGCAATTCTAAAGGGGCACTGGGACCAGAAAATCCCAAACAATCTTTCAAGAAATTAATCCTTATCCTTTCCAACATCTTTGTAACTTAGTTGTGCCTACTATATGTTGGGTGGCCATAGGCAAATCATAAAGCCCCTGAGCCTCAGAGTCCTCAGCTGTAAAATTGGAATTACCCCTGCCCATTAGAGTTGTTATGACAATTTGGGATAATGTATTAAAGTGCCCAGCATAGCACTGGTACATAAGGAGCACTCAAAAGTAATGGCCTACCTAAGACCTATGTCTGGCACGTGCAGTCTGAGGGATGAGAGGGCCACGTTTATACTTAGCCTCTATATTATGCCCAGAAATTCAGAGCCATGTTGGGCCCATTCATCCCTTCCACTACCTACAGCTGACCTATAACTGAGAGAAGACAGTTGTTGGAGTGATAGGCCCAGCAGGAAGTCAAAAATACTTTAGTGTGAAATGCATGTACATAGGCTGACCTTTACAAATGCACTGCTCACACATTTCTGAGATGCCCATACATCCTAGGTCATGTATGTTATGAGTGGATGCAATCCAAAGGCCCTACGCCAGGGGATTCCTGATGCTTGGAGACCCATTCCAAAGAGATCTAACCTCTGCATTTGCCTTTGAGCACAGCTGAGGCACTGCCTTCTAAGCAACGTCCACAACTGGCACTTCATGCAATCTTTGGCCACAGAGAAGGACACCTCTGCTGGCATCATCACTGACCAGCAAAACCCTATGTAACCAAAATTTCTAACAGAATCCAATGCCAGCCCAAGTGAGATTCCTCTTTCCTGTCTGTACCCCTCAAGCATCTGTTTTTTCTTTCTCTTTGAAGCTTGCTCACATCAGGGGAGGGGCTGGGAATGAGGACCTAGAACTGGGGCTCTGATCCATTCACCGCACCTCCCCAGGCAGAAGGCTTTCTTCTCTAGAGGCTCAGGAAATGCACTACGGTTCAGTCACATTAGGTTTCTGCCAGTTAAGAAGCCCGAGTTTCAAAGGAAAAGCAACTATTCATCCCAAATTCACCATGTTATGACTTTTGTAAAAGACCCTAAAACACAATTAATAACACAATTGCATCTTAACTCAGAATTTTCCACTCGGTGGCTTTTCTCAAGTTGGCTGTCATTGAAAAGGCACCTTTTACTATCTTTTTTTTTTTTAATTAAAAAAATACTGAAGGATGCTATAATGCTTTATTCTTAGGCACTAATGTCCAGTTGAGTTCTGCTCAGCATAGATACTGAAGGTTCCCCAAGTAGAAAGGAATCATTCTCTGTCATTTATTGTAAAGTTTGTGCCTGGCAGTTGTAGCTGAGTTCAATTTGAAAAAGAAATCAAATATTTGGATGAAAGTGCCACAATGTGGCATGAGGCATAACCTACAAATTTCTAACTGATGCCAGAAGGAATCAAAGCTGGAAGTCTATCTCAATATCTATTGAGAGTAACAGCAGCCATTAATTTTTATTCCTTAAACTATTTATTAAGTATATATGTACAAGCTCTTAGATAAAATATTGAGCCAGTGGTAAATGAATGACCGAATGAATTCAATCATTCAAGCATTCGTTCATGCATTCATTTTTTTCAGCAAACTTTTACTGAGCATTTACTAGATGCCAGGCACTGAGCTATGAGCCGAGGTATATCAGTGAGCAAAAACAAGCCTGATTCCTGTGCAGTGGTACTTAGAGCCTAGTGAAAGAGACAGACATTAATCATCTAATCATAAAAGTTAATAGGATATTGCATTTAAGCCAAGGTCTATGAGGTGGATGAGGTCTGAGTTCTTATAATGTGCAAGTTTTACCAAATCCATAAGGTCAGGAAAAGCTTGAGTAGGCTAAGCCTTTACATGAAAGAAGTAGCTAATCTGTCAGGGAGTAATATGGGGAACAATATTGAAGGCAGGGAGAACAGCATGCACAAAGACAGGAAGGACAGTGTGTTTTAGGAACCAAAGTATGGGTAGAAAAGCCAAAGTGGAGGGAGGAAAAGAAAGCCCGATAAGTGAGTAAGATGGGGACACAATGCCATTGCTGGATTCCTCCCTGTCTCATGATAATATAATGACAGATGACAGATACCACTCCATGCAGAACAAAGTAAGTGCTAAACAAAGGTTCAAACTAATGTGAGAACAGTGGCTGGAACCTCAAGAAAGGCTTCAAGAAGGAAGTCACCCCTCATCAGAGTCTAGAATAGGACTTGGCCAAATTCTGCTGCTAGCTGTTTTTGTAAATAAAGTTGGGACACAATTGCACCTTTTCATTTACACATAGTCTGTGACTACTTTTGTATTGCAATGGCAGAATTGAGCAGTTCCTATAAAGACAACTGGGCCTACAAGACTGAAAATATTCATAATCTGGCCCTTTACACATAAAGTTTGCTAAGCCCTGGTCTAAAAGGATGAGCATGATTTTAAATTGAGACAAGAGGAAAAGTGTGTGCCAGTATCTATTGCCTCTGGTACCTGGAAGAAGGAAGCTTGAACATGTCTTTTACTGGATGCTCTGATTGACAAAGAGAATCACAAGAAGGAAAGGGCACATCATAGGTATTTTTAATAATGCCTCAGAAATCACAAAAGACAAGGTTCATGCACTTGGGCATATTTTTCTTCACAAAATAGATATATTCCAGGAAAGTTGATTGTACATTGGCATCTCCCCAAGTCTGTTCCCTGAAAAGAATCACATAAAAATGAGATCCAGAAAGTAAATAATCAAAAACATTATGCTCCGAGGGTAGGGAGTGGGGGAAGAGGGGAGAAATAGATGGGGTAAAGGGAGTCAAATATAGCGGGTAAGGTGAGAGTAAAGTGGATAAAAAGGGGATTGAAAAAAACATTATACTCAAATAAGTTTGTAAAACTCTGGATAAACAAAGTAGAACTGGCTTTTTCTTTTTTGCAGGATTTATCACAGCCTTTAATATACTATGTGAAATTTATGTTGTGTATCTCAAACTTATTAAATTACAGACTCCTTTTCCAACAATGTCTTATCAGGCCAGAGTCCCTTGAAGAACATTTTAAGAAACACAGTTCTGAACTTTATAAAGCAAATCTTTTCCTAATTTTTTCCAAAATAATATCAGAAAGGTATTGCTTTTCAAAATAACTTGAAAACTGTCAGAAGAGAAAAAAGGTTAGCTATGGCAAGCTAGAAACTTGTGAGTATACAGGAAGTAAAATCCCACCCCCCTCAACCTCTATAATGCCTCCCACACAAACCCTTAGATTTTTTTCCTATTTCCTATTTAAAAAAAAAAAATCCCATATCTGGGATTCCCTGACTCAGTTAAAGATTCAGGCATTTGCCTCTCCTATCTTCCACAAATTTCCAACATCAACAAATTGCACTTGACTCAAAAGTTTTTCATTGAAAGCATCAGTTTACAAGAAATAAATGAAAGTTTTTAACCTCTTAACTGTCTTGCTGTATTCCAAATCCAGTAAGCCAAATTTCTTTAAAATATTGCAAAAGACACCCCCCACCCCAATCATTGAATATTCAAAAGAATTATAGCCTGCAAGGCTCAAAGTCTATAAAAATTAGTCATGAACAAGATAGCCAACTGCACTCACTGCTCTCAGATCCACCATCTCTACGTGCTGAAGAAACAGATCCATGCATCTCACAGACCAGTAACTAGCTCAAAGACTGACATACCATCAAGAATGTAAATATTATATATTTCTCTTTTCTTTCAGTCATCTCTGGAAGACGCAACAGAAGGCCGATAAACATTTTCAAAAGCAACCATAAATATCTACAAACATCCTAGACCTTCTACAGGCAAGCAACTCTCAGGGTATTCACAGCCCTGGAGAAATGGGCCAAATTTTCCATTCTCAAGGCTAAAGGGATTTGAAAAGGGCAATGGAAAAATCACACCATTGATGGTGAGCATCCCTAAAGGCAAAGTCCTATTTCAGAGTCTGTACTGCCGTCCAGAAGCAGCAGGCCATGTGTCCACTCTGAGGCCATCACACACTGGCAGAGAATCCCTGCAGGGTTGGAGCAGCCCTGGGGGCTCTGACAAGAGGTGCTAAATAAATTAGTGCTATAGTTTATTAGAGCATAAGAAACAGATGGGAATGGGCAAAACGACAGCTGGAAGAGTGAAGTTTCAGTAGATGAGTGTGTGCAGCACTCGGAGATTCATTTACATGATGCCTGTTAACGGCAACGGGAACTGCTTTCCTAGCACTGTATACAGATGCTACAGCTTCCTGAAAATTCATTCCCTGAGTTTCTCTCTTTACACAGTTAATCTAATACCTAATTATAAAATAATTGGCATTCCCATAACTTTCGCTTATAAAACTCTCCTACCAAGAGTAATTATTTTCAACTCACTGTTCCTTGCATCCACAGGGGGTAGGGTGGGGAGGAGAAAGAGAAGGAGGCCAAGGGGAAATAGATTGGGAAGTGGGAGGGAAGGAGAAAGTTTGCTAATTGTAGACCGTCTTTCAGGGACAGGGACAAGCAGTTGGACATCCATTTTCTCCACCCGCCCAACACTAACCCTCCCTAACTGCAGTTTCATTTCTTTTCATAGCATTCTTGAAGCCACTTGTTTTCATTTCAGATGGCACCAACCTGCTGAGTCTCTGCTATATACTGAGGTTACCCACAGTTCTTACAAAGTCCAGTATACTTGGGGTTGTTTGGACATAAGCCCCTATGCTTACTTTTGTAACCTAAGAGCCTAAGAAATGGTATTAAGAATCCACAGTTGCCCATTCCTTAAGACTCGGGAAAGAAGAAGATTAAAATGAGCATAAGACAAAACAATATATTCAAGAAGCATATTTTGATATCTAACTTCTAATCAATGGAATTACTTTAAGCAAGGTCCTTTTTAATGGGCTGCAGGTAGGAGAGTTTTGAAATAAGAAAGCGGGCTGTTTCAAAGTCAAATTTAATATTTATCATCTAAGTGAATGTCTAATGCAGACTTACACATAGAAAACATAATGGAACAGAAATATTTCCTGCCCAAAGTAGACGTTCAGAAGTTCTCAAAAATGGTATAAATCAGTTGTATTTAGGCTTCTAGAAATTCTTTCAATAATTTATTTAGAATTAGTTACTGATTCCTTGCAAGATGAGAAAGAAATGTAGTGTAGTTCCTGTCCTCAAGGAGCTCAGAATCTTAATAATAATAGACACAAAATTATATGCAAAAATGCAAAGACAAAAAGAACAGTTACTATGCACTGAGTACCTACTATATCTCAGGTACTTTATGTGTGTGATTATGTGTGTGTATGTATACATGTATATATGGGTGTGTGTATATATGAGTATTTATTGTGTGTGTGTGTGTATAATCTCAATCACCTTCCCCTCCCCCCAAAAAAACAATGGGGAAGGTATGTATTATGTTCTAAAATGGATGAAAAAACTGAGACTCAAGGAAATTAAACAAATTATGCCATAATGGGCCATATAGTCTACTGATGCTCTAGAAAGAAGGAGGAAAGAGAGATCACTGGTGAATCTGAGTCACTAGAGAAGTTTTTCTGGAAGAAGTGGCCAAGGTAAGCCTCTTGAGGATAAAGGAAACAGGATTGATTCTGGAATGCCTGGCCTAGTCCACTCACTGCCCAGGGCACTAACTGGCCTTTTGTCATAAAATGCATTTCTTAATCTCCTGGTGCGATGAGGCTCAATAAATAATACTCTTCTTCTCAATCAGCTTCTGAACAAATAGAGAAATACTAATAGCAACAGATGAAGGTCCAAATACCAACTTTATTAATGAAAAAGGCTAAGCTGGTGGACCTAGAGCCAGGAGTATGGCTAGTGAACCCCACAATTAGGTGGACTTTTCCCCATAGAGTAAAAGCATGACAAGTGCTCTTGGAGGGAAGGTGGTACACAAGAAGAAACAGCATAGACTAGTGCAGATATCTCGTTCTTTCTTCCCAAACTTACTAATTTGTTAAATCCATTTCTAATGGGTCAGAGTGAGACACTACCAGACACCTCTTCCCATGTCAGGAAACATGAGCTGTGGGGAGGAAGCCTCTCTCCCAGTAGGGTCTGTACCTGTATCTACTACAGATACTACATTATCAATGAGCAGACACGGGCAGATTTTCCAGACATTCTTTAGCATGAGGAAAGATGTGAAGATGTAGAGCAGTGAGGAGGTTGCCCTCAGAAATAACTAAAAAAGGTGTTCTGATAGCAAAGAGTGTGATTCTTATGTTATGACTTCCCTGTTACTAAAAACAAACAAACAAAAACAATACCTAAAGCAACTTCTGCAATATTGAAGAATCCATAAGACAAAGTACTCCCCAAAAGAATATTCCAACAAGATGGGGAAATAAAATGAGCTTGAGGTTCCTTTGCCTGGTTTGCCTGAGGGATCTAGAATGGAAACTGAAAGAATCAAGACTTCAGTTCTAAGCTGCAGGAGGGCTATTTTACTCCAGGTTGTCAAGAAAACTACACTTAATTTCCCATTTTTCTTTGAAGTAGTCAAGGCTGTTTTCCAGTCAGCCTAGTCTTTGACCAAATGCACCTGACTTCCTGTGCACTCGTCACTTTCCCATATCTAGGTTGGGATTCAAAAGGGCCACAAAGGAAAAAAAAAACTGATCTATGAAAATGAAAAGAACCACAGTCACTTTGCATTAGAGTTATTGACAAACATGCAGTACACATTCTAGGCAATGTGGCAGGATCGTATTTCTCTATGTACTTGAACACTGGATGGCTGCACAACTAGCTTTAGCCAATGAAATGTGACCAGAATTGATTGGTCACACTGAAATGGAAACTTTAAGCATTCATGGCTCAAAGCAGTCACTCTCTTCCCTGCCTCTGGAACTGTTGAAGTCCATGTCAAGATGGAGCTTCCGACAGGTCAGGTCTAGGAATGACAACAATGAACAAAAAGAAGCTCATTGTTCACATGTGATGGATTGTGTGAGTGCTATGGACCACATATTTGTGACTCCCTCAAATTCATATATTGAAACCCTAATTCCCAATATTCTTTGGAAGTGGGGCCTTTGGGAAGTAATTAAGCCATGAGGTTGGAGCTCTCATGAATGGAATTAGTGCCCTTTTAAGGAGAGACACAAGACAAATAATCTCTCTCACCTCCATGTTAGGATAAGCAAGAAGATAGCTGTCTGCAAACCAGGAAGAGGAATCTGACCAGGACCCAACCATGCTGGCACCTTGATCATGGACTTCCAACCTCCAGAACTGTGAGAAAATGAATTTCTGTTATTTAAGCCACCCTGTCTGTTATTTTTGTTGTAGCATCCCAAGCTAAGAAAGTGAGCAAGCATGAATTAGAACTAAACTTCTATTGATATCTTTAGATTGGTTGTTTGATCTATTCCTACCTGTCTGATACAATATTCCCCATAAACCTAACTTCTATTCTATTTCAACTTTCTGAGCTTTATCAAACAACATAATGACTATTTTTTGGCTAATAGTTTGTGATGTTCCATGCCCAAGACCCATTCATCTACTTAGGTAAACCTCTGGAATTGCTAGAAAACAGACAGGTTGGGCAAAGACCCAGACCAGTTGATATACTTTAATGGTGTTTTGCTTTTCAAATCTTTTCAATTTTCCTGAAACAGCTCTCCATGCCCATGTTCTACAGTCACTATGAGCACAATAATTCTTAGAAACATGCACATGTCAGCTGAATTATATTTCTATTTTCCCACTTTCTCTCTGAAATGTGTTTCTCTTTCAGTAATGGTGTAAAGATAGAATATTGTCCATCAAGCCCCAATGTTACTGTCACATGCACTTGAATGTGACATGCTCAGCTATTTAGCATTTTTAGGTCCCCATTTCAACTTGACCACTTGACATTGAGTGTTTGTTGCACTAGAAATGTTTAAGTGTTGTCAGATTTCAGCTAAATTTGGCAAATTACCAATTATCTAGAGTACTCCAAACTGGCCCAGAAAGCCTTTCTTCCCTTAGGACTTAAACCTTGTTTTTCCTGTTTTGGGTTGATATGGCCAAACCTGTAGCCAATACATGCCTTCACTTTGTTGTGTAGTTTTGTCCATTCTCTTGGGGAAAAAATGGCAGATAAAAGATTATTTTATATGAGCATATCTTCTGTCATTCTTAATGGATTCTAATCAAATTAGGCACATCGACAAATGGTAGAGAAAATGGCCACTCTTGACAGCTTAAAAAAAATGTATGTTGCCAATTTAATTTACACTAGGTGAAAGCCAGCTACATGAGGCTTGATTAAGGTCCACAACTCAGACAACCGCAATGAATCCTTATACAGCTTCCAGATAGCAAAGAGAGATTATGAGTTTGAAAGAGATTTGCAAAGTATAAAGTGATACTTAAAAGGAGTTCTTCATTTGGGCACCAGGTCTTTTCTAGTCTGACTGATGGAGTTGTTTCTAAACATCAAGTACAGAAGGGAGGCAAGAGCAGAGTGTGTGTTTTAGAAAGGTCCTGCAAGTCAGCTACTACTGTGTGTGTGCATGTGTGTGTGGTATGCACTAACAGGTCAGGAGGGGACTGGAGTTCGCTGAAGCCAGAGGTTTAGCACAAAACTTCCTACAATGATCCAGTGACCTAAAAGAGTAGCTTAGGTAAAAAGTCCATGGGGAAAAATCTAAAGCTCAAATACCAAGGTTGGAAGACCAAGGAAAGATCAGGGCCTCAGAGACAGGTAAGGAAGACACTAGAACAAAATCCTATCAGGAACAGGCATGAGGGGCATTGCTACTAACAATCACAACTAATGTTTGTAAATAGCTGTAACTTTCTGTGCTGAGGTGACTCATATAGGGTCTACTGACTTCACTTTACAAAGCAGATAAAAGTTAGGTTTGCACTGACAATGAATTGAAAATGTGCTTTGGAGTATTTTTGGTACATATGCAGCACCTTTTAGGGGACATGAGTATATGGGAAACTGACAGCTTGGAAGGTAATCCCTGCATGCCCCTACCTAAGAAATCACTATGAATAAAAAAAAATCAGTCTTGAATGGAATACACATGTACAGTTGAATAGAATAAAATGTTCAAGGATATTTTTAATGTCCATCCTGTCAAGCTGTCTTGAGTCTATCATAATAAATTCACAGGATTAGCATTCTCTTCACTTCTCTGAGTCAAGGAAAAGAGGAAGCATGCACCCATAGTGCTGAAATGGCCCATTAGCACCCGTGAACTTTATTACCCTCACAGTGGGCTAGTCCCACTGCAAGAAGACAGCAAGCTGCCTGCCCTCTATTACAGTAAGTGGGTTCACGATTTCAGCCATCCCCATCATCTTAACCCTAACCTTGGGACCTATGGTCCAAACCAACCTCTGAGAAGACACTCGGTGCACCAGGCACTTCCTGCTGGTCTTGTGAGCAACAGACTCCTCATCCCTTTTCTTCCCCACTTCCCATTTCCATAGACCTTCCAGCCTCTTACCATTCCCAAAGACATCTTCCTTCCACATGCAACAACTCTCTCAAATCCCACTTTGCACAAGTGGGTTCTCTTGGCTAAGCATCTGGGTCAAACACTACCCAGCCCAGTATCTGGCACAGAGCAGACACACAAAATATGCTGAATGAATGAGGGAATGTATAATGCTAATGCTCCAATAAGACTACTGGTAGGGCTCTAAGGGGTAGGAATGGAAATAGCAGGAAGTAGGATGAGAAGGACAAGGAAAGCAACAAAGAGGGAAAAAATGGAGGAAGAAGTAAGAGTCCACTCATGTCCTCTTGCTGCTAAGTCACCCTTCACTCGGTCCCTACCAATACATGAAAAAAAGGCAATAAGGATACCCCTCAAATAGTCCAGATATACTCCTCAGACGAAAGTCATATGACTATTTTACCTTTAAATATGACCTCAGTATTCATTCCATCCCAATTTCACTTGAATACACAATGTAATTTTCCCTAGCCCAATTCCCAGGAATTGGCAGGCTTTTTTTTTTTTTCAACAACAAAAATTTCCTTTGGTATAGGAACCTTCTAGTATCATCACCTGGCAATGGAGAATCTGATGTTCTCTGTGTTCCAGAGTGTGTTGGGCTCTACAGCTGACAGACACGTTAGCTGATGGACAAGGGAGGAAATGATCACAGCAGGGACTGAGTGATCCTGAGAGCCATTGACAGCAGGGGAGATGTCCCGGACCAAGACTCATAGGAAATACTCAGGGTCAGGGCTATGGAGGGGATGAATTGGCTGGGAGGATTCTTGGCATGACCAAGCTAAGACAGATGGCACCATGATTCCAGCTGTAAACTGTAGCACCAGTGCCAAAACTTCACAACTGAGCAGAAACAGGACATGGCAATGACCACAAGAGGATCCAATGGGCAGTACAGGGACCTGCATGCATAAACCACAGTCTACCCTCACCATGAGCTGAGATCCCTACACTTTCCACAACTCTTTGGAGAACATCAACAGAAAAACAGAAGCAGAGGAAAAAATCTGAAAGATTAAACCTTTATCCAAAGAAATGTTTACTTAAGAAGCTGTTTAAATTATTAAATCAGATCAAACTTTATTTTTCCTTGATACCCAGCCAACTGGGGTCTACCAGGGATGATTAGATCTGTTATGAAACATTTAAAAACTACATTTTCTTTGCACATTGGTATATAGTGTGTACCTGTGAAATCCAGCTTCAAGAACTACTGTAATTTATATGAAAAACGATGATTTAAGTCATCCCAAAATGACACTGCCCGATGCTTGCTGTCACCAAGGGAAAAAGTGGCTGAGGGAGGGCAGGTCCTTGGAGAACTATCAGTGCCTGCACAGGACCTTGATGGAAGGACCCATCCCTCCAACCTTAGGGTCCAAGAGCTGCTGTTGCAATGGGCTGACACAAGCAGGTAAACTGCACCTAGACACTTGAGAGTCAGTTTTTTGCTAGTGGTCCAGTCTCCAGCCTGTGTCTCATACTTGTGTCAACACCCGTCCCCTCTTACCATACCATGGTTCTCCCTTTGGGATACAGTCAGGTGACAGATGCCTGGCTCAGTTCCCTAAAATTCAGCATGAGCTGTCACATCCCTACCCACTGCCACCTCTCATGCCCCAGCTCTCTGACCTAAGGAAAGCACAGTCTGCCCAAATCAGAATTAAGCCTTTTGCGACTTTGTAAAAAATCTTCTGCAAGTGGAACCCCCATTTTACAACACAGAAATCAATTGTTCAACTCTTGGACAACTTTTCAGGAACACATTATATACAAAATAAAGGACTGCCTGATTTCTTTTTTCCCCAGTTTGTTATTTGGATTTCCTTCTTTGTTTTTGCAGAATTTTTCCAGAATAGGTGTCAATTTACATTGTAAACATTGTCCTTAATTGTTTGCAAGACTGAAGAATAAGTGGCATACACTGAAGTTATTTTAGACAAGAACAAACAATTTGAATATGGCAGTTAGTGGGGAACTGAGAACAAAGGCTGCAGTTTTATTTAGAGAACAAGTCAATCACCCCAGTAGAAAGACAATGCATTCGTTCCTTCCGCCTGCACAGCTGAAAAGCCTGAAGTTGCACTGTTTTAAAACGTGTAAAGATATTCAGCACAAAAGGCCAGGTTTTGAACATTGATAAAAGAAATTCAAGAAGAGCTATGGTAGTTCACAAAGAAACAAAGCCTTTGCCATTGAGGAAAGGGATTGAGTCCTGTGAAACCCAGTACTCAAAGATGACAGGGTCTGGTTTTACCACTGGGCAGAGAATTGGGAAATTGACTTGACACGTAAGTTTTATGCAAACCTGCTTAATACACACCACATCAAATATGTTAACTGCATCAGATGAGAAGAAATACTCAAGATGGGAGACAACAGCTACTCAAAGAAAACTGTCCTTAAAATAACCTTTCAATCCTCTACTTCTCACGTTAGGATACTCTCTTTTTTTTTTCAGTCTATGAGTCTACTTAGAACAGGACTCCAAGTCAGCAGTCAGCAAACAATTTCTATAAAAAGTCAGACAATAAATGTTTTTCAGGCCAATCTGTCTCTGTTGCAACTACTCAACTCCACCACTGTAGCGTGACAGCAGCCATAGACAATTCATAAACAAGTGGGTGTGGCTGTTCCAATAAAAGTTTATGGACACTGAAATTTGAACTTAATGTAATCTTCACATATTACGAAATATTTTTCTTTCGATTTTTTTCAAACATTTAAAAATATATAAACAATCCTTAGCTGATAAGCCATATAAAATTGGGCAACTGCAGTACACTGCCCACCCCGGTTCCATAACCCACAAACCCTTAAAGACTGTAACCTAATGTTACCTGCACATTCAGAATCATACTTCTGAATACATAGTCAAGAAGATCAAAAATCTGTGAGAATGCAGAAACTGTATGGTGGCTACATGAAACCATAGCAGTTAAGAAAGGGGAGAAAATGAACAACCAAAAATAGAAAAGAGAGCTATAAAATGTAATAAAACTTATTCTCATCAGTCCTGCTGATGATGTATGAGGAGGAAGGTTGAATAGAACTGCTTTTTTACCACCAACACTTGGGCTTGACTGAAGGCAAGGGGAAAGTCCCAAATGAGAAAACATGGCCCTACTTTTGTAAATGGAACATGTCAAAATGAAAAAGAAAGGAGGTCGTGAAAATAATGAAGACATGGAAGGCTAATGCTATAGAGCCTTTCTAGGAGATAAGAACTATTCTAAATGCTATATACATATTTTATCATTTAATCCTCATAATAGCCCCATTTTACAGATGAGGAACCTGAGACCCTGAGAGAATAAATAACATGTCCAAGGCGTGGATGGATAGAGAGCTATATAGACAATACACAGTTAGATAAGAAAGATATATGATAGAGATAGATAGAAGTGATAATTAGAGATGATAGACAGACAGACAGACAGATAATAGATAGTCCAATTCTAAAATTGGAGCACTTAACCCCACTCTATGCTACCTCTGTGTAGGCAATGAGAAAGTAATTAAAAAGCTAATGAACACACACAACAGGAACTCAAGAAGTGGGAGGCAGTAGGAATTCCTCCTTTTTATAAGCAGCTGTGCACTGATAGGCTCTACTCTTCTAAGAGAATAGTTTGAGAGGAGGTTTCAGGAAGGAGGTGAGTTTGAAGTCATTTTAAAATGACTGAAGTAACTAAATACTGAAACATGCACATGACCATAGGAAGCATGTTCATGGAGGGCCTGGAACAGGGAAAAACAAAGATTCAGAGGGGATTTGAAAATGCAAAGATGATTTGAAGAGCCAGACATTTTTTTCTCTCAGATCTAATGTAGGAACAGATTTTCAAAAACACAGGTTCTACAAACTGCCTTCCTTTGATATCCAGGAGAGGTTCATAGGAAATGCAAAGCAGCATATGCAAGGAGCATCTTCCTCCATGGCGGGTCCAGCCTCAAGTGCTTAGGGAGCTTGTTTTAAATATACAGAGGCCTACATCCAACTATTCAGGGGATCACAGGAATAATATTAAATCACAACAAACCACATCAATAAGAAACATTATCTTCATTTTACAGACAAAAATAAACAATTTAGAAAACTAGATAACTCACCCTAAATCAATTCTGGGTAAGCAGAACTGTTTACTCCATTCTGATGATGTATTACTCCACTGAGGCATGCTGGCTCTATCAGGGCATCCCCAAAATGGCTCCTGCAACCAGCTGTGTTGTCATGGATCAAAACCTTCCTCTAACAGAACTTTCTGAAAACAATCTTTTACCACTTTATAAAGTCAGGCATGCCTACTTCAGATCTATTTAATTGATTTCAAAAAAGATGAAATAAAAAAAAATGTTTTACTTTTGATATCTAAGAAAGCTAGTCAAGAAGGTGAAGGAGGTAAACATTGTGCCTACCTCCTCCTAAACCACATCAAAATTACAACTAAACTACAGAACAACCATCATTGAGAATGCCTGAAATCTAGCTGAACAGAAATGCTATACTATAACTAAAGGTATATAGATGAAGCCATGTGGAGACTGGTGGGAGAGGCAGAGATGCTGAATGGGCTGGTCCCACATCCATGTGTGGAGGTTAAAAATCAGGAGGGATATCTCAGCTGTGGAAATCCCCCCACTGTGAGCGAAGGGTCCAAGCCCCATACCAGGCTCCCTAGCCCAGGGTTCAGTGCAGCAAAGAGAAGTCCCCATAACTCCTGACTGTGAAAACCAGTAGAGATTGTGGCTGAGTGAAATAGAGGGCTGCTGGAGTCCCAGGCATTCCTCTTAAAGGGGCCACCCACGGATTTACTCACTAATGGACTCACTTGCTCTGAACTCCAGTGCTGGGGCAGCTGCTCGAAAGGCACCAGGGACATAAGGAGAGAAGCTGAATTGTTTGGCTTCAGTGTAAGGGCTGGAGAAGCAGCTTTTTCCCAGACAGAAGTGTTGGGAGAAACCATTGTTGACCTCCCCCCACCAGCCCACAGGCACCACATCTGAGTCTCCATTAACCTAGCTAACACCATTCACTCCACCCTGGTGATTCCCTGAAACCCTACCCCACCCAATTTGTGGGCCCACCAAAGCTTCTCCCAGCAGCTTTGCCAATGAAAGCCCTAACATGCCTCAAGCTACAGGCTTTCCTAAAATCATTCAAAGGTTCAGAAACCCCAAACAAGCATCATCTGGCTTCAGTGTTCTCTATACCTCTTGCTAAGCAGCCCCAAGCTTGGTGTAGGTGGAAACCAGCCTCAGCTTAGCCTCTTCCAGGCACCTCCAAGCCCAGCACAAGTGGCAGCCATCTGCAGATCCCTTTATAGCTCATACCAAGTGGCCCCAGGCAGGGCACAGGCAGCAGTTGATCTTGGCCGGCACAAGACCCTCTCCCAAGAGGCGTCAAAACCAATACACCCTGTGGCCAACTTCAAACCACACCAGAACACCACCCAATCACCTCCACAAGTGACATACCCAAAGGAAAAACTCGACAGGCACCAGAGCCCCACTAAAGCAAATCCTGCTCCATTGGGTCATCCCCTTTACAATAGCTCCTCCACTGTAGTCATGACCAGTCGTCACAAACATTCAGCCTGAATGTCAACCCCTCACATTGATATTGCAAAGCTCAACTATAACAAGACAACCATAACCCACATAACGAACACACCTGTAGTACGCAGCTCAGGATACCAGAGAGAGTGCACTACTGGGTCCTACAGAAAATCTACTACATAAGGCCACTCTCCTAAGAATAAGAAACACAGCAGCTCTGCCTAATACATAGAAACAAACACATGGAGGTCACCAAAATGAGGAGACAAATAAACATGTTTCAATGAAAGAATAAAACAAAGCTCCAGAAAAAGAACTAAACAAAATGGAGACAAGCAATCTACCAGATGCAGAGTTCAAAACACTGGTTTTAAGGATGCTCATTGACCTCAGTGAGAATTTCAACAAAGAGGTAAGAAACATGAAAATGGAGATAGAAAACATTAAAAAGGATCAGTCAGAAATGAAGGACACAATAGATGAAGAATATATTAGAGGTAATCAACAGTAGATTAGACAAAGTAAAGGATCGAATCAGTGATTTAGAATATAAGGCAGCAGAAAACACCCAATCAGAATAGCAAAAGAAAAAAAAGAATCCAAAAAATGAGGATAGTTTAAGGGGCCTCTGGGACAACATTGAGCATACAAACATTTGCATCACAGCGATACCAGAAGGGGAAGAAAGAGAGCAAGGGATTGAAAAACTGGTTGAAATAATGACAGAAAACTTCCCTAACCTGGTGAAGAAAATAGACAAACAAACCGAGAAATCAAAGAGTCCCAAACGAGATGAACCCAAAGAGGCCCATACCAAGACACATCATGATTAAAATGCCAAAGGTTAAAGACAATGAGAGAATTTTAAAAGCAGGAAAAGAAAGCATCCAGTTACCTACAAGTGAGCTCCCATAACACTGTTAGCTGATTTCTCAACAGAAGCTTTGCAGGCTAGAAGGGGTTGGAATGAAATATTCAAAATGATAAAGAGTAAAAGCCTACAACCAAGATTACTCTACCCAGCAAAGCTATCATTTAGGATTAAGGAACAGATAAAGAACTTCCCAGACAAGAAAAATCTAAAGGAGACCATCGACCAAACCAGTATTTCAAAAAATGTTAAAGGGACTTCTTTAAGGGAAGCAAAAAAAAAAAATCAAAAATGTGATTAATAAAATGGCAATAACTACATATCTATCAACAATTACTTTAAATGTAAACAGAGTAAATGCTCCAATCAAAAAACACAGGATGGCTGAATGGCTAATAAAACAAGATCCTTACATATGCTGCCTATAAGAAACTCACTTCGCATCAAAAGACACACATAGACTGCAAGTAAAGGGATGGAAAAAATATATTTCACAAAAATAGAAACAGAAAAAAAAAAAAAGCTCAGGTAGCAATACTTATACCAGACAAAACAGGCTTTAAAACAAAGACTGTAACAAGAGGCAAATAAGGACACAGTAATTCCACTTCTGTGTGTTAACCCCAAGAAACCCAAAACACTAATTCAAAAATACATATGCATCCATATGTTCACTGCAGCATTATTTACAATAGTCAAGATATGGAATCAGCCTGAGTATCAATCAATAGATACAATGAATAAAAAAAAGTCATATATACAATGGAATTACTCAGCCATAAAAAAGGATGAAATCTTGCTATCTGCAACAAGATGGATGGACCTAGAGGGTATTATGATAAGTGAAATAAATCAAACAGAGAAAGACAGATACCATAGGATTTCACTTACATGTGGAATTAAAAGGAAAAATAAATGAACAAACAAAACAGAAATAAACTCATAGACACAGAGAACATTTTGATGTTTGCCAGATGGGAGGGAGTTGGGAGAATGGGTGAAAAAGGGGGGAAATTAAGAAGTGCAAATTAATAGTTACAAAATAGTCATGGAGATATAAAGTACAGTATAAGGAATATAGTCAATAATATTATAATAACTATATATGGTGTCAAATGGGTATTAGATTTATCAGGTGATCCTTTCATAAGCCTAATCACTGCGTTGCATACCTGAAACTAATATGATATTGTATGTCAACTGTAAATTTAAAAAATAAAAAATTATTTAAAAAACAAAAAGAGTTTTACTTTTAAAACACATGAAAATTGTTCTGTACCTTGATTGTAGTTGTAGTTACATGACTGTGTGTTTATCAACATTCATGAACCTATGTATACCAAAAAACTGAATATGAATATATGCAAATTATATCTCAATTTGAATAAGGGTATCTTTTAAAAAAAGAAAATATTGACATTTCTGCTTGGACATGGAAGGCTTTGGAAAAAAAGAAAACTTCTATCCCCGCTGAATATCTGCCTGATCTTGTGAGGAGAAACATGAATGAGCCAATTCAATACCTCATTTCAGGGTGATTGACAAGTCACATTTTAGCTACTAAACTTATTCTGGTTTTGAGACTGGTGGGTTCCACTAACTCCAGCTGTTACTCTGTTTAACCCAAGTGTTCCCTGGAGACCCAACTTGGCTGTCTCTTCTACAAGCTGCAATTGAGAGGTTTTGCAAGTGGCCCTATAAACACGCTAATGAATGAATGGACAACTAATTACCTTGTAAATATGCATGAATAGGCACAAATTCCTCAGCAGTGAGCCAGATGTCTGGGCGCCCTCTTGCTACCTACTTCGCATGAGAAAAAATGTGACATTCCTACAGTGGAAGCTGGGGCTTCTCATCCAATAGAGGTGAACCTTTCGGCATGGAAAGAAAACTACTCCTAGTGTAAAACACTTTCAAAGACATACCTTTGATAAAAATAAAAGACAAATGCAGCCATGAAGAATGGCCAATCACTAGCTTTTGGACCCCAAGAAACAGTAAACTTATTTCTTGCTTGAAACTTTCTAGCCAAGTGCTTTTTTATTTTTAAAATCTTTTCAAAGAGGTTTTTTCTCCCCTCCCTCTGTTTTTCCATTGTAAGTCATACCCATCTCTTTGGTTCTCAAAGATTTAAGGGCTTTAAAAATCCCTTAAGGCCAATACTGTTCCCTGATCTAGGAATGTTAACATCACACTTCAAAACCGAGTCAAAGGGGATTTACTTGGTCCCTGGAAAAAGCATTCTTGTCAGAGTACTGATGGAAAAAGGCTCCCTTGGAAGGCATCTGTAGACTCATCCTGGACCAGATGGAGTCATCCATTGTAGTGAGTTGAGGAATTGAGTCTGTTCAGAGTACAAATGCAATCAGAAAGAGTGAAATCCTGGATCCAACCATTGGTAAATGAGTGACCTTCAGCAGGTTAGTTAGCCTTCTGAGTCTTCAGTTTACTCATCCGTTTTATAAGATTAATAAAAGCTTGCAGATTTGTTATGAAAATTAAATTAGACAATGTACATGAAATACCTAGTTCTGCATCTAGCATCTAGTATTTCATAAATAATATTTTTCATTAGTGTTAGTAAGACCCAGAGGAACAGCACATCAATTTTGTTTTTATAGACTTAATACCAGTCTCTTTTACTTTATACCAATCCTGGGCACAGAATTATTTCAATGGGGGCAGCATGTCCCTATATACCAGTTGGAACAGGTCCTAATTTCAGAACTGAGGCAACATGAACAGGGTCATGATTAACGCAGGACCAAAGATGGCCAGGAGAAGGTAGTTATGTATTTCTGGTCTTATGTTTTTACACCTGGTCTATGTTCAAGCCTGAGCTCAAGCAAAAAGCTATTAACCTGAAGCAATGTTTCTTGATACTTGATCTTTAATGGATAAACACAAGAACTGGCAAATCCTTTAGAATAGTGCTTCCCTTAGTATGCCCCACAGAACATTGGCTCTTACAGTTGATGTATCAGTTCTCTCTCAGTTTGTACACTGAAAAAGTATAGTTTGTCATATAAGTTATTGATTTTAAATTTAAGAAGATATAATAGGACATCATGTTTGGGAGTGTTTATAAAATAAGGGTAATTTTCTCTGGTTAATAAACCTTGCTAAGAGTAGTTATTCAACTATATTCCACCAGTCAGTCCACATTTCTCCATTTTATCTTCAAAGATATACAAGAAACTATCAGCAGCTTGCTAAACTCCAGGATGTTCTGATATTACCTACATTACGTTTATTAAAAAAAAGAAATATAATTAATTTGGCAAGATTTATTTTTAGTAAACCATGCTGGCTCCTGGAAATCATAGCTTCCTATGCCGAGAGCTCATCATTTCAGTGATTAGTAACTAGGGAGGCAGAGTAACATGGCTTTAGAGACCATGGGTTTTGAAGCCAAATCCCATCGCCATCAATTACTAACTTGCATGCTGTTGAGCAAGTTAGTCAACATTTCATAGCCCAGTTTCCTCTAGGATAAAAGATTTTTAGAATGAGTAAAAGAGACAGTATATATAAAGTGCTTTGAAGAGTGAAGTAGACAGAGAAAATATTCAATGAAATGGTCATTTAAAAACAACAACAACAACAACAACAACAACAAGCCTTGCTAAAATTTGGTTGGCGAGCAACATGGTTTCCTTTTGAAAAGTGAGTCTGTCTCAGGTCTGGTGCACAGAAACAATCTTGAGATGGACACATGGGTTACTCAGTGAGTGCTCTCAGGAGGAGAGTGAGGGTAGCAGAATGGGGTAGGGGAGGGAGAGAGTAAGAATGTGGTTTCGGGTAAAATCTAGCTTCATTCCAATCCCATGGAAAGCTATGGGGCATAAATTGCCTGGAAGAGTTCATTCTGCCCTTAAGAAAGGGAACAAGGCTTTTGTCACCCCCACCCAAGTCAGTTATCCACAATAGGATGCCAAGAACTGTGCATTGAGAGAGATAATACCCAGAACTCCCTGGCAAAGTGATTCCACTCAGCCAAGGCTAATCTTCTGGAGAAGGTTACAGAGGTAAGCAGTAGCCTCCTTGGCAGCAGCTGGGGGATAGGCATTCAACTGGTAGAAGGGATCCCACAGGATTTGGGTGGCACATCATCATCAGAATCTACCATGGACACATGCCAAACACTCCATCAAAACATGGGACCTACCAACCAGGATGACCTCTGGGGCAAAACACACATAGCTCTATGCCACTTCTATTATCTTATTCTCTCTTCACTTTTTTCTCTCCTTCTAAACTCTCCTTTTGTTGAAATATATTGTGATTAGGCACAATTATAAAAGACCACAATATCTCCACTTCCAAGTTACAGTCTGTCTTATTGCTGTCAAAACATGGTTACAAACTATTTTTTTCTACAAAGAGCTTAAACATAGATTAAAATATAGAACTAAATTCAGAGAGGGGAAAATTAATGACTAGAACATGGTGCATAATAAAGCTTTAACGGGGCATGGCAGGTAAGAGAATCAAGAGCACAAATGATCTACAAGGGTATGGCTGCATTTCAGACATCCCTGAAGCATATTTTAGGGCAGTTTATAGGAGGGAAAAACCAAACAAATACACTCTTCTGAAGTTGTCTTTGTTGAGGTGGTGGTTGTATTACTTTCTTGGACAAACATGAGCTCAAATCTTACTCTGACATCTATCAGCTGGGTTAAGTTTTGTTAAGGATCTAACCTTTTAAAGCTTCTGCTTTCTCTAAAATCTTTAAAAGTTACAAGTGAAGTTTGCATAAAATAATGTATAAGTACTGCTTAATGCAGTGCTAGGCACACGTTAAGCTTTCAGATGTAATATATACAATAGTCCCCCTTATTAGCAGTTTCACCTCCCATAGTTTCAGTTACCCTAGTCAACTGCAGTCTGAAAATATTACACGGAAATTTTCAGAAATAACTCATAAGTTTTAAATTGCGAGCTGTCTGAGTAGCATGATGAAATCTCTTTGACTGTCCCACTCTATCCCACCCTGGATGTGAATCATCCCTTTGTCCGGCATGTCCATGCTATAGACGCTACCCACCTTCTTAGTAGCTGTCTTGATTATTAGATCAACTGTCATCATATCGCAGGGGAGAGGGGAGAGAGGAGACAGAAGAGGGAAAGAGGGTGAAAGACCACATTCATATAACTTTTATTAAAGTATCTTGTTATAATTGTTCTTTTTTTATAATTAATTAGCGTTGTTAATCTCTTACATGGCTAATTTATAAATTAAACTTTCTCACAGGTAATTATGTATTAAAGAAAAAACAGTGTATATAAGGTTCGGTACTATCTGCAGTTTCAGGCACCCACTGGGAGTCTGGGAACAGATTCCCCACAGATAAGAAGGGAGTACTGCATTTATAAAATTCCTTCAAAAGTCCCTTCAGGGGGGACTAAGAAGCAAAAAATTTAAGACCTACCGAAATCTTATGATGATAACCCTTTACCACTTATGTCAAAATGTATCAATACACAGCCTACACTGATATATTTTATGCTTGAATTTGATATCACAGAGACTTCATTTTTTAATATCGAGACATTAGCTTCTACACATTTGTGTCTCAGATTTCTCTTCACACAACCATCATCCATAGTGGTTCTACAGTTTGGAGCTTTACAGGGGTAGTTTAGACTGTCGCAATGATGTTAGGGGGCACTACTGACATTTAGAGGGATGATCAGGAATGTTAAACATCCAGGATGATCTGAAACAATCTTTCACAATGAAGAATTGTCCCACCTACCTCCTGCATGGCTTCTCAATGTCTCACAGGACATTTACAAAGGTAAAAATTTGTTAACCATTATCTGAGCCTAGAACCTAAATACTTTCATATATAAACAAACTATCATTCAGCATGAATGTGAGTTTTCCAGGCAGCAATTGCTAGGTAAGTCAAAGGACCAATGTACACTACTTTTTCCAAACTCTATCAATGATTGCTCCCCCCATATAACAAAGTCGTGACAAAGGCACTTGATGAAATCAAGTCACTAACACAACACATTTCTATCAGTCTGCATTTGTCACTGACCAGTGGTAAGTATGCACACACACACACACACACAAAAACAGGTATTGACTTCTGCATTGTTTTCTACTGTGGTTGTCCTGAGTATTTTCATATTCGAATGCATATTTTATTATAAATTGTTTTCCTTTCAATTTTGTTTTATATTACTGCTGGGGTATTTTACTGATTTTTTTAAATTATGTGAATGGGTAGATTACAATGTCTATGTGTTTCTTGCCAAGAGAATAAAGAGGATGTTGTAAAATACTTGTTGTTATTGAAAGGGGAGTGTTAGGTCTTATAGGATTGTGACTGATGTTATTCCTACTTTTCTCCAAGTAATGGAATTGGTCTTCATCACCGCTGTAATACAGCATGTTCTCCAGCCCTGAGTTCTCCATTAGACTTTTCTCTTAAAAAGGCCAGGCTTTCTCACCCAGGCCTGAAAGCTTGGCAAGATGCTCAAAAGTCAAGGTCAAAGTTTCACCTCCATGTGATCACATGGCTGTGATGAGGTTTCTTCATTATGAAGTTTGCTGATAAGACTGAAGATGTTTCCCAAAATCTCTGAGGGTCCCCTATTGTCACATGTGTTAGACTGGGTCTTTTGTCTCCATTCTACACCTCGATCAAGATCGAAATAAAAGAGACCGTCTTTGATTCTGAAGATACACTCCTAAAGGACCTTTCAACTGAAAACAAAGAAAGCACATACAAATATACACACAAAACACAACTTCTTTTGTTTGTATACATATTCTGCGTAAACATTTTTTAGTAGCAGCAAAGTAGATATTGAGGAGATAAAATAGACGTTTTCCTGTATCCCTATTGACAAACCGCAAAACCAAGTTTGTGTCAGGTCAAATCCACCCATAAACTTGCTAGAATTTTGAGTGTCTCAGATTCTCTTTGGTATGGAAAATTAAAGAACATTATAACATTTGTCCTTATTTTGGATAGATAAGAATGAGTATACAGAATTGAACTAGGAGTTGACTTTTGCTTCTATGAAGTAGGGATTTTTTCCTGATCCAATAGAAAAAGAAGGCAAAACACCAACTTTACTGGGTTTATGACATGAAAAAATGTATTCCCCCTTCCAAAACGAAACAAAAAAGAACAAATTTTATATTTCCAGAAGGCAACCTAAGACCTCTGGTTGTTTTCCCAGAACATAAAGCACCACCCATGCTGCTCTAGTACCTGGGTTTTTCAATGAGAGCATCTCTAAGAGGTTGATCACATAGAAGAAACAACAAGGATCTGCAGTTAAAGGTGGCACATCCAGATGCAGACTCAGGAAGACATGTCTGTTGTTACATAAATCAGAACATTGTTACATAAATAGAATGAATGAGGATCCCAAACCTCCTAGCTTCTACAAGCTTCCAAAAGCCAATATTTTTCAAAATAAGGCATTGATGTTTCCAATCCAGTGTGAAGCAAAATGGGAAACAAAAGATACCTTAAATTTTTCTGAGAAATTAATATGAACAGAAGGAAAAATAGCAATTGTCCCCATTGAAATAGCAACAATTCCTTGCCTGCAGCCATTTGAATCAGAGATTGTTTGCATTAATAAGGCATTAGCCTTTTTTTTTCTAATTTTATTGTCAAATGCCGGTCGTTCAATGTCCCACATTTGTGCGTGAAATTCAGGGCAATGAAGCTGACAAAATGTAATTTACTGGCATTGAAATGTGCCAGATCCACGATTTACTTTCCCAGCCTTTCAAGCTGGATTTCATATTCGGTGGCCTTTCTGAACTAGCAGAGATTTAGCCAACTTCAATGGACCACAAACAGCCAGGATGTGGCAGGTGGGCAGCCACTAAAGCACCTGGCAAGGTCACCGATAACACAGGGATATTTCCAGAGAAGGAAGAACACTGCTATCAACTTCAAACAAATACCAAAGCTCTCCTGAGTTGAGAATTACTTCATCTTTCCTGGACATACCTTAAAATTAATGCACATATATAGATGAGAATAAAATACACAGATTTAGTCATCTCTGGAAAATATAATGGACTCAGAAAGTATTTACTACAGCATAGAACTTAAAGAGCTAAACTAAATTTCACAAATAAACCAAATGGATAAAACATTTCATCGTCATGATGGAGAATTTTTTCAATAAAAAAAAAAAGAGGAAAAAATAAGTCCGAGAACACAGAGCAAAAACCACAAAATGTGGGGATTGGAGGCAAGATTTTGCATACACATAAAATAGTATGGTGTTAAAAACTGCTTTATAAGATTTATGTTCAAGGTCATCAATCATGGCATTACTAATACTACTAAGAAATTTAGAAGAAAATAAATGCCCAATAACAGGGTATCGGTTAAGTAGATTATGGCACATCCATACTGTGGACCATTAAAAAATCAGGCTGTAAAAGTATATTTAATATTATGGAGAAATGTTCCCAATTTAACTTTAAATTTTGAAAGCGATTTACAAAGAAATATGTACATTTCAATCCTGAATTCATAAACTGTATAAAAGTGTATCTGTGCATGGGAGGGAAAAAAGAGAAGGATATATACTCTTTAATGTTGCCAGTGAGAATGTGTAGGTGGCAGGATTACATTTTTATTTTATTTTGTGTGTTATTCCATACATTTTTTTAAAAAAGCAATAAAAATTTTTAATTGCCTTATTTGTGAAAAATGAGATTGGATACAGTAGCAGTTCTATAGTATTCAGATTTAATTCATTTAAATAAAATTCCCCTGAGATTGGCAAGGACAAAAAAAGTTCTTTCTCAGAGGACTGGGATTATGGATGGGATAAACTGGTACCCTCTGCTCCAAAAGAAAAATGTACATTTGCCTGTGTTTTAAATTCACATTTAAAATATATTTCCTATAACAAAAATAAGCCAGCATCTGATTTTTAAGGGATTTAGAGAAATCCATTTCCAAATGCCTGGAACATCTGTGAATAGTTCATTTACCAATTAGCAGGATTTTCATTTTCAGAAGGTATTAGAACTGATTTACAAAGTGTCCTACCATAATCAGATGTGTCTCCACCCTCTGGAAAGCTCCAGATCTTAACTTGACCAACATGCCTTCTGCCCTCATGGAATGAAAACAATAATTTCTGTAATAAAGACTAAATTTACAGTCTTACAAGAAAACTAAAATAAACCCAGGAACTCTATAAGGCATAAATAAAAAAGGTTTCCACATCCCACTGTTTGAACCAGGCTGAATGTGGCTGTGGTCAACTAGCCAGGAAGAAATGTCCAACTTCAAATGAACTCAAGCCCAGGGCTCTTCATTTGTGACCAATCAGAGCAGCACAGACAACCAACGTGCAGAGGCAATTCCTTCAGCAGAAGACAGAAAACTCAGCAAGAGCCTTTCCTACCAATTAATGGTAGTCAATATTGATTATCTGAGGGATTTCCATGCTTAGGAAGCAAATTAGAAACTCAATACCTGAACTATTCCTAAATGCAGTTATCAACTTCAGAGTTTTATCTCATAAAACCAATTCAGCTTAGAGTTTAATTCTATTAAATTAGGGCTTAGAAATAAGATTTGCTCTAAAATGAATGCATCATTAGTTTTAAAATGCAATATACTGAAACCCAAAATGTGCTGTATTACAGTTTGAAGAATAAATGAGTAAGGATGGCATCTAAAAGCACTTCTCTCTAAATATATTTACCAGTCGAAAAAGTGATTGTTTGTGAAGACACTGAGTCCTCTGGTAGAAGGGTCATGTCCCCTCTCTTTAGTACAAACTAACCCCACTGGTTCCACTTCTTTGTTAAAGTTTTCCCTTTGTTCTTCAACTTCCTTATTCCAACCATCAATAACATTTTTTTTAAGGAGGAGGGAGAGTATCTTCTCTGATATGTTCTACAATGAAGCCCCATAAAACTTGAGGCACACATTTCAATGAAAAAATACAAATAAGGAACCCTAAACAGAACTGCCTGAGGCTAAGTTTATTATGCCGCACCAGGGGTTTTGTTCTTTACTTTTTAAATAAGAGTCCATGAAGATTCTCCTTTACTGTACTGTCAAGAAATGGCCTGTGGTCCTGTGGTAGAGACTTGACACTCAATTCTGACATCTTGCAGAAGTGGACGATATGGCCCTGATAAAACCTAGCAAAGGGGCTTGTCCTGTAATGCCTGCCTCCCCCAAGCACATGAGGGTTTGAGCATCCTATACAAGAAAAGCTCAGTGGGTACAAATCTAGTAAACAGTGATGTTACAAGACTGAGAATGATAAATAAAATAGAAAGAGGCTCAGACCATGTCAAAGAACCCCCTGGGAAAGCTGAATACTGAAAGATGCACCATTCTGGGGAGAACACTGCTGATTTAGATAGAGTCTTAGATGCTCTGATGACAACAGGCTGTTTCCATCAGTAACAATGGCCATAGTTGGGTTCTTTAGGACTGAAACCACATTTGAAAGGAAATGATTATGTTTATGTGAATTGCACTGCATCACACTATATTTTAGGACCCTGCATAGCATTATTATATTCTCATGAAATACTGTATACATTGTCTCACTCACTGTTAAAGAAAACCAGTATCACAGTCTTGTAAATAGATGACATATGGGTTAATCTAGCATTTGGGTTCAGTAGGAATAATTCCACCTTAAACGTTTCGATATACAAAAATACAAAGCTATCACAAAAGATGTCCACAGAGCTTCAGCAAGTGGGAGGTGATCACAGCTTGGCCTGGTTTTAATACAAGGTTTTCAGGTGAACTGTATCATGATGATGGGATTCTTAGCTCCATAATAACCCACAACTTTCAGTAAATTATGGGGCACATAAGAGGTGAAGAAAAGGAGGACGAGACCTGATTCTAATCCAGTTTTTCCCCACGTGAACTAATCATTTACAATCATTTACTCCTCCCTTTCAGCTCTTCTATCAATCCTTACTTTATTTGTGTAAACTCCATTTATCTATTAAAAAACAAAACAATACCTAAGTGAAGACAAGGAGAGTGCCAACCCCTGTCTTCTCCCTAGAAAAGAGAAGTTGTACAGATAAATATGAGGAAATATTTCAAAAATTCAGCCCAAGATGAGAAATTATGTTCAAAGCTTCCCTAAGAACCATTTGCAAGGTACTAGTTGAGGACCGAAGTCCCTTGTTGTCTAAGAGAAGTTTCTGAATGTCTTGGATCTCCTACTTCATAAAGTGGTAAAATGGTAAAAGAGCATTGTTAAATTTAGAACTTATTATTCTCACATTGCCACAGATGGGAAGTCAAAATTAATATAACTTTGTAAATTAAAGCCTGTATGACCATTTCAAACCTCTGATGTGCTCACTTAGGGAAAGAAGCAGCTCTCTCCTGCCTCGTGATCTCTCTCTGTATATCAGCCACCTGGCACAAAGGAAAGAGACTCACATAGAGGGAATGTAGACCGTGAACTAGATGTGTGACCTTGAGCAAGTCATTTCACTTCCTCCAGCATCCAGTTTCCTTCACGTTTAGAAAGATTAGAGAAACACATCTCCAGGTCTAGCCTTGTTCTTGAAGCTGGACATTACAATTCCAAAGGCTATTAAAATAATACCTAAGAATTCAAGAGAAAGGCAACAGTAAGAATGCAAAAACAACAACAAAAATGAAAAGACAAAAAAAAAAAGAGAAACACTTTCTCTTCCAGCAAGGAGAGAGGGAAACATGGGGAGCAGTTGACCAAGATCACTAGGACCCAGAAACAAAACTACTTTACATATTAATAAAGCCTAATGGAAAATTCACACAATGTCAGTCAGTATCAGAGCATTTTTAAAAGATAGCCCAGTGCTCTTTATGTGGGAATATGAAGGAAAGTAAAAACACCCACTGCATGTCAATTTCATGCAACAGGAGCAGCCTGTAGACGACCATCAAGAGAGAGGAATGGCTAATTTAAAAAATAAATGCAAAGTCCTGTGGCCCAGTTCAAATTGAATCTGACAGTGAAGGTCACAACAACTTTTCACTTTTGTTTAAAGATACTGCCTTGATCTTTGCTGGACAAAACACAATAGCAAATAGGGACCTGTTATTAGTCCCCCCTGAAGCAAGATCACCCTAAAATGTTTTTTCTGTTTATTTTTCTAATCGCTTTCTTTCTTTTCTCGTTTAAAAAAATGAGTAATCAAATTACTAATATTTCAAAAAAATGATAAATATAATTTTCCCTAAAGTATATTGTGAATGACTGTAACCAAAAAATTCCCAAGCAACAGAATCACTACCTTTTGAAGGCTCTCTACATGCCTTAATTTCTTATAACTTGCAACTTTTCAGTTACATTCTGTTCTTGCTTTTCTTATCTTCTTTCTCTCCCTCACATTTTTTCCAGTCCTACCAATCACAAGGAGTGATAAAACATTTGAGTTTTAAAAACTGTTCAAACCAGTTGTAAGATTCATTGTCTGTAAAGAAAATTACTTTGGCCTCCAACATGTGTTTTCAATACAAATGCATCGCATAAAAAGTAAAAAGACCTCTTGTCTAATACGGCAAGTCTCATGGAGCCATTTTGGTCTTTATAGAAAGATCTCACTTATATCTTGGTGGGGGAAAAAAACGTGAAACAAAGCAGACTCTGCACCTTCCTCAGGCCTGTTTTATATTTCTCCCATGCTGTCTCCTAAAGACACTAGCACTTGATAAAAGTTCAGGTCTTTTTGGTGCAGAATTCTGCTTGTCATTTTTTTGGAAGTGATTAAAGACATTAACACAGCTTCATCATAAAAGCCTGAACAGCAAGTGTCAGGGACCAACTGCCCAGCTCCAACCCATGCTTTCTCCACTTTAGCACATTCCCAAAGGTTCTTTATGGAGGAGGGGAGGTAATATTTTCTGAGTTGCCCTTTCTTGGACTCTTTGATGAAAATAATGCTGCTAATAAATATTTGAAAATACTTCTCAAGTATTTCTATTCTTAATATCAAAATCATCTGCTTTACAACTGAGTATCTATGTGATCCTTGCTTTCTGACACAATCCCAGAGGCCAGGAAAGAAAAATGCTCTTCAGTGCAACCAAAAATGGTGCCAAGGAAATCAGAGGAGTCAGACTTTGGAGTCAGACTACTCCAGATTTTAATCCCAATTCTATTACTGTGTACAAATTATTTGGTTCTCTGTCCCTTTTTCCCTAACCTTAAAAAAGGAGGTACAAACGGCATTTAGATGAAACTCATTCCTATGGAAGCGAAATATTTAAAATGTGTTATTTGTATTATGGAGAGAACATCTGCAGTGTCACTTCCCAAAATATTTGGGAGTTTCTTTCTACATTTTAACAGTTCCCTACAGTGTACTATCTCACCTACCCAAAGAAGAATCTATAAAGTACATTTTCTGCCTCCCTTTTGTCATTTAGATTCTTTAAATGAGAAGCAGCCACATAAGTTAGGTGGCGAAAGAGCCCAAGTGCTGCGTGTACATTCTCTGGGCATAGATAACTAGGTACCACATGGTTCTGATTCTGGAGCTGTGGCCACAGCTTCCTGATCACAGTAAAGGCTGAAGCTCCTGTTGCTGATCTGTTCAGCAGGGTATTTCTTGGAGTCTTTCCTGGAAGTTCAGCATTGGGTCTGTATCTTAGCTCTTCAAACTGAGCCCATGAGCTATCTCTATCACTTAGTCTCCTGTGATTTTAACTATCCAGAGTGGATTCTGTCTGCAAGTAAGAACTTCATCAAATACATATGTGGAAGTTCTTGGTTTTGTGCCTGATATATAGTAAAAACCTGTGCATGTTAATTGCCTCTCTGCCACCCGCTGAAGTTTTGAAATCCCATTCTAACTAGCAAGATGAGCGATGACCAGAAAGATGCAGGAAAAGCTACCTACACCAAGACCTCTACAGTCAGCCTGATGTGATACCTGAAAGTCACACAACTTCAGGTTCTTATCTCCAGAAGACCCCTGGTTGGCACAACTGGAACAGATTAATAATTAGTAGAAGCAGTGCCTAGAAGAATGGGAGATGGGAAGTTAAGTTCTACTCTATAAGCAGTAGGCAGAAAGTGGGGATGGTGAATAATGACCCCAGAGACAATTAAAAGGTGACTCAAAAGGGATTGATTGGTCTTAAGAGTGTGAAGTAGGATACACATGTGCACATACACACACACACACACACACACAAAACATAACTTTTTTGCCTAATAGTGAGGGATGGCTGACATAAAGCAAGCCATCCTAGGTGAACCCAGCTAAAACTGTTGATCCACAGAATTGTGACCAACTATACAATTGTTGTTTTGGAGTGGTTGGTTATGCAGTAAGTGCTACCTCATACAGTCGGGATCTAAAAATAAGGAGTTAAACAAATGAAAGGTTTGGAGTATGTAATAGCCCAGGTTGAGGAAATCTCATGAGGAAGTCTCCTGAGGCAGTAACAATACCTGAGAGACTGAAAGACAGGTGTGGCCAGAGCTCAGTAAGGGGAATGGGCACCTCTGTGAAGCCTGCATGCCATGTGTTCATTTAAGAGGCTCTTCATATCCTGTTTCCTGGGACTGAGACTCCACCCCCATCTCCGACCTCAACCTCCCAACTGCCTGATGTTCTAGATGGTTTCTATGCTTTGTTCATAATTACCCATTTCACACTGTCGATTTCCTTCCTACCATTCATCCCCAGTTCCAGGCCATTGACACAGTGTCCTGAGTACTAATTTGTGAGAAATCTGAACTGCTATTACTCAGAAAAGCATCCAGTAAGAACACGTTACTAACCTGGGGATGGCTTTGAGCATCCTGTTCTTAGTCTCAGAACTCAATTTTCTTCAAGTGATAACAAGCACTCATCACTCCCTCCTCTCCTCAAAACCTACAAAAGTCTAACACTTTTCAAAGAGTTCTGGCCTCAAATGGGTTTTGTCATTCTTTATTCTCTCCTTATTTACTCCAGGCACGAACAAATAATATCAATAATAAGGTGAAAACATATTTATCTGTCAAAAGTAGATTTATCCTTGGGGTTGAGCCTTCCTTTAATAGTATTTCAGTTGACTGTGATAGCTGTTTGAGTTGAGTTTCCCTCAAAAGCAGGCTTCAAGCCAAGGACTTGGGTGCAGGGAGTTTATTTAGGAGGTGAATACAGAAAGGACAAGTGAAGGAGCAGAGAAAAGAGGAAAAACAATAATGGTGTATTAGCGAGCTGATGTCTACTATGGGGACCAAGTGTTCAGTCCTGCTGGGGCATCTCTGACGAAACTGTATAGAAAAGCCTTTGTATTGTTCCTCCAGGGGCTGAAGATGTGCACTAATTATCCACTATTCCCTTCATGTCCCTTGTTGGTTTGGGTTTACCCCAGATGCACCAAATTCCTGGCACACTATGCTGCCCAGAGCTTGGGCTAGGCTGGTGCCCATGGCCCAGAGATACCCCATAGATAAGAGACAGAGACCCTAGAGAGAGGAAGCACAGGTGAAAACAGATGTGGGCCAAGAAAATATGGGGAAAGACACTGACAGCATCCACTATACTAACATTTACTGAGAATGCTTCATGAGCCAATGCTGGGGTCAGATGCTTCGCAAGAGTCACCTCATGCAATGCTCAAACCAAACCCTGAGGTTATTGTGAGCTCCATTTTACAAATGGAGGAACTGTGGCCCTGGTATGGGTAGGTGGGGGCAGAACCAGATCCTAAGCTTGAACATCAGGCAGTTTAGTAAGGCAGATTGCAAACCACAGGCAAAGCAAAGGCTCCCTAATATTATGGAAACCATGAGAAGAACAGTAGACATGACCTTCACCCCAGAGTCATTCACACCCTCAGAAAAGGCCAAGTGTTTCTCCCCCCATACTTCCTGTTTAGTCTAGCCACAGTGCCTAAAGACCAGTGCCTTTTCTTTTTAACCTTATTCACATGGTACTTAACACCTTGCAATTGTGCCATTTAATAAATGCTATTTAATTTGAAGGTATAGTGGACACTCAACATTTTCTGGGCACCCAGTACCCATGCCCCTTCCCGAGATTTCCATAGATAATGCCTTTCCTCCAGTAGTATAGTCTTGCTTCTCATCAGAGAATCTGCAGTGGCCTGAGCCTTTCCAGGGGAGGACCTGTAGTCTAAGCTGGACCAAGCAGATACCCTCTCATAGGACTTTGCATCCTGAGCAAGTAATGCAAAAACATGGAAGATGGTGAGTACTTCATCAAAGCAGCAACGATGGCCCTCCAGCCAGACCATTCTCACTAGAGTGAGGTACCTTGCTTCCTTCTGCATACCTCTAGCTCTCTGAACTCCTTGCTCTTGCCCCTTCCTAAACTTGTCCCCTGGTCTTTGGTCGGTGCTCATTACTCCCCTTCTTGTTTTCCTCCTAATAAATCCCTTTTAGCTTAATTGTCCAAAGTTTCAACATCTATAACCAAGAATCATAACTGATACAGGGAGTAGACAATCTGCTAACGCAATCTGTAATGTCCATGTAGCCCCTTGAAGGTGGTAAGATCTACACATATGCAAAGTTGCTCAGTGGCATCTGCAAAAGCTTTTCTCTGCCCCGCTCCGAAAGTGTATGCAGTTCTTCATTTCATTACACTAATGCAAAATTCACCTGGCAGTACAGGGAACTCCTCAGACACTCTAACAAACCTAAGCATATTAACTAAAGGAAACTTTTTTTCATTTTTCCATTTGAATGCGGGGAATGTCCCAGTGCAAACCCTTCAGTGCGCTCCAACGGGTTTCTTTACATGTTTTTTTTTTCTTTTTTTAATGAGCTAGCTTTCCCCTCTTGTTCTACCACATACCCAGGCTCCATATTTTTATTTCAATACCCTGCATTATCAGTTTATAATCTAAGGGCTTTAAGCTAGCTATTGATCTGCTTTTTAAAGAACACTTTTACTCTTTCTCATGATTTCATAATCTTCTTTATACCGTTTCCCTTCCTTGGAAGTTCTACCCTTTGAAAATGGTGAATGTTGTCCTATTAAATTTAAATTAGGATGAAAGTGCCACAGCGCTCTCTGAAAGCTCAGGACAAATTCATCTAAGTCAGTAATCTTAAAGAATATGTCATATTAACCTCTCCAGTAGCTAGTAATATTTACAATACTTTTTTAAAAACCTTATCATGGTCAAGGCACATGTAAATTGTACAACTTTGGAAACACAGTTGGTAGCAGAGCTGCAAATTCATAGTGTAGCAACCTACAGCGTGTTTCAGAAAAGACAGCATTTTAAATATGACTCATGAATAAGCAAACAGCCCCGACCACCCAAATCAATTCGAAGAATAAACACGGTGGGAATGTTTAGCTAAATTTTAGATGTCGTTTGACTGGGGAAAAGGGCTAAAACTTATCAGCTGAGAATGAATTATGTCAATACCAAAAAAAGCTAAGCATCTGCAGAGAACTGTCTTCAAGTAAAAGTTACATAGACAAAGGGCTAACTGTTTTATGCACCACAGATAAAATATACTCTACTACAAAGGGCTTGACTGTGCAACAGATAACGAGAAATGCTTTAGAATATGTGGGATATACATACAAAACTTATTTGTGCATTTGCACAACTGTACTTAAGGATTATCATGGGAAAGAAACAGGCACATACACATACACTGGGACAAAAACAAAGACAAAACAGGCAGCTATTAACATGTTTCCATCTATTAATGCTGGCACATGATCAACTGAAGCCCACTACCCTGACATGAGGCAGGAGTCTGTGGAGGTAGCCATGTTCATGATGTGTGGGGCTTGAAGTGAAGCCAAGATATCTCATAATTTCTAACCCTGCTTCCTGTTTGTTTAGAGGGACAGAGTGGTCTTGTGCATTACCAAGTGTTTTGCAGCCACGGACTATGTCCTTTACATCTGGTATCTTAGGGGGCCTAGGACAGACCCTGAAACAAAACAGATGTTCAATAAACATTTTTTATTTAATTAAATCAAATTCTCCCCTATCTTCTGTGTCCAGCCTCCAAGTGGATATAAAGTAGCTTCATAAAGCTTCCTGATTTACCGGAAAATAAACTGAGCTAATTCCAAATACTGAATATGTGTAGAAAAGTCAAAATCTCATCTTTTCCATCTCCCTCACCATGTATCTATGCATACATCATATTTAGGGATAAAGATAGCTCCCTGATAAGCACTTTATATACATCTGAGATTTGCTGCTCACATTTCACATAGTGCTAGGGCCTTGAGACAATCTCCCCACATCACTAGGCATAGGACACACCACACAAGTTAGGTATTCCTTCTCAACTAGCAGGCTGAAGGCAGTGCCAATAACAAAGAATTGCCTCCAGCCAATCCCTGGGGCCATGAAGCATCGCCACCAGTGCAGGTCATTCATCTGTTCAGTCCTATGGAGTAGAGATAAGTGAAAAAAGAAAAACCAAAACAAGGACAGAAAGAGGAAAAAGCCAAAGCCAGCTTCAAACTACTCCACCCCAAACCTCAAAACAATTTTGTCTTTTTCCTAAGGAGCCGAGAAATACCCAGACAAGTACCCATTAATCTCTGTATTTCTAGAACAAACCCTGACTTAGAAAATAGCATTTATGAAACATTTGAAAGCAAACTTCTTCTCCTTTTCTTTGCTCATAAAGTCACTAAGAGGAAAATACATTCTGAGATACAGTCCCCAATTCAAATTAAGTTCAAAGTCAATTCATATCTGTGGAAAAGCTGAAGTTTGTTATGCAGGCTGGTGGCCAGTGCCTACCCTTCCAATATTAGCCAGACCTGAACATGAACATCAGCAGGTGTTGGGCAAGAACTGGGCATGAAAGGAGGGGAAATACATAAATACCTTGCTGACTCCTTCTTAATACCCTTACTTAAATTTAGCTTACCCTAAGCTCAAGTACAACTCACTGGCAAGATTTTTTTTAAAGCTTTGAATAATCTCTCTCATTGACTCAACAATTTCTGGGCCAATCAAACAGAGAATCTCTTCCTTGCTGGACTCTCATTACTGTTCTCTATGTATCAGTGGGCTGTCGATTCCAAGGACGCCATTCAACAGAGAATTTTGTGGGTCATATAGGTGAAAACAAATAGTCTAAATCAATAGTATTTATAAGTTCTAATTGTTTACTTATTGACACAAATTTACAGAAACCCATTTAATGAGTGAGGATTTACACAGCCCATGGTACTCTGATATGTCCGATTTTAGCCATCATGTCATAGCCTGGCTTGAAAGGAAAAATTGCTGGAAACTCATGGGCCAGGAATGAGCAGCCTATTAAGATCTGAAAAGCTGTCATCCACCCTGAAAGGACTTGCATCAGCCACTGAGGATATATTTTAAACCGCCTGTCCGCAAGAAAACTTTAATAACACAGCCTTGCTCTAATGTCTTGTGAGAGGAGAGGCAATTTTACTTCTTCTATTAACCCAACGTGATTACAATGGCTTATTTCATGGAATATTAAGTTCAAATTCTGCTCCCTGGGAGGACAATAAAAAAAAAAAAAAAAGTGTGCTTATGACTTTGCCCGAAATAGCCACAGGACCACAGCTCCTTGGCGTTTTTAATGCATCCAAGCAATAATCTACCATAATTCGCTAATGGTGAGATAAATTAGTGACCAAATAATAACCTGAAAAGATGACACCAAGATGGAAAGCAAATGTTTATCTTTTGCAAAAGACAGTATAACAAAGCTTATGGTAGTTTCTCACCAGTCTCTCTTAAAAAAAAAAAAATCAAATCCTTATTGGATACCTATGACAGTAGTTGTTTAATAGTGAGACTATATCTAGGCTGGCTAACAAAATAAGTAATCACTTTGTAAAGCAACAAGCAGTTTCAGATGCCTCTGAGCTATGTAGATGCTTAGGGAAATGAAACTTGGCTTCCTCTAAGAATTCCCAATGAGATCTACTCTGTGGAAATTATTTCAAAGAGTAATTATACTGATGAAAAATGGCAGGTCCACCATAAAAAGTGTCATCTAGGATTTTCTATAGGTGCAATTGCAAGAGTTTACAGCCAACTTTGAGATCCATATTCTCGTTTTTAATTGTAGATGAATGACTGATTGGAATTAGAACTCTAATCAGTTTCCCACTAATCCTAAAAAGCCAATAGGCATTCCTCACCTGGTTCCCAAAAGCCATGACTAATATTTATTCATAATGGCTTTCATTTGCCAATATGCCTTCTGTCTAATCACTGTCCATGTAAATGGGAGGAGATTCCTTCTTAATAGCAAGAGACCGGAAGTTCACTTTCCCTGGCTCCGCATGCCCTTTGAATAGTGCACGACGTAATGGAGATTGGACAATTATCTTGAATAAATTTAATTCATAGCATTCATGGTACGAAACTCTCTCTCCATCTACGGTTTCCATAAACAATGTTAATTTCATGGAATGGGAGCCACAGCTTGCTTACTGGTGGTGGTGACCAAATTATACAGGTCTGCATCAGCATAGCTGATTTGAAAACAGACAAGTTCATCAACTACAAAACAAGATTCTTAGACCCATGTTATGTACAAGTAAAGTAAATCCTCTTATTCAATTTATATGTTTCTTTATCATAAGTGGCATATTCAGGCAAAACCAAGTATAGTGAACTCACACCAATGGCTCAGAAATGACACATTACTTTATGGCTGTGATTCATCACTGTTTTCACTTTTTAAGGAAAAAAAACCCACACTTTTACCTTTAACATATTTATTTGAGAAATGCAAATGGTAAATGGAATTTTCATCATAAACCAATGAACCTAAGGAATGCTAAAACTAAAGTATACATAGAAATGGTGTTCAGATCCTTTAAAAAGGGGAAAATTGCATATGAATAATACAATGTTTATTTTTACTCTCTCTTTAGAGGAGTTCCCTGTTTGTGGCCCACACAACAAAATGATCTGATAAGAAGAGCAAGGCTAAATGGCAAATGGCAAACATCCCAACCTGATGTATTTCCTCAGTCCTGACCTTCAGATAAAAATCGTACAGAAACCTGCAAAACCTCCAAATATGCAGCACCACATGCTTCCAACATTTTCAGACACAACAGTCAGGAGGGAAAAAAAGGGAATAAAGAAAAAAAAGAAACAAACGTATCGCTACTGAAAACAGCCTTTTCTCTTTAATATTTCAAGATTAGGGTCAGATGAATGCAGTGGCTGCCTACGCCATTTCCACCTCCATCTGTGAATGTGCATGTACAGGCACATGTGTGATATACATATGTGTGTGTCTATCACTTTTATGTGAATGTGTACCCAGTATCAAGTGTGTGGGTAGTTCACATGAGATATATTATATATACATACTGTGTGCATATTTAAGAAGGAAAAAAAGACTTCAAACGGTAAAAATTTATTGCACTGTGAAATTAGCTAAAATTATGACAACTATAAGAAAAAAAATTATATGGGCAAAATTCGGGTCTGGTAGAAGAATTCTTTGATGTCTGGATTCCAATTTAACCCCCGACTGAGTTCTAAGAATCAAATGAACAAAGTATATCATACACCCCAAGTCTGCCTGTCAGCGCTAGTCATCATTTTTTATTTTATTCTTTCCAGCTGCATGTATTTACAAGACTCTGTTCTGACATTTCCTCCCCTCAAAATGTACACACTCACTGCTACGGGCAGTTGCCAAATACATTTGTAAAACAGTTCAACCCTGTGTTTGTTTTTTCATTAGGCATCTCTATCAGTCTCAATAAATATGTATCTAATTTTTTACATTTGCTATTAGGTCAGACCTTCAGATATTTGACTTATGTGTTTATGTTTGAATATATTCAACCCACTTTTTAAAAATATCTCCTCAAATACACACTAAAAAGAGTACACACAAAAATTCACCTATATGCTGCCTTCTATCTCAGATAGATTAAAAGCATTCCTAAAAGATGAGAATTATAATTAAATAGGTTTCAAAAAATCCCTGCACATACAGATAATATGGTATTCCTATCTGGATCTAGATCAGTGATCCCATGTAACTCTGAATATATCCACAAATGGGTCTTTTATATACATTAGTTTGGCACCGGTGGACAGTTATACAGGCACCACACTGGAGAACAGTGAAGTCTGAACCGCTTGTATATGCTGCATGCAAAAATAACTTGACCCCAGTATATGGCTGTTCAGTGAGCTAAGCCTCCGAATATTTTAATGCAGTTATAAATGTTTAAAATGTTAATAATAAATCTAGGTTGTTTAAAGAATATTTCCAAATAACATAAAATATTTAGTTTCCCCCACCCAACCTATAAAAAGATAAGATTTATCACAAAATGTTTGAGGAATAATCAGCCATTTTTGGCTAATATATTTTAATATTTATACACATGACACATGCTGAATATAAATGATACATTGTGATTTCCCATAGTGTATGGAATTTATACAATTAACTGCAAGGTCCAATGGCTTGAAGGCACATAGGTGCAAACACAGTTACAAGGTTTTGCTGATTATTGTTATAAATCTTATAAAGCATAAAGGCATTAAAGTATATTCTGTTTACACCATTCATTTTAAAATATGGCTTATAAAAATATTAGTTCTTATTAAAAGATTTATATTTTTCTGCCTTTTTTCTTTTATGAGGTAAATTTATTTGCCAGTATCCAAAAAATACTTTCAATTTTTCCACTTCCAAATATGTGTTTGAAATATGCCCTGAGATTCAATATCAATTTTCGAGTTATTTCTCAAGGGTTATATTTGTTCATAATAATAGCAGCAAACATTCAAGCATTATTCGTTTGGTTTCTCCAAAGTGTTTAAATTTAAAAAGAATCAAATAACAAAAGCATGATGAACCAAATTGCTTATTTTACACATACATTATAGCCATATACATATGTATGCACTTATGCATGTATATTTCCAGCATACTATTAATCATCAATGCCAAAATCATGTTATCAATCCACCTACACTGAACATTAAATGTTTTAATATTCATATAAATTGGATCAAAAATACACACGTCATTTTGCTTTTCAAATTAAAGACTTTGGTCCTTAATGGAGATATTTTTCACTGGGTCTTTCCATTCTTTCTTAGCTATATGTAATGTTTAAATATACTTGTGAATAAAAATCTGCAATAAATTCTACAACACGCCCCTAAACCATCCAGTGTGTGAATTTTTTAAAAGGAACTAAAGCCACAGCATATGAAATGTGAAATGGAAACATCCTGACATCTATATGCATGATCCTGGGGTTGTCCACCCGTTAGTAAAAAGGCACTGGATTCTGCAGCTGCTTATCAAATCAGCTTTATGTTTCTGGAATGAATTCCTGCTGCTGAGTCTGAATTTGTAGACAGTCATGAAAAAAAAATCCTATAGGATTGATCTGGCTCAAAATAAAACCTCTGGAAAAGACACGTAAGTTTTATCAAACCCATGTACACCTAGATAGCCTAAGGACATATTAACAAATATCTGCATGCATAAAAACACATGTCAATAAATTTAATATGTTTACTTATATTCAGACCACATATATATTACATGTCTTCTCTAGGTGTTAGTGATAAGATCCATATATGAGGTATATGTTTATATCATATTGGTAAGATTTATTCAGTAATTTGAATGCTTACATCAGCTAAAGTATATTATCACTTCCCTTCCTTTTTTGCTTTTTGCTGTAACAAGTCTGGCAATCAAAAGGAAGGAAATAAGTATAGAAACAGTTCCTTTCATCAACTACCAAGCCCAATATTTGGGACAGAAATTCATTAGCATGTTTTGTTTTCCCCATTCATTTGTTAAACCAGTATGCTGGAAAGAATTTAAAAAATACAGTATTTCTCCTACTTTTCTTTGCCGTGAGAAACAAACCCGGAGAAAAGGTCCAGAATCAGCTTTGTTTCTTTTTTCAAATGGGCCTAACATAATTTATCAACCACCCGCACACACACGCACACACACACAACCCACTGTGTGTACGCATCGTCCATATGTGGCTCCAAGACAGAGCTGTACATTTGCAAGCACAACATCTGAAACATTGGAAGCCAATTCGGACTTACTAAAAATCTATGATCCGAGTGAGAAATCATGCTAAATATGAGCCCTGGTAACTTTATTTTTAATGATGACATTTTATTTAAAAAAAAAAAAAAAAAAAAAAAAAACAAGATAGGGAAGAAAGATCAGCGGGGTGAATGTAAAAATTGTTCATCTTAAATTTCTACAAACCCAAGTGTCAGGGTAAGCATGTACAGTGCATCAAGCATAACAAAATGAAAACGAGGTGGGGGGAGGGGGGTCCCGGGCACTTGCTTCCTTGAATCCCTCTGAATACATTTCACAATTCATCAGTTTTTGTCTTTCCTGCCACGAATGAGGACAATCAGACCAGACACCCATTAGATTTTTCATGCAATTTTTTTTTCTTGTTCATGACATGTTGGCAGGGAGGATGGCAATTCTGAAATCTTACCAAATGAGAAAAATGTCAGAAGCTGAACTGACAGCTAGTGGTTACTATGGTGATAGGTGATATTGAAAAAATAAAATAAAATAAGACTCAGTTAATTCAAAAGGAATCAAGTTGGGTATTTTTAAGCCAGTTGATACAAATGAAAACTTAATCCTGATATTGGGACATTATCTTTTCAAGCTAACAGCCAAAGACACCATTTAGCTTAAATAATAACTAAATACACAGCTCATAATCTTGTGATTAAAAATAATGGGAAGAAACGATATTGATAAATGGAAGTCAAATATTATTTCCAAATGACTATCAGAGAAATATAGATTATATTTAGTGGAAAGAGGATTTTGTTTGGCGGGGAGAGGGGGGTTTATAGTTTTAGCAAAATATTTTTAAAAAGAGAATATAGTTGCCTCACAGAAAAAAATGGACTCTGAAGGGACAACTCAGATTCTGTTAAAACACACAAGCATGATATTTCCACCTTCAAAGTTCATCAAAGAAAAAGAAATCTATTTTAATTGCAATTGTCAATACATTAAACCCCTATTTTATAAGGTTTTTACCTAAGTAAATCCCCATTATGAATTTTTAAAGAAAATAATATGTCTATTCTTTATATCATCATTTCTCTCTTTGGTTGAAATTCAGTTTAATGCTCTGACTATTCTTCAGGGACCTTGATAATAAGCAAAACAATAACACACATATAGGCACCTTTTTCTAACACAAAGCAATGACAACTTTCCCTAGCTCAATCAATTACTGCTGTCATTTTCAGGTCTAATGATTTAAAAGAAGGAAACAGAATATCAAGAGAATAATATTTATAATTAATCCAAAAAATATGCAATTGTTTGTCTCAGAACCAATATACATGAAAACCAGGCAAGATTTTTTTTTAAAGAGTTTTAAAATAATTAGTTAATAAAGAAGAATCAAAGTTAAGGGTTACGCTGAGAACAGCACATTGTGTATGAAAACTTTTTCAAGGCTTCTTTCACACTGACACTTAAATACTGTAATTACAAGGGACTGATACCAAAAAGTATACTTAGGAAGACCAGAGGCAGCTCTCACTTTGAAAGAGTGTAGTCTGAAAATATTTCATGCTTGCGTATTTTTCCATATGCCACACACCCAGATCTAGCCTATATTTTTTTCATTTGATATAGGGATATTAAATTATCTACTATACATTTTTTTAAATCAAATCTTTTGAGAGTGGCAGGTAACTAGTGAAAACAAGGTTCTTATTTATAATCTCAAGCTAGTATTTAATGCAAGGGCAGCGGGGAGATGCATTATCAAGGAAGAAGCTCACGGGGAAAAAATTAATGTTCTCTTGGTTAGGGGAAGTGCTTTTCCACTAAACAGACTACAATGCCATCTACTGGGAAAGTAATGTTCAACTTCACTTTAAACAGCAAGGCTAGATATAACTGGCGAGACATACGACCCTCACTGTTCAAAAACGAAAAGAAAAATATATATATTGTCGTGGAAACATTAGTTATTATAGATCATTATGTTCTTCCTCTGAGATCTCCTCCCAGCATTTTGCTTCTTAATTTGCAGCTAAAGCCTCTCTTTTTCAGCTTCTTCCAACTACTCTTGAGTAACAAGTTAACAACACCCAGAAAAATAATCACCAGCAGTGAGCGATGTTGGGGTCCTTTCCTGAAATCTCTAGTTTGTGCTTTTTACAGGCCATTTGTGTTAGAACCCTCTCTGCAACAGATTTTTTTTTTTAATCCCTAAAATCAGAATGGGAAAGGCTTGGGTCCTGGTCAGGAGGAGGTGAAGAAGAGTAAAAACACAGAGAAAGCTCCTGACATCATAAGCATAAAGTCTCTTTTTCTATCTTCTTACACTGTATGGAATGCAGAAGCTAAGGCATCTTTAAAAAAATAAAAATCTGTCAAGTTTTTGCAAGGTGATCTCAGATTTCTACCAATGCATCCTTTGCTCATTTGTACTTTTCTTTCATTCTGGCTGGCTTGTTGTAAAATTTTTAAAAGAAATGGAAAGAATGCAAGGCCACCATTTCCCACTCTCTACATGAAACTATTCAAGTTGAGGAAAGCAATATTTAGAACGGACTATCACCCCAACTGAATAAGAATTTATTTTATAATGTAAGCACCATCAAATAGAAAATAAGTTCCTACCTAAAAGCTGCTGCGCATATCTTCCAAGTATAGGTATAGGCTTAAGTAAACAGCATAGATTCTCAGCCTCCACAGTACTCACATTTGGAGGGGGAGCTAATTCTTTGTTATACAGGATTGTCCTGTGCATTGTAGGGTGGTGAACATCCCAAGCCTCTACTCAGTAGATGTCACAAGCACCTCTCCACACAGCTGTGACAATCAACAAGGTCTCCAAACATTGCCAGATGTCCCCTTGGGAACAAAATCACCTCCCCCATTGAAAACAATTGTTGTAGGATATGAATTTCAATTTTATACAAATTAGTTCTCATGTGATTCTCTATCTGGCTGATTCATGTTGATGTGTAAAATAATATTTTTAAACAGTATAAGAATATGGTGGGATGGGTGTAAATGGTAAAGGAGTAATCTATATCCAATAATTTCTTTAACTTCAAAGCTAATCAGGGATCCTGACCTTTCCAAAGGGCTCCCTAGGAAGTTCTAGGGAGGGAGTTAAAGGATGGTAGCCATCAAAAGGGTATGCCCCAAAAGTAAGGGAAAAAAATTGTCCATCACGGTAAGATCTTTAGGCAAGCAGGGGAGGCGTTAGATGGAAGATGGGGAGAGGGATGGGAAGTTGTTTTATTCAAACTGTTTAAATTAAGGGGTTTTACCATCCAAAGGCAAAAAGTAAACTGAAAAGTAAGTAATCTTTAAATAAAAGTCTTCTCTCTCTTTCTCTCCCTCCTAAAAATATATACTTTTAACATAAAAATTATAAAATTTTAATTTCCAAATTAGAGACATAATTGAAACTGTTGTGAATTTTTTTTAAAAAAAACTATCCCTCTGTAAGAAGAAGTAAGCTTGAAATAAAGGTAAGAGGAGAAATTGGAGTGAGGGAAAACATAGATCTATATTCAAGAGGGCTAGTGAACTTAAAATTGTAGCCAAGTTTAGGCTTAGGACAGTATAGATCTGTATTAACCTGAAACACTAATAACTAGGAATAAAGCCGTTTAAGTACTCTCCGAGGACATGTGTGGAAAATCTCCACTAAAATTTCTCCAATAGCTCACAGAATAATTCTGCAGTAGCTAATGACTATATTAGATGTGCATTGTTCTATTTTCATTGCCTTTTACCATCTATGGGAATATCAAAGTTTGGTTGGTGGGAAGTTTGCAATCACTTAGTAATCTTTCCGTAGTCTTCACACTGAAAAAATGTAAACAATACCTGTCTCTGCTCCCCTTGTTTACCAATGCTTTGGTGGTAATGGGCAAGAAAAAAGAGAACACATTTTTAACATTTCATTTAAAATACTCTGAAATCTTGCTTTTCCTGATGCGGGAAAAGGGTATGTGGGATTGAGAAGCAATTGAATGCAAAGCAAAATATATTCACTCTTCAAAACTGTAGTCACTTGTACCACATTCTACAATACTGGTGGCTTTTGTGCAGTGCTTCTTTCTTTAAATGGGCCGGACCACACATACTCACTCATTCTGAATAAGTCTATAGATGAACTGTCTCCGTATTTTTAAAGAAACTCAGCTTGTGCAGTCTGCTGATATCTCAGAGAAACAAGCAACTATTTTCACATCTCATTCACATAATGGATGGAACTACAGCACAGAGCGGACAAGCACTCTGGAAAGTGCTCTGTTTGTCACGACACGCAAGAAAATTCTCTGACATTTCTGTGTTGTTTCCCAAACTAAGCTAGCTTTCCAGGGCTGCATTCATGGATTACATTGTACTGAGCACAGGAAGGTTTACCAGTAAAGATTATTCATGCACGCACTTCCCACTCTGCCAATGATTACCGCACTTGTAAATTTCAGCATCCCCATGTATTTTGGATATTTGCTAGGGCATCTGCTACTAAGGTTGCTTTTTTTAAAAATTGGTTAAAAAAAAAACTGATCGTTACCTATTAAGATTGTTCAGGACTGTGTATCTCAAGGATTTTCTTTCAGTTCTCTATAGATATTACCTGAGTACTGTCCCCTAAAGTCACCCACACCTGGCAGCCTGCCCAAGGTTCCCTGCAGACAGAGACCCTCTTTTTGATACCACAGAGAGGAGTTACTGTGCACAAAAGACTGGTAGAATCTGGCCTCTTAGTCTCTTAACTTTTATCGTCAGTTGCTAAATTAGCTAATGATTAATTAGTTAATGTTTTCAAAGCACTTTGAAGATGAAAAGCACTGCCTAAGTGCTAAGTGTAAAACAGCATTAGTTATTCGACTCTGCAAAGACTAATTAGCTTTTAAAAAAAATGTTCCCCCAAACTGATCAATAATGCTTCTGGTATTATAGGAGGAATGTTTGTCCCACAGATCACTAAGACCCACCTCACGTTTTAAGGCTTTTATGCCCCAAGACACGCAGAAATCCTGACCAAGGTTTATTGCTTAGTAACCCCTTGGCTTTCAACGTGGCTGGAGTGGGGCTAGTGATGTCATCTATACAAAACACAGCATTTTTGCTGTCAAAAAAGCTTTAAAGGATTATTTAACAAAGCTAAAAGTAAAGAACTAAACTCTAGGAAAGTGGTATAGAAACATGATCAGTGAACTTATATTTAAGAAGAATTAAGCTTTTAAAGTTTTTTTTTCTCCTCTAAAAAGCTCTTTAACGGTGGTTCTCCAGGTGGCCTCTGAATTTATTGTGAGATTTCACTTTGATGGCTATGAGTCCTCATGGGGACTATTATGTCAATAATTTCTACAGCAACATTTTATTCCAGGTACAGAAATGACTTAGAAGATAGAGTCAGGGTCTGGAAATTCCAGGATCCTACTTTAAATTGCCCATACCAACCACTATAGAATAAAAAAAAGATAGCTTTCACCATTTCTCCCATTTCCAGCCCAACTTTTAATGTACAGACCCTTTTGTAAGCTTTTTGGATGCTTAGTATCCCAAGAAAAGCCACTTGAAAAAGTTCAGTATTTTGTTTCTCCCATCCACTTTCAAAGACTTGAATAAGTAAAGTTAACGGAAATTAAGAAACAGAGAACAGGAATCTCTGTTTGTCCCTTTGATACAAACACATAGTTCTCTCTGTCGTCTACCAGTGGGCCTTGGTCATAAACACTGGGGATTTGCGGGGGGGGGCGGTGAAAATGCCTGAGATTATTATATTTCATTAAAACAAGAATAGTCTTTCAGATTAAAACTACTAAATTTCTGTTAGTTTAAAGGCAGGTCTTGTTTTGTGGGTTTTTTTTTTTTTGGGGGGGGAGGCAATTTCAAAATGATATCAAGATGCTGATTTTTGAGGACATCAAGCAAACACCATTAATATGTCACTCTCAAAATATGCAGTATTAACAGATTAAACCTTATTGCACATAAACTATAGAGACAGCTCAGCTTAGAAAATAAAAAGTTAAGCTAAACAAAAGAAATTTTACACATGGGAACATATGTTCTTTATGTAATAAGTTACTCCAGGAAGGAGTTTAGATGGAACACAAACACTATAGCACATTAGACATACATATATATATATGTGTATATATATATATATATATGTATGTGTGTATGTATACATTACATATACATACACATATATAAAACATATGTATGATTTAAACATACAATCACACATTGCACCCACATCAATTAAGCATTTGCTAAACAAAACACACACACATGCACACACACACACACACAAAACAGTGACATGTTCAAATTTCCAGAGCTAGAGGTTTGATATGAATATCAGTGTTAGCTTTTCTTATATTCACTAAAATATAGCTGCCATAAAAGCACAGGAAAATCACTTGAAAATGAAAAAAGGAATGGGGATAATGAAAAGTGTAGCAGGCTACTAGGTGATTTCTTTGCAATTTCCTAAGTGAATATAAAAGAGCAGACACCCGAAATAATTTGCAAATTCCTGTAACCCAGACCCTAAAAAACATAAAATATGAGTAGAGTTTAGAAGGAGAAGGTAGCCTAGTCAAGGACAGCTTTTGCTGACATGGGATTTGGACACTAAATATAGGTAAAAAGGAGGGGACAAACTAGGGAAAACGTATGATTTTAACTGGAAAGAGAAGTTCCTTTGGAAATTTCAAAGATTATTTAAAATTCTTATCTAAATCAAGTTCCCTTCTGAATTTCTTTTTCTTATAATTGAACAAGTGTTAAGCTGTATCAGGCTGTCACGGCTGTTCCAATACATGAATCACACTTATAGTAACAGCTTTCGTTACACATTTTTGTGGAGTGGTTTCCAGCACACTGTGATCAGAGCTTGCATATTTTTATACTACTTGCATATTGAAAATAAACCCAACATTTTAGATTATTTTTCTCATAGTGCATCTGGCATATACAGTTTCTGAAAGACAAAGAAGCACTTGTGATTTCATATCTACCGATCTGAATACAACACCTTATTTTCTTTTTGTATATTATTCCCAGTGTTTTGGTTAAAAAAAAAGAAAAAAGAAAAAAGAAAACTTACATTAGGTCAATAAAAAAAATTCCTGAATATACAGATTAAACATCATTATTCATGGGCCAATTTTTTCCACTTTTAGAATCTTTATGACATATCAAATATCCAAATATTATATATGTACAGAGGCCATACTATATTACTTGGTTGGAGAAATTAATGAAAAAAAAAACAAGGAAAAATCAATGACTTTTGTTTTAAATTTAAACAATTTAAATTGTTTGTTTCAGATTCAAAAACACTTATGCGTTCTGCCCTGAGTAACTATATTTCCAACAGGTGACTATTCCCAAAATGACCACTATTCACCTCTTTGATTGTTGCTTCTAGAAATATTCCAATAGTTGCAAAACATAGAAATACTGAAATGCCTTTATTTAAACAGGAATAAATAGACTATGCTTCAAACACCTATACAAAGAATAATCATCTTTCTACCTAAGTAAAATAATTGTCTAAAGAGAATTTTGAATTAAATATCGACATGCTATTGTTTCAGAAACTATAAAAGAAATAGCCATCTGTTGCTTATTGTTCTTCTCACAGAATTAGATCTTAATTATCTGCAAATGCCTTATCTTTTCCCAATCACCACAGTACACACATTGTCTAAATTTTGCTTCTTGTTGTTCAAGCCCTCTAAATTAGTAGATTCAAAATTAGCCAGTTATAGCAATGCTTTTCACTTTAAATTTTAATAATAAACAGAGACATCTCCTTTCTTCCCCCACCCCAGACCCTCCCTCTTTTCTGAAAACTGAAGGCTGCTGCTGAAAGGATTGAAAATCTGGAAAGAGTTTGGGGTGGACTGGCCAACCCCCTTTCATTTCCTTCAGATGTTTACAATCTAGCACCTTTCTGAAGACAAAGATGGGAAAAAAGCTATTTTTCCCTTTGACTGAAGGGTGAGACAGGGGGGTATTAAAAACTGATCAATGTAATTTTTTTCTCAGAAGTATTTGCACATCTGTGAAATAATGTAATTTATAAAAAAAAATTCTTTTTATATGACATTCATGATTATAGCCTGATCTGGAGAATTATTCAAATATAAAATTAAATTGTTCAAAAACTCACTGTGCTGTGGATGGCTGAGTTTATACCAGCTGTGCATCAAACTTATATAATTCTGTTAAAACTGTAAAAGTGAGCCTTTCTAGATCTCCTTGAATCTCTAAAAAGGGGAAGTACTGTTTTAAAAGAAAATGTGATGATCTACTTCTTTTTGCTTCATTTTCTTTTGATAAGCCTTCCAGGGAGCTAAAGATGTTCTACCACACAGTTCAAAAACAATATCAACGACAACAACAAAAAGTGATGAGGGAGAGCTACTGGGTAACAATAGAAATGTTTTAGAAAGTAGATTGTATTTTATTAAAGCAGAAAAACCTGTGACTTACAGGAAGTTTACAAACCTTGAAAGCAAATTCTTCTGTTTGGGGAAAACTGCTTAAGATATAAATGAGCCATCTGTAATCTACTTCAACTGCCTTATTAAATAGGGCATGCTACCTTTACTCCAAGACCTCTATTCCCCAAAACCCATCCAAACACAGTAAGTGCCCCCCCAATTTACTAAGAGAAATTTGCCCTCCAAATGCAGTTTATAAAAACAAACTTTCCCTAACCAAGTGTTAGAGGAAAGTTTCATTTCCACTTACATGTCTATACATTGCTAGCTCTGAATATATCTGTCTATAAGGGAGGAATTCCATGAAATATTTATCATAATTCAAATTCAACCTGTTTCTTACACAATCAATTCAAGGTAACAAATAGTCAACGATATCTTAAATAACTGGAGCCCAGAAAATAAGAGAGAGCTATTAAATCTCATTGAAGCTACAAACTGAAACTTACACCCCAAATTCTGGTACTTTCCACATCTCCTATTTTTTTTAAATAGAATGAAATGCTAAAGCATTTATTGTAAAGTATAGGTTTAGAAATAAACCAGAATGTATTTATAGATTAATATTATCAAATTTTAAGTAGAAAGAAAAAAATAATTCTTAAAATTTTCATGGTTCATATTAGTAGTCCGATGATCTCAAAAAAAGCTCACATTAAGAAAAAAAGGATATGAATTTACCATGTTTAAAAACGTGAGCAAAATAAGGGTGAAGGTATTGTTTTTGCTGCCTAAGACAGACGGACTTTAATAACACTTAACAGAATGATGCACATAATGATCTCAGAAAGCACTTCTTATGCCTCATCCATCATGCCGAGGAGAAAATGAAGCCTCCGACAGCATTAGGAATTATTCTAGATCTTGTCAGTAATTCGCAGCTCCTCCGCAGTATCACAACACAAATGTACGTGTGTGAGACACTGACCATTAATCTAGGAGTTTTTTCTACTCAAAACAGCGTGCTGAGAATGTATCAATTGTTTCATGGAGATGTGGCATATATGAAGCCACACTAAATAAAACAAGAAAAACCAGGGAGATATATGGATAGATAAACAAACAGGGTGTTCAGGAATGAAAATGTTTTCTATCACTACAAGAGAAATCAAAGTAATGTCCCTAGTGCATGGGCTGGGTGAATTAGAAACTATAAATGTCCTAGCTGAAGAGCCAGACTCTCGCTGATTAAAAGTTTCTATAAAGTTGAGACATATTGTCAGCATCCTTAAGTAACAAGCCCTTATGTGACGAGAAAATGATTGGTTTCCTTTCTCTACTAGAGAAATGCAAAAAGGTCCACTTTCTGTCCTTCGGGCAGAAAATCAAAGTGAGCACTAGGGTTATCTGTTTCACTCACTTTAAGTCCTCATGGGGTTGAAAAAATGGAGGGAGGCAATCTTGAGGAGGAATAAAATATCCAGCTTATTTACAGATCTCTCTAGCTTGGACAATATGTCAGAGGCAAAACAAATTTGAACTCCCAACTTTCACAATAAAACAAACAACAGAGTTTGGCAGCATCTTCCCCCAAATAAGCTCTGTTCTTAATAGTATGATGACCATACTAAAATAGACTCTGCTCCAGAGAAAAAAAAGTTTATAAATATTTGCAAAACAAACTCTTGACACATTCCTCTGAGTCTACTCCAAATTGATTTCTGTACATGCACTATAAAGATGAAAGCTAACTGGATGTCTGGTTTATGATAAATTAAGATGGTTTAACTTTCAGCAATCATATACACCACACAGATGTATTTCTGTGAAGTTCTGTGTGCTACTCCACAACCAAAAAAATCAGGCTCTTGTCAAATGGAATGAAATGAGTGCTTCTTAGAGTAGAGCAGGGCCGAGAAAAAGGGGGGGGGGGAATATATATATATATATATATATATATATATATATATATATATATATGTATATATATGTATATATATGTGTGTATATATATATATGAGAAAATGTGGGTACAAACTAATAAATAGTAATAAGCACTAAGTTAGAAATTTTTTAAACTAAAATGCAGGTTTTTCTTTTCTAATAGTTACCTGAAGTATGTTAGATAGCTAAAAACAAGCCAAAACCACTTGGAAATTGGTGTCCAGTGTAAACAGAGTTTCATCTTACTTTCAACACTCAAAATATGAAAGTTTCTATTTTTAAAGACTTTTTTGCCCTTTGGAATCATGAAATAATTTCTAAGGAAGACAGAAGTGCTAAGTACACAACTCAGATTCGGCTACTTGACTCACGTCCCCAGCCCCTGCTCGGAATAACAGTTTATTACTCACAAGTAACAAACTCAAGGGCAATATAGAAACAGAGCTCCTAGGAAGTGGACGCTGCCTGCTCCCCTCCCTCCCCATCTGCATCAGCCCACCTTCCCTCACCTCGTGTCCTCCCCCACCAAAAGCTATAAAGCAGAAATGTCACTGAGAGCATCACCATGATCTGGCAATGGACAGATATTTATACTGAATAATGCTCACGTCAGGAATGAGTAAAACCAGGTTTAAAATTGAGGTTTTCACAAAATAATGAAGAGGAAATGTCATGCTAGCAGCAGTAACAGCATAAATTGTGCTTATTCATTCATTATCCCTTTCTCCTCCCCTTCCCCCATGGAAACATAATTTTTATTTTTCAGATCTACATACACATGAGGGAACTTGGCTTTCACCACAGTTGCTCTTTCAAAGCCCAAGACTAGAGACAAGGACAGTTTTTAAAAGATTCTTTGAAAAAAATAAAAAGATAGCAATAACACATTTCCTTCTCAATTTCACTTCAGAGAGAAAAGGTAAATAGGATTCCCCAAACAAAATTACCTGGAGCTTTAACTTTTACTTTATCTAATTGAACTACAGAGAAAATATCAGCTAAAAATGTCACCTGCTCATCAGTAAATATACTGCTCCTCCTCTAGCAAAGTAGCTAGAGGAAGAAAAGAAAAAGTGTTTACATTTCAATTGTTCAGATGCCTTCCTGAAAAGGTTTACAGAAGAACACTCCAGAAGGTATTTCTGTGGGCAGCAATCCCAGGAGCTGGAGGAGGCAACGTCGGGGCTAATTGTAACTAGTGACAATTCAGCAAGGGTGGGTGGGGTCCTCCTTGGAGATTCGGTTAAGGCGTAGGCGGATTTCTGGCTGAAAAACAATACCCATAAGGATCCCTGTCCCCCTACCAGAAAAACAAACCCCGTGAATCTCCGCAGTCTGGCAGCAAGCCTGCATACTCTCTAGCACTGAGATAAAGGCCCAATCTGCTCATCAAACACCTCCAGGCTCCACCATCTAATAGGAACAAATTGACAAAGACTGCCCAAGCTAGTAACACAGGCCCACTGATTTGTAGATTGATACGGATGCCTAATGATCCCCTTGGGCAGATCAATAGGAACAATCCTCATCCCTGCCTTTCTTCTTTATTGGCATAGAAGACTAAGGCAAGGAGGAGGCAGGAGGTGGAGGAGGCCACAGTGCTACCTGGGGACAGATGGAGGATAAGGATACAGGTGTTGATATGTGGAAGGAAAGCCACTCAAGTCCAGCACTCAAGAACTTTTCTGACTGTCTTGATTCATTCCATGTATCTGCCAGGCAGAGGGTGTAAGAACAGGACACAAGATGCTTTTCTATTAATAGCAGCCGTGCACAGCATTCAGTGAGACCCAGCTGATGGTAAGCACTGCTGCCTTCATCTGGGAAAACAGAGAAACGATGCAAGCCTAAGTGCCACTCCAACAAGATGAACTTAGTGGACATAAAAGTCAAAGATGTGAATGAGAGCAAGTGAAAGCGGCAGAAGATGGGATGCTCCATCTTAGGAAAAGTTAGGATGGAACAAATTTGAAGTGCCTATGATCAAAGGGGGGCAACAATGATGGTCATTGTTTTAAATATCATAAAAAAGGAGGCAAACGACTATATCCACTGTCCTGCTTGAACATGCTTAAAGTGATTGTCTGCCCACCCCGCCCGCCCCAGTTGGTCAGCTAGTTCTCACACAGGTGTTATTGTCTGAACTCTTCACCTTTCTCTTTAGTGCACTATCCGAGCAAGTTTTCCAGAAGCTGGCAGCACTTGCCTCTTACCCTGACTCTTCCTCCTCCTGCAGAACGACCCTCTCCACCCCCGGAGTTAGGGCTTGCTTTCCATTTGTGTATTATTCTTGTGAATAAAATTATCCAATTAGGAAATCCATTTAAAGTCCTTAACAAGAATAGCGAAAAACTAATGGAGTTGCTCTGGATTTTCTTTTTCAATAAATTAATGTTAGTGATGTTCTGTGGATTCTTAAGTGCTCATTTATATCATCATGGTTATTGCACGCATAACAGTTAGTCTTAAATTTCCATACTGATTTGTCTATACTGTAGGAAGTCCGTCCTGAAGAAGCAGTAGACGGGACTAATCAGAGGAAAACTTACTGGCAGACAAAATGAATCTGACTTCTAAAACAAATAAATCCACGAAGCCTAATGACCTTTGTACTTTGTGTTATATTTTTTTCTTTTAATTATCAGAGAGCTTAAAGAAAAAAAGAAAAGAAAAAACCGCCCTTTCCTTCCCTACGAATCTTTTACAACTTACTCCATGCATATTTGCAGGTGTTGCATACAAAATAGCTAAAAGGAGAGGGGAAATGTTCAGTTTTCACTCCTTCATTCAGACCTGCAACTAGCTGCCTGAGAATTTGCTTTGTTCACTAATCAGTCTGGTTTGGTTTTTTTATTAAAGGAAGATAACACTGAATGCCAGAGATGAAATTGCGGTTTCTTTATTGTCAAGGGTTGAAACCCTTGCCACCCCACCGATCTAGTGAAAGATTTTTTGGGGGGGGGGCAGGTAATAAAAATGCTTTTAATCTCACCCCCTGCTTTTTTTGTATACGCAAAATAGAACCGAAGCTAAGTGAAAAAACTTGGTATCCCAGCCCACTGCGTAACATCACAAATTAGTCATCTCCTGTATGTCGCATCCTCCTTTTTAAATAAAAGCAAACATGGAGCAGCGTTAAATTTCAACAGTAAAGGGTTTGCACTGATGGACCAAACAATCACGTGTGCTGGAGCTCCAGCACTGACCACTTAAAATTCAAATTTCACACTAACGATAAGTGTAATCATGGCAATCAGCATCACCACCACCACCATCACCATCATCACAATAAAAAGATGCATTCTGTTCGCTGGTGACATCAATCAACTGTGTGCTGAAGATCAGAAGCGGCGCTCCCCTCTTGCTCTCTCGCTCCGTCTGTCTTGCTGGCTCCCCCCTCCCCACCTCGCTGATCCCCCCACCCCACACACACACCCCGCTCGGAGAAGTGATCACATTTAATTCATTACATCATTATGTCATCTCCATACTAATCTCTGCCCTCACACCTCCGCCACTTTGACATGCAAATGAGCTAGAAAAAAGCCACACATTAATATAAAAAAAGTCACAGCAATCATGTCTGATTTCCTGCCTTCCACCCCACAACACTCCCTCCAATCCCCACCTCTCCCCCCATCTCTCTTTCCAACACGCTGTGCTGGTGATCACAAGAAACAACAGCAATCTGTTGAAGATCAGACGCTAAGACAGGGAGGTGGGGAGAAGGATACAACACATACACGTGTCAGCAAGGCGGCCCAGGCAGTCCTATTTGCATATTCACATGAGTTCCACTCTCAGATTGCTTAAGCAGGGAAGAAGTTAGGTAGCTCCCCCACCCATCTACCCTCCCAGATCCATAAAGAAACAGCTTTTGAGAACAGAAAAGAGAAGAGGGGAGGGAGAGAGGGAATGAGGGAGAGAGAGAGAGAGAGAGAGAGAGAGAACACATGAATGTAAAGGGAGAGAGAGAATATAAGGAGGGAGGAGAAACAGAGAGACATACACAGAAAGAGACAGAGAGAGGGAAGGAAAGAAAAGAGGAGAAAGGAAAGACTGTCCACATCTGCCTTACCTCAGCTAGCCTGCTTTCTGTTGCTCTTAAAAGGAATTCCCTGTGGTTCCTTTAGAATTTTTGAGAACCATCCTTCAGGGTTTTTACTTTCTCTCTCTCTCTCTCTCTCTCTCTCTCTCTCTCTCTCTCTCTCTCTCTCTCTCTCTTCCTCCTCCTCCTCTTTCTGTGTTGTGACTGGGTTTATAAAAAAAAAATAAAAAGACAACTCCATGTTCAGCTAGCAGTCAAGAAGGCATCATGAAGTCCAGGGCTACAGGGGGAGGGAAGAGAGGAGGGGAGGGTCACAGCTTAAAGCTTTACAAAGGAGAACCTGGAGTCTGTTTTAAAAACATCCCTCTCACGTACAATGACTAACCAAGACAAAAATAAATGTCCTACATGTATACACAAAGACATATGTACATTTTCACCAATAACCCAGATGTCAAAAATGTTAAGATTGTGATGCAAACCAATGTAGGAAAATTATGAGTCATTGTGAAAACCCCACTGCGGATCCACTTTGCTGATCTCTGATTGCAGAGGGGGCCAGGCAGCTAGGGGCTTTATTTGCTGAATCACATTTGTGGCAATACCTGGGTAATAAGGGACTGACTTGAGATGGGGTTTCAGCTACTGCAATGAATTTCCCAGCTTAGATCAGTTTTCATCAGTACTTTCGTTGTAATGAAATGTGTTAATGTGTCCACAAATTTTCTTATTCTTTCTTACAACAAAAAAGGAAAAGAAAAATTCAATTAAATAAAATATATATGCAAGTTGATGTAAACCAATAATAATAGCTGTCTTTAAATATTCCTTATGAAGTATAAAATTGGTATGAATTAAAAACACAGAATAATTCATGCAAAATGCACCTGATTTTCTAGTGGCCTACTGTATCATATTATCCTAATTGACTTTATTAGCTCTGGTGAAATGTTACTATCCCTCCAAGGAACCTGCCTTCCAAGACAAGTGAACCACTGCAGCACTGATGAACAGCAGTTGATTCAAAGAAATTAAGTGCTAGTCTGTTAAGTGAAAGGAATAAAAACATTTTCAAAATACAAAAATGGCGTGTAGTTCAATTCCATTTTCAACCTATTCATTTCAACTAGCAAAGACAAAAAGGGATCTGATGTTGTAAGAAACCTTAATATAAATATAATTCTAAAAACTGGCCAGAGTGATGCTTTTGCAAATTGTTTTTGATAATTAATCCTAAACTTAAATAGTATGAACAATGTTTCACTGTAAAAAAAAAAAAAAAAAGTATGGTGAAGTTATATGGCCCTAAAATTTATGCAAGTGAGCATTCAATAATTAATAGGGGCATTATAAAAAAGCAGGATGACGATTTCAAAAAGCAATGTAAAAATATGCATTACAGCATAGATACATACCATGCACCAGGACCCAAATGTGAGTCATTATCTAGATCATGACACAGATCATATATGAGAGAACACCGTAAATATGTAAAACTGACTTTGTAGAGGAAGGAAGGGAGGGAGAGAGTAAGGGAGTTTAAAAGATGTTAGTTTACACTAATAAAGAACTTGGGAATCAATTGTTGAGGGTGGTTAAGGAAATGCTAAAATAAAAATTGTTTCTTTATTTAAAACAGAACTGTTGGAAGACACACATAAAAAAAATTAATTTCTCAGCATCTCTCACAAAAAAAAAAGAGAGAGAGAGAGAGAGAGAGAGATTTTGTATTCATGGCCTGAATTCAAAAAGGAGGAAGAAAAGGTAATTTTAAGAATCTGACCCTAATGTACAAGTTATGGCTCTCTACCCAAAACTGATGAAAAACATCTATGACAAGACTCATCAATGAGTCCCTGAAATAAAGAGAAAAAGAAAATAAAAGAAAATAACCAAAACATTAGACCTAGGAACATTATATTTCAATATTATCATATGAATTAAATGTAATCCTTGAAGCGACCAGTCCCTGGGGTCACATATTAGGCCTTCCCCCCACCCCATCCCCTTTTTTTATTTAATAGAGGTCATCCAGGCTGAAAAGCAAAACCCAAATGAAAAGCATCTTCAGTGTGCTTATAACATGAGCTGCAAGGGGTCAGGCAGCGTCTTGTATGGCCTCATAAAAAATACATAACCAGACAGCCTAATAGTATTTCTTTGCATTCATTTTTGGATGGAGGATGGGGGTTGGGGGATGGGGACTGGGAAAGAGAAAGAGTTGATGTTGGTAGCTATGCTGAAAAAAAATCAAAGACAGCACAAAAATACATTTTTAAAAAGAGGATAATCTTTTTGTTTTGTGAAAACGTATCAAGCACAATTCTAAAATGTGATTGATTTACAAAATAGATCGATCTCAATATTTTAAGACAATAAAAGGTGTTTAAATGTATATCTGTTCCCTCCCTTTTTTCCAACTAATTATGTTAATTAAAAACTTGGCTATTCTGGGCCCCTCTTTCTGTTAATAGTTTCAGCACAGTAAATACTTATTTAAGTACAGATTTATAAATTACACTTATTTCAGATGATTTCTAAAAATGAAACAATAATAAGAAAATAAAAACATTAATAGGGTTCTGTTTTAACTCAACTAAGAGAATGTATGCAGACATCCTCCTAGAGGAGAAGAATGGGGAGCTAGGGAGAGTGAGAATAGGAAGAGAGGGAGAAAGAGAAGGAGAATAACACAATTGGACAACAAATAAAAATAAACAGTTCCCAATGCTGGGGAGATGAGAGAAGCTCTAAATATATTCCTTCCCCTCCCCCTCATTTCTTTCCTCCCAAATATAGCCCCGAGATGAGTGACCCTGCTGGGGAAGAAGGAGGCAGAGAGGTGACCCGGCGCTAACCAGCCTGTTAGAACTAATAAGGTGTTCTCCTAAGGCACTCCACTGACATTAGGGCAGAGTGGAGATCACTCTCCTTGTTATTGCCCATCCTCAGCTTGAAATTTACTACTCCTTTGCATTATTAAAGAGACAGCTCGCATCCTCTACAGGACAGAGATTTGGTGAAGATAAATAACTCTGCATTATTTTTATTTAAATGTTATGTTTGTACTCAGTAGTCCAGATATTAAAAATCCACGATTTTACAACATAGCCACGTGAATAATCTGCCATTGGTGACTCCCACTGAGATAGTAAAGAGGCAAGAAAAGAAGCCTGATTTTGTATTTCATATTCCACTCCTTCCCATTCCATTTGGGGGTCAAAGAATAGGGAATATTATTCAAAGGTGCCCACTTTGGTAAGTGAAGCATGGCATTGTCATTCATGGTGGGGACTTACCTATAAATTTTCATAAATAAGATTCTATAACCAAAATTTTCCACTTAGTTCTTCAAGGCTCTTAATCATGGCAAAGGGGGTACACTTTTAGGGATTTTATATTAATATTTTTAAGCACATGCTTTAATGTTCCCATAATATTTTAGTTTGCTTAAAGAGCTTGGTATTACCAAGTCTTAAAGGGATGTGGCAGGCAGGAGATACGACCTTCCATCTAGCCCAGCTACCCTCACATGGAGTGCAAAGATACTTGGCTTATGACATAACCCAAGAGCATAGAGCTTAATTAGGGCTTGGGGCAGAAGTCTTAAAACAAATGGCTTTCTTCCAAGATGTTACTATGCCAAGGTCAGAAAATTAATTTTTCCAAATAATGATCACCATAACAATTGATCATAAAGAATTAAATGATGAGCAAATGGGCAAAGGTACTATTTTATTAACTGCAACCTTGGATGTTTTGAATGTTGACGCTGATGAATAAATTTTTGTTGGATAAAGGTTTACAAATGGTCAGAATATTTCTCCAAAACTACGAATGGTCAGAATATTTCTCCAAATCTACTAGAGAGGTAGCTCTTTAAAATGTGCACAAGTACAACATGACTCTACCAAGAATGACTGCAGCCAGCAGTGAAGAATAGAAGAAAAAAGTACTGGACAATAGAGTAATTGCTGATTAGTTATTTAAGGACTTGTTTTCCTTATAATCCTAAAATGATGCTTGAAAAATATCTAAATACAGATACCCAGGGTATACTCCCATTTCATAAAGATGCATACTTTGACAAGAGTAAATTTTTAAGTGCTTTTTGATCTTTTGTGTCCTTTCATAGGCTAGCTTTTCATCTTCACTATAGGTTAGCCACTAAATGTTTTACAAACATAAAACTTTTCACACCTATTGGAAGTAATAATAGATTGGTTTAAAATGATCTCCAATAAGATGACAGCACAGCATGATTTGGGCTATTACATAATATGATAAATTTAACAACGGAGAAGGAATACAAATAAATATATGCTAAATAAATGAACAGTCAACAATCAATCAATTGAAGACACCCAGGAATCCTTTCATTATAATCTGTATGAAAAACAATTATGATAAAAGCAACTTTGCAAATGTTGAATGAAATTCAACTTAACTGACCAATAGAGACCATATGCTAGAACAGACTCCACTTAATCTTCAGTCTGAATTTGTACAAATGACATCAATTATTCTATGTTGTTTTGGGAAATTTTTGTTATGCTGAAAATCTGCTGCACTAAGGTACCCTCCAAATTTTTTTTGTCATTTTGCAAGTCCATTCGGTCAATGACTTGCTTACAATAAGAAGATTATTAGTTAATATTCAATATCCTGTGTTTCAAGGTGATATCCATGGAATAGGTATTTGCTGTAATTGACTTATACACAAATAATTACCATTAGAATATTGGCGTATCATAAAGGAAGGCACATTAAGAATCAAGATCTTCCAAAGAGATGTCTAAGAAATGATTAGACAGGCTTTCTTTTGCTGAATAACAGCTTTAGAACACAATACATATTTTTAGGTGAATTAATTTATGAGGTACCAATCAAAAACAAGAAGAAGCATGTCTAATTCACTACTTGTGCAGGGCAGGGTACCATTATTTAATCAAATGTATTCAGGTGGCAAGATGCTAGATGGTCTAGTCAAAACAGATACACTGAGAGTCAGGAGTCCTATATTCTAGCCCTGGCTCAGCCACTGGGCTACTGCATGAACTTGGGAATACCATCTCACTTCCCTTGGTTCCAGTTTCCTTGTACATAAAATGAGCAAACCATGGAACTCTCATCAATAACATCTATTTCCATTTCTTTGTAAAATAAATAAATTAAATAATAATTGAAATACTCTTTCCTTTTAAATTGGATGGTTTGAGAGCCTCCAAGCATATGTGGAATGAGTGTGAAGTCCATGGTAATGAGTACGCTCTGGACCCAGACCCACAGACAGCTACCACAGGTCCTTGACCATCACATACTCTTAAGTTATCTTATTCATCATGGTCATGTGGAGATTAATGCATAATCATTACAGACCTTTAGCCAATATCAAAAGTCAAAAAAAAAAAAATCAGAGAGGAAACTGACATGAAACTTCATGAGGAGATTAAAACTATAACAGTTATGCAAAATTGCCTCGAGAGGTTCATCAAATATATTTATCTGATCAAAATTCTTATATATCATTATATATCTAGTAGTTGAAAATATTAAAATATGTACAGACAATTATAACTAATTTGGCTTTTCATTGAGACTTTTTAGTCAATATCATCATTTCTTTGGAAAAGGGAAACTCCAAACCTACATGATCTCATCACTAAAGCACAAATATGAAAATTATAAAAATAAATTTTATAGCATAAAATCTATAAATTTTAAATATCAGATCATAAAAAGAAATTTTGCCTCTTTTTAGATTAGTCTACATTTCAATTCCAAACTACATATGAAAATAATGTTGTTTTTCAATTTTTTTGACAATTTGCATTTTCATTTTGTAATTTCTCCTTTGTGAATTTAAAAAAGCAAAATTTCTTTACATATACCATCATTAATTACTGCCTTATGATAAAAATTTATAATATAATCCTTAATAATGTACTAAACTAAAAAAATAGTTTTCACTTAAAATTACCTCTTCGTGATATACCACACAAAATGATGAACTCATTTGAAAAATTCCTAAGAGGGTTTACAAGATTATGAATTACTATAAAAATGGTCAATGGGTCAAAAGAGGTTGGGAAATGCTGATCTCTGAGGTCTATTTCAGCTCTAAAATTCTGTGTTTTAAATGAGACACCTCTGACTTTTGTAAATTAGTGGAAAGTAAACTTGCAGAGGCTGCCAAATCCCCCATCTCTCCCACTACATACTTCCCAATTCACATGAATATAACATTTCAAGTCTACAAACTTAAACATATGAAAACCTGGAAATGGTAACAACAGGTAAGTACATTTAAAAGAAGCTTTCCTCTCTATCTTATTTTTCCACATTATCTATTTGCTGTCGGTAATTTACATTACTCAATGTGCTATTTGAGCTTTAAATTTTGTGAGACAGTAGCCTGCATGCACTCTTATACTCTGGGAATAAACTAGATTTAAAATGTGCCTAAATTTCTAACTGAAATTTTCAGCAATATCATTTAAGTTACTGAGTATGTTTCTTTTGAAAATTCAAGCCAGTGAAAAGGGTAAGGAATAAAAACAAGATCTCAAGACACCCACATCTTTGAACTTATGGATGAAAAGAGGAGGGGTGAGGATGCTGCCTACCAAGGGAGGACACTCAAGGCCACTTAGTTCCTTATAGGAGAGTATGGGTCTTAAACAAAATTACATCATCCATTTAAGACTTAGTATCCAGAAAGGACTGGATTATAACTGGTCCTAGACTTTGGCAACATGTAACAAGGGGGTACCACTATTTTTCTGTAAAGAGCCAGAGAGTAAATATTTTAGGTTTTACATGCCAATACAGTCTCTGTCACAACTATTCAACTGCCCTTGTAGTAAAAAAGCGGCCATAGACTTTAAGTAACCCAGTGAGCATGGCTGTGTTTCAATAAAATTTTATTCACAAAAACAGGTGGCAGGCAGGACTCAGCCTGCAGTTTGCCAAGGTCTGATCTACAATAACATTTCAAATGATGTAATTGAAGGATGGAATAATGGTTGGAGATGTCTAACAGAAGTGAAAAAATTGAAGAATCTTAATGACTGCAAATTAAACACGTTTGATTAGAATTTGGAGTCTCTATTCAGTATAAAAACAACATATATACACATAAGATTTATCCTTTCCAAGTGCAATCAACTTACACTATTTCCTCACAACTAACCCCTTGAATAGGCAGCTCAAGTAGTATTAGTTCCACTTTACAGATAAGGAAATTGAGACTGAGAGACCCTGACATCTCAGATTTCTGAGTTAGTAAGTAGCAGAGCTAGCACTGGCCTTTGGGTTTTCTGATACTTCTGACTGTTCCTTCAAATAAAATTACTGTTACACACACACACACACACACACACACACACACACACACACACTGTGTTTTCAAGACAAATCAATGATACAGAGTAAAATTTACTACCAGAATGAGGGTATTTAAGGGAAGCTTGGAAAACAAATAAAATTAGCAATAAAATATGCTAAATAAAGTATCAATTGACAAGTTTAGTAGTTCAGCCACTGAAGTTTCTTGTGCTGAAATAATTTACAATGTTACCTCAATTTTAAAATGCTTTGGAAATCACTACCTTTTGTAACAACTACTTCCATGTTTTTCTTTTGAAAAATCAACTCTAAATATATATGGTCAGGGTAGCAGATACATTTATTTCACACAGAAAATTTCTTCAATTTCAATTCTCTTTATTCGCTGTTCCCTAATGCATTCATTCAAACATATTCATGTGCTACACTGAAGTTTTACAAAATTGAAAAAGGCCAACATGAAATTATCATGCCATGTCTATCATAACATTCATGTAGAATTCTTTACACTATAAAGACAAAATTTCTCTTTTGCAGTGATAATTATCAATTGAGAGCCATTTGCAAAGAATAAGACCTCAATTCTTAAGTTATTTAATAAATTGAACATTTGGTTTGTCATCATGAAAATGACAGTGTGGTAGATAAATGTGTTCCTTTAATAGTTAGCATCTAATGAGAAAAAAGCAAAGGCCAGCTTAATATATAATGATAGGCTCTTGCCAGATGACTTCATAGGACATTGTTGGAACAAAAGTTTCATGGAAAGTAGAATGGCAGAAAATGGTGGGAAACTTGAATCATCATATGGTGTACACTAATATAGGGAAGCCAAATTCTGGAGAGCTTTTACCCTAACAGTTCATTGTAATATTCTCATTTAAAGTTAACAGTGAGATTCCCATATTTATACATAAGAACTTGCAACAATTCATTCCAAAAAATGTAGAAAAGAGTGAAGAATTTTTACTAAAACACATTTCAAAATTTTTCGATATTGTTTTGAGTAGCACTATCAAATTGATTCATCAAAATGATAGATCAATGATTTGAAGTGAATTCAGTGTATTAAAAAAATAACCATCTATGATAACGAAAACTGTTAAAATAATAATCCCATCAGGGCCAAAATCCAAAGAATCAACATAAGTAAAATACCAAATATGGAAATATATTTTTCCTATGATTAAACCCACCATCAGTGCTTTACTTTCAGCAAAACATCACGTAGAACATTAAATTAATGTTAAGATAGCTTTAATGGTTTTTATAGCAAACTTATATAGTAATCTGTAAATTTGGTTTAGTTTTATAACTATATAAAAGCTATACACATAAGAAATGAATGCCTAATTTAATATTTGTCCAAATTTAAATAATTACCATATGAAATGGCTAAAAATTATTTCCATCAATAGCAGAAGTCCAAGAGAATACACCACGTTAACATAAACCAGATTGGGTTCTTTAAGAGAAGGGTTGTAGATGCACAACCCCTTCCTATCAGGCAGCCTTTTCTTCTCTGACAAGGGTTGGAATGGAAGGAGAACCTGTGAGAGCTCACGGAGGCTGACTAATTAAAAGTCATACTCAGTGTGATTCTTGAGGTGTCCTGGTACAGGTCTGGCCAGCCGCCACACTCTTCACCTTGCCTCCCTCTGCCCCCAAGGATCCCATTTGCCTATTTAATGTGTTTCAGCATATCTAATAACATAGTTACTATTTTATGAGATTTTCTTATGACTATCTTTTGAACGTACATTGAAATATACACCTGTGCCTCCTAAGTTATTTATATGTTATAATGAAGTTTCTAAAAACAAAAATGCAAAATTAGAAATTGCTCTGAAACTTAAGAGAAACTCAATTCAATGCAGTTCAATTCAATATATATCAACACTTACCAGGTAAAATACATTTGCAAAGCATTAGGATAAAGAGCAGAACTGGATAACGGTCCCTACACCAAAATGCAGAAGTAGTTTTACTGAGGACATATTTCAGTCTCTATCCAGTGGGTGGTATATTCCAAGCCAACAAAGGAGGGGAAAAAAAGGTGTTGTTGTTGTTAGTGTTGTCTATAGAAATACAATGGGCTGTTTGGGTTTTTATTAAATCTTAATAACATTAGTGATAATAGCAAGAGTTCATGAGCACTTACTGTACTAGGCACTGTACTAAGCAAGTTGCATCTATTACCTCATTTAATTCTCACAACAACTTTATGAGGCAAGTATACTTGTTATTTCCATTTTAAAATGGAGAACCTACAGTGAGGAATGGATTAGCATTTATAGCTTAAAAAACACATCTAAACTGCCACTTTTTAGGCAAAAAGTAACCGAATATCAGTCATTATCAATAATTTTAGTAGTTATAGTTAATATACAAGGAAAAAATTTTATAAGAAAGTTTAGTCTAAATACCATCCCCCAAAGCATAAAACAATCAGGCCTCAATTTGCCCATTTCCAAGTCACTAACTAGTTTACCTACCAACTTAATGTATTACTGGTGGATAGTTAATATGGGGCCCTCTTCTTCTACACAGAATTCTGAAGTGCAGAGTGAAGATGACCTTATAGCTTAATTAGGAAGTTTGAAAAAATCTAAATATCTTTACTTAATACAGTGAAGGAAATATTCTTGTTTCTTATGTAATAGCTCCTCCTTTGTTTAAGTCTTTAAGTCTTTGGATTTGTACTCTGCACCCTCTGTACATGTGAAATTTTTAATTGTGGGAAAATAAAATAAAATATCACAAAGACAGCAAAAGGCATGAGTGACACTGTAGTTTCATGTAGGGTATGGGTCCCCTTCTCTTATCTGTGTCTAATATATAGTATCTTTTGGAAATACAAAACTATTTGCAAAGAACTCATATAAGTACAAGATAAATAATATAAAATGTACTTTTAAAATGTGCATAGGCAACCTAGAAATCAACATCTATAACTCAAAGCACTTTAATGCTTTGATCAATTTTCCACTCTTTAAAATAGATTATTCTCAAAAAAGTTTACTAAAAAATTCTCCAAAATTTTGGCAAGGCCACATTAAACCATCTCAGACAAGTGCAAAACCAAGGTTATGGTTTCAAGACTTCCAGAAAGAAGTTCATATTAACCATTCATATACTGGTGTGATTTTAATAATTATCAAATAACACTTCACATGTAACTTAAATCTTTCATGTTATTTTCCTGTTGTTTCTTTTTTCAGTGGAAAAGAACTGGAATTAAATTAAATTGGGAGTGGGGTAGCCCCTTAGTCTTCTAAAAAGATTTATCTGATGAGAAGCTGTTCGATGCATATAGAGTTTCATTAACTAATATTCAAACAACTGTTTAGATAGTGGATATGTAAATACTATCAAAACAATATAAAAGATGCAATATACTGAGTCACAGTCACCTCCTATAGTTGCTGACCAAAATCTCAACAGAAAAACTCTACCAAGCATTTCTCAGAAAAGCAAGCAAAAGCTGGAAACTTTCCATTTAGGGAAGTTAACACACATGCCTGGACATCAGGCCTGATTGAGTCTATGTGCAAAAAAGCAAGTCCTGTCCCTACTCTAGCCCTATAGTGGGCAGTATCACACAGCAGTTTTACAAAAAAAATTGACCTTAAATTGTTAAAACCAAGAACTTTCAAGTAGCTCACTCACTGGCATGAGCCCCTGGAGCCCCAGGACTGCAGTGGAAATATACTGATTCTGGCATGAAAAGTTAATTCACTACTTCACTGCTCTCCTGCCAGGTAGTTTTCTTGGTTCTCCTAACATTGTATTGATTTCCATTGATTTAACTTGCTTAATTCTAAGGTGTATCTTGAAATGGACACTTCATTGGTTTTCATTTTCAACAGAGTCTACTTAAAATGTGGCACAGAATTAAATAACTTAAAAACCAACTACTAGAATTCAGACCTTCACTTCTAAAACTAAAAGCTCCCATTAAACACCCTTAAAAACAAAGTCAGTGCTTCATTTTCCTGAATCATAATTTATGTAGCACAGTGACTTATTAAATATTAAACATTTTGGATAAAACATCAATAGTCTTTGTTTTACATCAAAACTTGTGTGCCTGTGAAATGTCACCACCACATCATCTCCCTGTTCTTTCTTTGCATTTTGATATTGACAAAATGAAACTGGGATCATTACATTTTTGGCACACTGCAGTGACTGCTACCAAAATTATGTAACCATTCTAAAGCCTGTTTCCTCTAAGCATCACGATCTAATTTGTCAAGTCCCCTAAAGGAACCAAGGCATGTGGGAAACAGATGGAGTAAAACATAGCTGAGTGGGAATGGAAAAGAGATTTCAAATGAAGAGAACTGGAGTTAGAAGGAAACCTGGATAGAAATCAGAATCAAATATCCCAGTAGGGACAGAACCTTAAATGAGAGGAGGATAAAAATGAGAGAAAGAGTGGAAAAGACAGAAAAGCAGGCTAAGCAAGTAGTGTTAAATCCCCAAAGGTACAAGGTATAGTGGTCACTTTCTATGGCCACTCAATTTTATAATAATCAAAAATAGATTTTTATCTTAGTATGCAAATGTTCGTTGTGAGTTCTCTAGAGGGCAGGGTCTTAACCTGGATGCTCAAGCCTTAATAGGATCATTGCTGAGCCTCAAGGAGGGCAAGAACCCTTGGAAATACTTTGCAAAACCTGAGGGGTAGGGGTGTGTGTGTGTGTGTGTGTGTGTGTGTGTGTATGATATTCTCAAAGAAATCCATGAACCCAGATAAGAACCACTGCTCTACAAGCTAAAGCCATTGCATATCCATCTGCTCTGGTGCAGGTGAAAAAAAATATCACAGCAACTTTCATGAGTGACTTCCCCTGCAGCTTTTCTTATGGGTCAAAGGACTTATTTGAATTACAGGTATGAACTTCAAGGGGGACACTCATGGTTACATTCATCAGGGTGAAAACTTCCCCTCAACCACCCACACTCAGCACAACATGCAAGTAGATACATTCAGGGGCATTTTAATAAATAATGTGCTCTACAGGGTTAAGGCAGGGCATCTTATACTCAAGGAAAAGCTACCTGAAACTTCCAATACAAAGGAAGGATGTTAGCAGAAAAGAGTAAATGCTGTATTAATGAAAAGGATAAGGACTTAAAACACTGAACATGAGTTCTTTTATAATGTTGCAGAATAATCTAAATACTTAAATTACTATCAGCTAAGCAAAGACAATGAATATATATACCACTCATATTAATTTCCTATAACTGACTGGCACTCCATCATCTCACTCTAGAAGTATTTATATTAGACCAGACATGGCAGATACAATGTTGGTTAACTCATGTTGTGGCTGCTGTTATTTTTGTATCTTCCCTGACCACAAATAAAACTATTCACCAGATTTGTCAGTTAAACAAACATCAATCATCAACAATTAACACTTACACCCAGAAACATGTACGCACACACACATCTACATACCTTGAGAAAGAAAACAAATTCCAAGGTTTTGAAAACCAGATGTAGATGCAAGAAATGGTACCTTTCTTTGTTATAGTTTTCAGTTTAATGGTGGACCCTCAAGTCATCTCATTCTCTTGTTATGTTCTATTAAAAGCACTGAAGCTCTCTTAAGGAACTCACTCTGTATTATTTTACAGCATACCTTTCAAAGGAACCCCACTGTACAGTAGGAAGTATGTATGTCAAAAATACAAATCCATCGGTTGTTTTGCATGCCAAACTAAACTAGTTTGCAACACCATCAGAGCCCTCTCAAAAGAATGTGCACATATTTAATGCCTATGTTTGAACAAGAGATTTTTAAACAAGAGATTAAGCCTTGTATTTCATATCCTCACCAATTTGAAATATTCATGTGGAGATAGGTTGGGTCAGAGATATCCAGGAGTTTCATCAGGAAATATCTAATAACATCAGGAAAACTCTGCTAACCCAAAATTAATTCTTACCAAGATTCACAAACTAAGAGGACTGAAGCTTCACCAATGTAGAAATACAAATGAAAACCAGTAGGCTTATGGCCAGAAAAAAGAATCTGAATTGCACATAAAAATATTGTTCAGCTCCAAAAGCCTGATTTTTCACATTTGATTTTCACCTGACCAGAAACTCTGCTAAGCTAAATTTGGATACAGGTTGACTAGAATCAAAACACAAAAGATAGACCTGAGTCTAACAATCTATTTTCATCTGAGCTAAAATTCTACCCAGGATCTGCTTTGATTTAATTCTGATATAAAATGTTATTTTTATCTTTATACTTTTATTTATTATTTCTTTGTCATGTTATAACTGTGTGGAGAAAATCTAGTAACAGCTAAGAGACAGTATCTTTTGTAAAAACTATGAATTTTCAAACACTGATCATTTCCCTACTTTATATAGGTAACTAACTATTAGCTGAAATTTCATTTGTTGCACGAAATTTGGTTTCAAATTATATTTCAAATGGATTTGGATTTTTTATTTCATTTTGTTATCCATAAGATTTGTTTACTTATTCATTTATAAAGTTTCATAACCAGCCTGAGAAATCTTTAATATTTACTTCAGTAGATACCATTTTCATTTATTAACAGGATCCAAAAACATCTTTTTATATTTACGTCTGGAAACTTCAAACACTTCATTCTTTTTTTATTTCTCTGCAGCCTCAATTGCTTCCTACTCTTAGAGGAAAAAATCTTACTTTTATACTTTAAGAATTCAAATTAGAATATTTCAGTGATTTAAAATCAACTCACTGATGAAATATAAAACTATGAATGTCATCTCTAGTGTCACAAGTGGAACTATCTGAGTGAACATGACAAGATTTCTCCAAAGTTATTTGGGGGGCCGGGTAAGTAGCTTGATTTTGCTCTTCATTACCCTCAGTCCTTGGAGAGCTATGCAGCAGAGCAACTTACTTTATTTTTTTTACAGCAAGTAGCAACATTCATGCTAAGAAATAAACCATCTGTGAATAGGAAACCCTTTCATATGCGACCTAGCATATGGAAGATGAGCCTAACTGGAAGATAAAAACAACCAAAAAAAGTGTTAAACTTTTTTCATGCACAAGCATAGAAATTAGAAGGTAAGGAAAAGGAGAGAAGAAATGAGGAGGACATAGAATAGAAAAATAAGTCATTTCAGGGAAAAGCACTGTAGTAATTTCTGGTGTTAAGAGGCCAGAAAACTTCCCTGTATAAATTCATGTAATATTCATTACTAAGTTGCTTGTATCCCTGCAAAGTAAACGTCTTTTGCCTCCAAACTTTTAACAAAGTGGGTTGCTCAAACATGTCTTCTGCAAATGACTTGGGAGAAAATGGAGGCAAGGGCTGACTTCTATATCTAGGTTGCTGTGGAATGCAGAGCTTTCAAGAAATAAAGGAAGCTTAATAGTGTGTGGTTAATGTGGGGTCTGGGAAGTCACTGGAAGCAAGCATTTAGAGCTAGGATGGGCCATAAAAAACACAAGCCCCAGAAATTAACTACATATTTGGTGAGAGCTTTGGGTCTCCAACAGGACCTGTCATCAAACCATCAATTTAAATCTCAAAGGATAAACTAATGTCAGCTGAAATCTGGGTAACCCTGACAGTCCTTGTGTCATTAAACTTCTCCTCCCATAGGCTCTTTGAATCAACAACTTTTTCACTAAAGCAAAGGAACCCTACTTGACCTTACTTCAGGAGGTCAATTTTGAAGTATGTACTTGTCTCTTATCACACATATGAACATTTTCCAGAAAATCTTTTTTTCCGGATTTTTACAGTTTTTAATTTCTTATGACACTGTGGAAAAGAAGGAGAAAAGAAAAAGCCTGATTTGTATTCCTTTTGGTACTAGAAATGACTCATGAGGATGTCCTTGAACTGAGAAATCCCAGTTGCCATGACCTTGGCTTTTAACCTACTAAAGGAAGCTCAGGTTGACTCTAAGTACCCCCTCTTGCTCCAGCAGCTCCCAAGTTACAAAACTGAGGCAGTGGTGGGAGCAATAGCAATGTCTGAGGGACACCTTTGTACCCTAGGTATACGCCCACCCTGCTCAAGTGCTGCAAAACCCAACATTTCATTTAAATCAATCTCAAGACAGAATTAGACCCTAGCTTATAGCTGAAAATGAGAAATAAATTTATTGTGCTCTCTGTCCCATGTATCCCCTAGTACTTCTTACTTGTAATAATATGGAGATAAAGATTCATTGTGTGTATAAAATTGGTTTTCCAACAAACTCTGTTGCTCTTAAAATAAAAATAAGATTCCCAGGGTAAAAAAAAAAAAAAAAAAAAAAATGAATGTGCAAAAGAAAACAACCAAAGCAGGAGGAAGTAATAGAGAAAAGAAAACAAGCAGTAAAGGTCCATTGAAAAACAACGTGGCATAACCTGGTTAGATATTTCTCCCCCATGAACTAAGATTTGATGGGTTTGAACTGTATTGTGACTCCCCTCTGGAACAAACCACAGAGGAAAGACATTTATCTGCTTAGGCTTCTCTCCAGGCAGCTTTCTTAGAAGCTGAGAATGTCAAACAGTCTGAAGTAGAAAATGGGAGGGTATGTGTGAGAAACAATCTTGAGAATGACCCAATGGACTAGCCACAATTGCACAAGTCCTGCATGGCGAAGAAGGTCTGCAAAACATGCCAGACTGTTATGTCGCTGCTAGAAGATTCTGGTCTAAAAATGGAACATTTAATGTTTCAGGGGCAGGCTTGGATACATACCAAGCTTAAACAGAGTAAGACAAACTGTCTTGTACTTATATAGCCAGCTTACGGGAAACTAGCAGGGAAAAAAAAAAAAACAAACATGCGTGTAAATAGGCAGAAAGAAAAGGTGACCAGTGGCTGTTGAGCAAAAAGGCAGGCCCTTCATTCCGAAAAAGAATCTTTGGAGTTCTGCCTATGCCTTTTACTTATATATTTATTCCTCTACCTATCTACCTACCTGCCTGCAGACTAGAAAAAAAATTCTAAGGAAATGCCAAAACATTCCCCCCTTTACTTGGCTTGCAGCAGAGGTAAATTAAATAGCAAAACAGTTGAAATATAAAACCATATTCACAATGTTTACTTCTTTTAGACTCATCCTACTTTATTTTAGGCTGTACAACTTTACAGTAACAAATATATGACTTAAATCTGAATCCCAGCAATTACTGAATGACTGTGTGTTGTTTTTGGAAAGCAATAGGTAGACTCCACCGGTCTTTTCCCTTACTGAAATGCATTTAGGAAGAAAATAAATACCAACGGAAAACAGGAAAACCTCTAGGACAGTGTAGACACAGTGGCCCACAGGCTAGTTTCAAGGTTTATCTTCTCATTTCCTGCCTATCTCTTTTACCCTTATCCTGCCTGCCCATATAGACAATGTCTCTGCCAAGTGAACGATGCTCTTAAATAGGGGTCCATGAACTTTGAGGGAGGACAATCACCCCCAACACTGTCCTCAATATTTGTGTACATGTGCATCTTTCTGGACTCCCAAAGAGTAGTCCAGATGTTTAGAACTACATCTGCCAGTCAGAAAGCACCACATATTATATGATTCCATTGATAGGAAATTAGAATGGTAGTTACCTACAGATGGGAGGGAGAGTTCAGAGGAAATGAGGAGTTGGGATCGAATGGGTATGGGACTTCTTTGTGGAGTGATGAAATGTTCTAAAACTGATTGTGGTCATGGTTGTGCAATTCTGTAAATATATGAATTACGTACTTTAAATGAGTGAATGGTATAGCATGTGAATTACATCTTAGTAAAGCAATTACAAAAAAAAAGATATCTATGAAACACTGACTCACTAGAAATATACAATTTAGCCTTTCCTAAATAATAGCAACACCTGGAGGGGGTGCTCATCAAACTGAAACAATGGAGAAAATGCCAAGGAGAGTAAAATAAGGACTCCCTTATTTATCAGTACAAACCTCAGAAGGAAAGAAGACTTATTTGGGTCTCCAATGAGTTTCGTTTAATTTTTTTTCTGTAGCAACTGGACCAAATACTGCACTAATTGAATTCTCCATGGGTCAAGTGCCTACAAATCAGTGAAGACATCTGAAAATGAACATGGTAACAAAGGAAATTATGCAAGCCCTAGTGGGTCAGTGAATGGTTAACAGGACAACTGGCACCAGCTAATCTGATTCTTTTGCTTCTGGTTATCAAACCTCTCATCAGTTAAAGTCAATGAGTTTTCAATGTCCTAAGATAGAAAGGAGGTTGTAGCATTTGCATAAAGATAATTCTAAAAATGAAAATATTTAGCAACATTTTCTAGGGTATACAATACTATCGTTCCCTGGGCAGAAATAGTATATTATAGTGCAGAATATAATTTTTATTAATGCTGGGGTATTTATTACAAAAGGTGCAATATCCCCCATACCATTTGTTTTCCCATGTGGACAAAATGCATTTGGAGTTTGTCATATGAAATAAACTTAAATACCAGTATATCGATGGTGATTTTAAAAAATAATTATAAACATTTCTTTTTAACTAAACATTACTGACAAAAATATTAAAATCAAGGGATATGATTCTCTAAATCAAGAGTCCCCAACCCCTGGGCCAGGAACAGGAAGCAGTCAGTGGCCTGTTAGAAACAGGGTCACATAGCAGGAGGTGAGCAGCTGCTAGCAAGCAAAGCTTCATCTGTATCTGCAGCCGCTCCCCAGAACGAGCATCACTGCCTCAGCTCCACCTCAGATTATCAGGCATTAATTTCTCATAGGAGCACTAGTCGCTGGTGCCAAAAATGTTGGGGACCACTGCTCTAGATACAGCCACAAGAAGAGGAATTACAGCACAGAAACAATGAAACTCCTAATTGAAGATTAATTCTCTAGTCTAATGTAAAGATACTGGAGAGAGAGAAGGAGGAGAGCATGCTTTTAAAAGCTGGCAATTTGACATAAAGCTGAATGAATTTTGCCACCTTCCTTAGGGAAGAGAGGCAGGACAATAGGTAGTTTTCTCCCAGCAACTTTCATTTTTTAATCATTTGAGGCATAGCCCAACCAGTGTGATTAACATTTACCCATCTGTCTGAATACAAAAGCCCTCAACTTTTCAACATTTAAGTTCTACAGAGAGTTTTAATGTTATCAATTAAACAAGTTTTTTCTTCTACTGTGGTTTTTGACTTAGAGATAAGTCTGATTTATTTTATTGGGGTTGGAGAAGATGGGAAGGAAGAGTGGAAGAGAGAATCTGAATTACTACTTTATCAGACCAAAGTTAAATGTCATCAGGGTAAACTCTATAGAATTGACATCCTCTGTAGCCACACAACCAAAGTAAGCCAAGATCAACAATGTACAGATTCAAATGCACTTTCTACATTATCAGCCACATGATAAGAAGGGGTATAATATAGACACATATAAACCATATATACACAGACATCTTGCTGATTAAGGACACGCACTAAGTAATTTATCCTGAATTATTTCCTTTTAAATGTAGGAAAAAAATAGGAAAGAAAAGAAAAAAAAAGCAACCAGGTTTTACTGTCCCAGCAAGCATATGACAGCAACAATTTACGATTTCCTTCCATCTCATTCTCTCATCTTCCCTCCCTCTGCCTCTCTCTGTGTCTGTCTCTGCACTCACCATCCATCCTCCATTTCCTGATAACTTCTCATCAGGTTAGTACATACCTAATATAAAATAATGGTATGTGGAGGATTTTTTTTTAAGGTAGGAAAAAGAAAAGAAAGACAATATGATTGGGAAGAGGACAGGAAAAAGACTGAGAGAGACAGAGAGAATGTCAACAACCAAGTCTGGCATTTGCCTATTTAAATTCAATCCTGCAGCCCTGGACAAGCTGAGCAATAGATGGGCTGCATTATGAATTTCTGATCAGACAACTGATAGGTTATGAGAGAGGACATAATCCCATTGAGAAGCCTTCTCTTCCAAGCAGGGACAAGTAATAGCCTACCCTTGAGAGACAGCTCCTTGTTCTGTCCTTTATGTGTGTGTGTGTGTACATATATACATTTTTCCTTTATTTAAAATAAGTCAAAATAAGCATTTTGTGATGATAAATGTGTAGTAATAATTGATGGTCGCCTGAATCTGAAGCAAGGATATGCCTTGGCAAATCAGACACACTTGCCAAATAAACTGTCTCTTTTCTCTTTTTTTAAACCTAATCAGAATTTTCTCCTTTGCCCATCTCCATTTTGCCTATCTCATTTTAGTGCCCATACTGATGATCTGAAAAGAAAGTAAAAAGATTGAAAACAAACAACTCTGATGCTTTGGGTGCATTTTCTGATTTGCTTCCCTTTTAGTATTTTGTGTTTGACTTTAAAAAAAGATAGAAAAAATAAATATTCATATACAATGGATAATATAATTCATGTACAATATACAAAGAAAAAAACAAGTCTTACAGGTTTTCTTTTTAATTTCTACACATGTGAAACAATATTTTAAATTGCTTTGTGTAGGCAGTTAATTACTCTAACTCTAGTTAAGCATTACACTAACCAAGAGGTTTGCAGGTTAATTGAAACTTGTATAATAGAGACAGGGTATTAAGTATCCAAGTCAAGACTGCAGCAGCTTATGGCTACTGCATGGTAAAAAGTCAGAAACCGTAATTCTGGTATCAGGGCTGCTGGAGTCAAGTCATTAGCCTCCCTGCACCGGACGTACCACCCCCCACACACACACACACACACAGAAAAAGACCTCCAGGTTCAATTTACAAGCAGAGGGAAAAGTCACTCAGAATTATATAAATATAATAGAGAGTATAACAGACAAGAAAGGTGTTTATAAGCAATAGCAGGAAAAGTTTAAAATGTGAGCTGTCATCACATTTACAGGAAGGAAGGCAGTTGGATCTCATCCCTACTGCATTTTGAGTAACATCACATGGGATGAACATCTTGTGCCCTTTGCCTTCCTTCTTTTTCCAAAAGGTATCCCAGTACCTAATGGGAATTTACTGCTAAAGAAGAGAAGGGGGATGAAGGGGTATAGATACATGTTTTATGTAATGTTTATCTCATGGCACAGACTCAAGGCAGGGAAAATCGGCATCCCATTTAACCCAGAGTCCTATAAGCCAGTTTGGGGATGGGTATGTGTGTGTGGCTGCGTGTGTGTGTATTTGTGTGTTTAAAACAACATTCCTTTCATGACTTAGGGAGATTTTTTCTTTCACTTGTAAATGTACCAGTTATAGTTACAATCTGCAAGACCAAAATTGTGAATGCCTATCAGTACCATTCTGCCTTTCGATAGTGTTTTCACTTATGTCACACGCACATGTCAGGGTAACTTCAGTCTCTTAAACCTCTAAGCTGTAATAGATCCATTAAGCAAGTGTGGATTGGGGGGTGCATAATTTGAGAGTGCAAATTATTTACCTGATTTAGATTCATTACAGTCAGGCATGCCGTCTGCATTTCACCATCTTTTTAAAATGGGGAACTTGCCCTCAAAGAATATTATGTAAATCTTTCTGTCACAGATTATTGCCTCTATACATGACTTCCACACCATACATCTGCTTTCTGTGCAAGCTTATTACATACACATACACAATTTCCCATTTTTAACCTCCAGTCTTTCCCATTTTCCTCCTTCCCCCAACACTCATTATGGGGAAAATTACCTCAAACAGGACACTACTGGTTTTCTTTCATTTGATTTACATAATTGCTGTTTTGTTGCATTTTTTTATGTAGAAATTTTGCTCCCCAAAGAAAAGCACCAATGTTTGAATGGCAAAATGGAGTTCCACTCAGGATTATAAATGCAGGGGTGCTCTTAGCAATGCATTCTGGGGACTTTTGAACCCAACGGTCTATAAATCATTTTCAAGGGTTATGGTCAGTGTTTTCCATGATGGTGACAATCCACAGCAAAATATGTCAGCCAGTGACACTAAGCTTCTTAAAATCATGAAAATAGCTATTTTAGGACCAATACCTCATTAATTTTTAGTATAACGCTGTGCTAAATCTATAATGAAGTGATTTAACTTTGATTAATAATAACAAGACCAACATTTGTATACATGTAAAGGAATTTAAAAAAACTCCTGTTTTTGAAAGAAGCAAATTTTAACCACCCTTTGAAAGAAGCAATATTTTGTATCTTCTTTGGTCTACATTCCCTTTTCTGCAATTTGTATATTAGGTATTATAGGGAAAATAAAAATGCATTTTTAACCATAAAATATATGACACATACAGAATAGTGTAAACACATATGCACAGTTGAAAGAAAAATCATAAAACACCCACATAACCTCCAACCAGGTTAAGAAGCAGAACTTAGAACACCTTAAAAAGTAAGCCCCTTTCCAATTTTCCCTATCTTGGGCTCTACCATGATTCTTTCCTTCTCACAATCCTATTAAAGGTTTACACTCTTCTGACTTTTAAGATAGTAATTCTTTGTGTTTTTAATCATAGTTTATATATATATATGTGTGTGTGTGTGTGTGTGTGTGTGTGTGTGTGTGTGTGTGTGTGTGTATATACACATATATATATACACACACATATATATATGTTAATCCCAACAAGATTTTAGTTTTGCCTATTTTATACTAATAGAACCATTATTCTTCAGAGATTATTTCATTTGCTCAACATTAAGAGATTCACCAATTTGTCATGTGCAGCAATGATCCATTAATTCTCACTGTTGTGTAGCATCCCATTTTGTGGATATATCAGTCTTTATTGGTCCAATTCTGTTGACAAATATTTCAATTATTTCTAGTTTGAGGCTATAACAAACAATGCTACTGTAAACATTCTTGTTCATGTCTCCTGATACTCATGAGTAAGACTTTCGCTAGAGTATATAGCCAAGAGTGGGGATGCAGTGTCTTAGTATATGAGTGGGTCCAACTTTACCAAGAAAACCAAACTCTTTCCAATATGGTTATCTCGATTAACATTTCCATCAGCAATGTTCCCAATGATCTTTGTCAGCTTTTGAAAATGTTGCTAAGCTGTTGGGTATGTAATGATATCTTTTTCTGGTTTTAATTTTCAGTGACCTGATTCCCAATGGGGTGAAGTGTTTTGTTTTGTTTTGTTTTTCATATGTTCACTGGCCAGTTGGTTTTGCTCTTCTGTGAAGGGTTTAGACTTTTCATCAATTCTTTATATGTTCTGGATACTACTCTTTTGTCAGTTATATGTGTTGCAAATAACTTTCCCCATGAGATGAGCTTTTTTCTCATTTCCTTTATGGTGTCTTATGATATAGGTTGTTAATTTTAATATAACTCTATTTAATATATGTATCCTTATGGTTAGTGCTTTTGTGCCTTTTTAAAGATATTTTCCCCATTCTGAGGTCATGAAGTTATTCTCTTATCTTCCACAAGCTTTACTGCTTTGCTTATTACATCTTTAGGTCTTTATTTCACCTGGAATTGATTATTTTGTATACTGTGATTTAGCAGTCCAATTTCATTTCTTTTTCTGATATAAATAACCAATTGTCCCAACGCCATTTACCGAAAAGTCTCTCCTTTCTTCACTGATCTATAAAACCACTTCTATTATCTATCTAATATATATATATGGATTGTTTCATTTCTTGATTTTCTATTCTGTTCCACTGGTCTGTTTATACCTGTACTATTACTATCTCAATGTGGCTTAATAGTATATCTTGACAGCTGGTAAGGAAGTTCCAACTATGTTTCTCTTTAAAAGGCTCTTGGCAATTCTTCATCCCCTGTATTTCTATATATAGTTCTTCTTTTAGTTGAGATTTTTATTGCTACTGCATTGAAGTTTTTAGGTAAATTGTGAGAAATTGCTGTATTTCATGAACATGCTACATTTCTCTATTTATTTAGGTCATTTTTAATGGTAGTTATAAAGTTTTTAATCTTAAAGGTAGAGACATTATAAATCTTCAGTTATATTTATTTTTAGGTTCTTCATGGTTTTTATATTCTTGGAAATGCTATAAATTTTAATTTTTATGTTCTATTTGTTGCTTGTATAGAGAAATGTGGTTCATTTTTCTGTTTTAATTTTGTTTCCAGAAACCTCGTTAAATTATTAATTTTAATAATTTGTCAATTGATTGTTTTGGCTTTTCTACATTCACAGTCATATCATCTATGAAGAATGAAAGTTTTATTTTCTCCTTTACAATCCTGTACCTTCAATTTCTTTCTCCTGCCTTATTGCACTGGCTAGAATGTCTAGTCCTTTGTTGAATTGAAGTGATGATAAGTACATTTACTTTTTTCCTGATCTCCAAAGGCAGGCCTTTTTTTTTATTATTATTTTTGTTATTAATAGTTAGCAAACAATGTTCCTTTCTATTCCTAATTTGCTAAAAATTCTCACATAGGATATAATGAATTTTTCTCAAAATTTTTTTCTGTACCTATTAATATTGCTTTTTTTCTTTAAGTAGTGATGAATCTATACTTCATTGCATAATATATAATAATTATATATTAATTGATTTTCTAATGTTAAACCAATATTGCATTTCAGAAATAAGTCCTGGACATAAAAATAGTATCTTTTATATTATTGATGTGGCTTGCTAATATTTTTTCCTTGACTCTGCATCTCTGTTTCTCAAAGAGATGGGCTATAATTTTCCTTTTCTCATACTATTCTTTTCAAGTCCTGCTATCATGGTCATTCTAGCCTCATAAGTTAGGCAATGTATTAAACATTTTGTAATTATAATCAGGCAACTAATGGCAGAAAAACAATGGTGCCCTGAACATTTCAAGCCAGCTTCTTTTTCTCATCTTCTTCTTATCTGATAAGTCAAGGTTCAAGGAGAAGACAGAAGCTATACCAATTAATGTAACAGAGAAACTTTAATATAAAGAATTGTTAGCTGGGTATAAAGAATTCTTAGCCAGATAACAAAGAAATCTAAGTTATCCAAGAAGTACCAACTACCCCGAGGAATGAAAGAATAAAGAGGCTGGAATTACTAAAACTAAGGAGTATGGAGAAATGACCAAACTCAAGTCTCTGAGGAGGGAGTGTTAGGTGGCTGGTACTGGTGAATCTGAGTGGGGCATGATAAAACTGGTTCAACAGATGTTAGGAAAACTGCAAGCAGGATTCAATTGATCCTACAGGAAGGAACTTCGATAGACAAAGTGACAAATAATGCTAGAATGATATTCACAGGGAAAAAACTGACAGGAAGTCCAAAAAAAAACATAACCAAAGAGTATGTCACTTCTTTTCTCTCCAGCCTTTCAGTGTCATTCTAGTTGTCACTGTTGTCAGAGCATAATAGGGAACCCATTGGCAAGGCAAAAATGAAATCTGAAAGGCTCCAGCCCCCAGAATCACAAAGCAACATATATAAGGTTGGGTTTGGAGCTAAAAGATAATAGTTTAATAAGTGGCACAATATTAAAATGGCAAATGACAGATGATGCTTGCCAGAGAAGACCAATATTTTCTTACCAATAATGAAGGCCACCTCTATCTCCTAGAAACTTAAAGCCATGCTGAGTATTATGTATCATATGAGCACATAGCAAAGATTCTCACCACCACTCCATGTGGTAGATTGCAAATTGGCCACAAAATACTCTCTTCCCTATATCCATGCTCCTTTATATACAACTTCGCTACTTCTCCTATCCAAGGTAAAGTCTATTTCTCTTTTCCTTAAATCTGGCCCTGAATATCATCCAAGTCAATGGATGTTTTAGTCAATGGAATATTAAAAATGATTTATTCAGAGTCTCAAAAAGTATTTTTCCTCTCTTGTTGCTGGGCACTGAGACCACTATGTACAAAAGCATGGATTAGCCTCCTGGAAAATGAGAGACCACATGGAAAGAGACATCATTGGTCTCAGCATTTCCAGACATTCCATCAGAGGCCAAAGACATTTAAAGCCACCTGGACCATCCAGCCCCAATCAAGGCAGCTCAGACCACATGAATTGCCCAGTTAATCCACAAAATTAAAAGAAATAATAGATGTTTGTTGTTTTACGTTACTAACTTGTGGGTGGTTGGTTATGCACCAAAAACTAACACATACATTGTACAACCAGGTGCTATCACAATTCTCTACTTGCCGCAAAGGAAGCACATCAGCATCAATCAAATCAAGTTCCTATTCTTATTCCACAGGCTGACAGACCATCTTATGCTTCTCTTTGAAAAGCTATCAAGCCCAAGGACATCTAAGAATATTCAAAGGGAGAGTTTCGTGTGTGCTTGCAAACTATCTTTTCTACAGTCGCCATATAACATTGGACATGTTTTGCTCTGGCTTCCATGCTTGCAAATCAACTTGAGTATCACTGTTCTCACTGTCCTTGGAGTCCATTATGAGAAAGTTAATGCCTGGGTCAAGGAGACTTTCTCCAGATGTTCTCAGAGTTGCTAGTCTCTGGGTATTCAAAGCATAACAATGGGTTCCAAGAAAAAGTAGAAAGACTTCCCCTCTTCCGAACTCTGTGCTCTACTTTTTCACCTAAGTACTAATAGATACAGATTCCTGAAGACACAGAATCTCAAGCTCTCATGAAAATATCACCTTTAACTTCTGTTAGCAAATCTAAAACAAGAGGACACACATCTTCAAATTAACAAATGACAGTTTTTTAGAATAGTGCTATCTCAATCCACTTACAAAAGAAATATCTCCATAATAGAAATACTGTCTCTAAGATCCACTTTACCTATACCATGGAATCAACATTAAATTATCCAGCGGGACTATCTAAACATCATACCAGTGGAAAATTTTAATGAACCATGGGTATATTTTTTAAATAAACAAATAAGGACAAATGGTAAATTTCGAAAGGAACACTTTCTTAAATTTAAAATACTATTTTTCTGATCTCATGTCTATTTGTTTTTAGAAAGCTGTTCTCTGTTTAATGAAATGATTGTGATAACTTTTTTTTTTTTCATTTTTAACTTGCTCCCTTGGTAAAACTAAAAACTTGGGTCCTATGTTCATCCCTCAATTTTTTTCCAAGAACACAAAATCAAAAATCTAGGAAATATCAATGCAGAGTGATTTAATTTGTTGGAGCCTCTGGACAAATATATGTTTCTATTTGGCTTATTCAGGCAAATCTCCTAGGAAAAAAAGAACAGCATCCAAGTATCCTTCTCTTGCAAATTGGGAGACTATGTTGCAATTTGAAATGCTGTTTTTTTCCGTTTCCACCATTCCCACAAAGATTGTAGGAACTAAGTTTCAGCCACAGTTCAGGTTCAAGATATTCCATGCTTCTTCTCACCTCCTAAAGGTTCTACCAACAGAAAACTTCTAGGAATGGTAGCTCAGCTCTAAAATAAAGAGATGGAAAAAAATTGTCTTTTCTCTGTAGAGCAGTTCCTGAAACGAAGAGTACCAAGTCTGTTTCACGCAATACTAATGCATCAGTCAAGGCCAAATCACAAAACAGGACCACTCCAGGAATTTCTAACACAGAAATTTAATATAGGGAATTGGTTAGAAAGGTACTAAAAACACAGAGAGAATAAAAAGGTGGTAATCAAAAGACTCATAACTAACTAGAGAAAGCAACTATCACTGCTAAGGCTGGTTAATGGAGTTGGTTCTATCTACACCCCAGAAGTGCAGAAGGAGACTGTACTAAAATGCCAAAACTAAGGAGGAGTACCTCATGACTAAAGCTGGAATTGCTGAGGGGGTGTGTAATGCTAATGATGGGACCAAGGAAAAGGCTCCAAATGGCATATGCTGAAACTGACAAAGAAAAGAAAAAAGCTATGTTCTATAACTGCCTGTTGTTGCTAGAGAAATGTCAAAGGAAACAGAAGTGAAAAGAAAGTAGCTTCTCCCCATATTCTTTTGGTCCCTCTCAGGACCACTAATTGGTAGAACCTAAGAGAAACTAGTTGACAGAGGAATTTGGAAGAGGTCATCTGCAAAGCCCTGGCATTCCTATCATACACAATAGAACACAGAAGGGTGTGAGAACAAGAGCTGAGAGCTAACCAGCAAATGACTGACGCAGTTGCAGTATCCTTGTTTTCTCTATTAACATTTAACAATTGAAATTTCCTAAGAGAGTAGACCTTAAATATTCACACACACACACACACACAAAGAGAAATATGTGAGGTGATAAACATGTTAATTAAATAGATGAAGAGAATCCTTCTATAATATCTATGTTTATCAAATCTCCCTGATGTACACTTTAATTATCAAATGCAGGAATTTGACATTTTTATCATATGTGTCTGGAAACTGGGTACACTGTTTCTTTCAACTTATTTGTTTTTTCAAAAATGTTTTAGCTAGTCTGGCTATTGTAGTTTCTTTGCCTTCTCATATACATTTTAGAATATTCATCTTTATCAACAAAAATCTTGCTGGTATTTTGACAGTAATTACCTTAATCCTGTACATTGAAATGGGGAGAACTGACATCTTTACTATGTTAAGTCTTGAAATCCATGAACACAGTATACATCTCTTTTTTAGAGCTTTGATTTCTTTCTTTATAGTTTTCAGTATACAAGTTCTCTACATTTTGTCAGATGAAAATTTAAATTTTTTAATTCCATATTTTATAAATTGCAATGGTATTTATTTAAGTTAATAGATTATTTTTGAGTAGCTTTAGGTCTACAGAAAAAATTAACAGAAAATAAAGAGCTCCCATAAAACCCCTCATTCTGTCCAGGCAGTTTCCCCTATATTAATATCTTGCATCAGTGTGATACTACATTTTTACAGTTGACAAGACAGTATTAACACATTATTAACCAATGTCCATAGTTTGCATAAGAGTTCATTGTTCGTGGTGTACATTCTATGTTTTGCTGAATGTGTAACGATATGTATCCACCATTACTGTATCATTCAGAGTAGTTTCATTTCCCTAAAACTCCTGTGTTCCATCTGTTCATCCTTCTTTCCCTCCCAACTCTTGGCAACCACTGATCTTTCTATCGTCTCCATAGTTTTGCATTTTCCAGAATGTCATACAGTTAGAATCATACAATAGTAAACTTTTCAGATGAGCTGAAATTTATATTATGAATTTAAGTTGTTTCCATGTTTTTACTTTGCTTGATAGATGATCTTTTTTATTGCTGAATAATATTTCATTATATGGATGTACCACGTTTTGTTTATCCATTCACCTAGACATCTTCATTGCTTCTGAGTTGACAATTTTTAAATAAAGCTGCTATATATAACTGTACATAGGTTTTTATGTGGATATAAGTTTTCAACACATTTGGGTAAATACAAAGGAGCATGACTGTTGAATTATATGATAAAACTATGTTTAGGTTTGTAAGAAACTGCTAAACTGTCTCCCAAAGTGGCCATACCACCTTGTATTCCCACCAACAATGAATGAGTTACTGTTAATATATCCTGACCAATATTTGGTTTTATCAGTGTTTTGAATTTTACTCATTCTAATGTCTGTAGTGGTATCTCATTATTGTTTTAATCTGCAGTTCCCTAATGACTTTTTCTAATGACAATGAACATCTTTTCATAGGTTTATTTGCCGTCTTTGAATCCTCTTTGATGAGGTGCCTGTTCTGATCATTAAATCATCATTTAATTTGGTTGTTTATTTTCTTATTGTTAAATTTTAAGAGCTCTTTGTATATTTTGCACATCAGACCTTTATCAGCATGTTTTGCAAATTTTTTCTCCCAGTCTGTGGCTTGTTTTTTCATTCTCTCGATTGTATTATAAATTTAAGTTTCCACATGTTCAATGCTAGACTACAAAAATATAATTGATTTTGAATGTTGATCTTGTATCCAGAGATCTTGCTGAATTCATTTACTGGTATTAAGAGGTTTTCTTAAAATTGATTCTTGAAATATTCTACACAGACCAGCTTGTCATCTGTAAATAGAGTTTTATTTCTTCCTTTCTATTGCCCTGACTATAACTTTAAGTACTACTATTGAATAGCAATAGTGACTGTGAGCATCCTTGCTTGTTCTTGATCTCAGGGGAAAAGCATTCAGTCTTTCACCATTAAATATGATGTTAGTTGTATGTTTCTGGTTGATATTCCTTATCAAATTAAAGAAGTTCTCCTCTATTCCTAGTTGTATGAGATTATTTTTTACCATGAATCGGTGTTAAATTTGGTCAAATGCTTTTTCTGCATTGACTGATAGATGCATTCTTTAACCTGACAGTACAGTATATTGTATTGATTGATTTTTCAAATTAAATCAGTCTTGCATCCTTGAAACAATCTCTACTTTGTTGTTGTGTATAATTATTTTATATATTCCTGAATCATAGTACCTAATGTTTTGTAAGGAATTTTCACAACTATATTCATGAGTAAAATTGTTGTGTAACTTTCTTCTCTTTCTATTTTCTTTATTTCCTGTTTCTTTTTGTTGTTGTTGCTGTTGTTTTGTTTTTGTTTGTTTATTACTCTTTTTCTGGGTTTGATAACAGGGCAATACTGGCTTCACAGAATGAGTTGGGAAGTACTCTCTCTTCTTCTATTTTCTCTAAGAGACTCTAGAATTAGAGTTAATTTTTCTTTAAACATTTAGAATTATCCAGTGAAACCATCAGGGCCTGGAGATTTCCTTTTCAGGAGGTTTTAAATCACAAATTCAATTTCTTGGGAGTTAAATAAATACTAAAATTATCTATTTCATAGTATGTGAGTTTTAGTAGTTTGTTGTCAAATTTATGTGTGTAGAGTTTTCATGCTATTTATTATCTTTTTGATGTCTGTGGGGTCTAGATACCTCTGTTTCTTTCTTGATATTTGTAATTTGTGTCTTCTCTCTTTTTCCCTTCATTAGTCTTGCTAAGGTTAGTCAATTCTATTGGTCATTTCAAAGAACCAGCTTTTTGTTTTATTGATTTTCTCTACCATTTTACTGCTTTTTATTGCATTGATTTCTGCTTGTGTGTTTATTATTTCCTTCCTTCTGTTTGCTTTGGATTTATTTTTATTTTATTTTAATTGAGATAAGAGCTCAGATTATTGATCATGATTTTTCCCCTCTTTTCTAATATAAACATTCAGTACTATACCTTTTCCTCTCAGCATTGCTTTAGCCATGTCCCACAAGTTTTGACATGCTATACTTTTATTTTCATTCAGTTCCATGTATTTTTTTTACTTCCTTTGAGACTTGCTCTTTAATGTATGGATTAAATAGAAATGTATTGTTTAGCTTCCAAGTGTCTGGAGATTTTCTTGTTATCTTTCTGTTACTGAGTTCTACTTTAATTCCATTACAGTCAGAGAATACAATGTATGATTTAAATTCTTTTAAATTTGTTGAGGTTTGCTTTATGGCCCATGGTATGTTCTATCTTGGTATATGTTCCACGGGCACTTGAAAATAAATGTGTATTCTGCTACTGTTGGGTGGAGTGCTCTAGAAATGTCATTGCATTCTGTTGGTTGATGGGTTTTTTGCATTATTTCATATGCTTGCTAATTTTCTGTCTGGTTTTTCTATTAACTATTATGAGGTGGGTGGTGATGTCTCCAATTATAACTATAGATTTGTCTATTTCTCCTTTCAATTCTATCAGTTTTTGCTTCACACATTTTGTGTTGTTTGGCACATTTAGGATTGCTTTGTCTTCTTGGTGGATTGATCATTACATAAAGTGGCTCTGTCTCTGATCATTTTACTTGCCTTGAGGCTAATTTATCTGATATTAACTTAGCCACTCCTGCTTTCTTTTAATTAATGTATGCATGGTGTATCTTTTTCCATCCCTTTACTTTCAATGTCCTATATCATATTTGAATGTGTTTCTTTCAGACAGCATATAGGTGGGTAATATTTTTTATAAACTCTTCCAATCTCTTTTTTGCTTGGTATATATAGATTATTTACATTTAATGTAATTATTGATATATTAGGATTTAAGTCAGCCATTTTCTTTTTTGTTTTCTATTTGTTAGCTCTGAATTATTTTTTTCTTTGTTTTTCTGTTACCTTTCACTTGCCTTCCTTTGAGTTATTTGAATTTTTTTTTCATTTACTTTTGATTTACCTTTAGTTTTTGTCTTTTGTTGTGAAGTGCATCTCTTTGTATAGCTCTTTGGTATCTGCTCTAGGTATTAAATTATATATACATAATTTTTCAAAGTCTACTGACATTTTACCAGCTCTAGTGGTTTAGATATATTATGTTACTTTACATTCCTTTAGCCTCCCCCATTTGTAAAATAACTATCTTAAAATAGTATCTCTACAGACACTGAGAAACATATTGGACACTTATTATTTTTTTCCCTTTAATCATCAAATATAATTTAGCAAAATCAAAAGCTTGTTGTATTTATATTCATGTTTCTGCTATATCTGTTCTTTTTTCCTTCCTGATGTTCCTAGATTCCCTCTTTTTTCATTTTCTTTCTGTTTAGAAAATTTCCTTCAGCCATTCTTTTAAGATAGGTCTTCTGGCAACAATTTCTTTTAGTTTTTTCTTTATCTGAGAATAGCCTGATTTCCCCTTCAATCCTAAAGATTATTTTCATTGGACATAGATTTGAGTTCACTGTTCTTTTGTTTCAGAACTTGAAAAGTCTCATGCCACTTCATTCTACATTTCATGGTTTCTAAAGAGAAATACACTGTCGTTCAAATTATTTTTTCTATAGATAATACATCGTTCCTTTCTGGCTGCTGTCAAGTTATTTTCTTTGTCTTTAGTTTTTAATGTTAACTATGATGTGCTTTAAACGAGATTTATTTGGGTTTATATAGTCCAGAGTTCACTCAGCTTCTTGGGTCTGAAGGTTCATGTCTTTTGCCAAATTTAGGAGATTTTCAGCCATTATTTCTTTGACTAATACTTTTTCAGCTCAGTCCGATTCTCCTCTCCTCTGAGACTTGAATGTCAGATCTTTTGTTCTAAGTCTGTATGTCCCTGAGGGTTTATTTTATTTGGTCTCTTTTTTGTGTTGTTAAGATTGGATAATTTCTATTGATCTAGTTTCACATTTGCTGATTTTTTCTCTTTCTCCTCTCCATTCTGCTGTTGAGCCCATCCATTTTTTATTACCATGATTGTATTTTTTTTTTTAGTTCTAAAACTTTTATTTGGTTCTTCTATCTTTTATTTCTATAGTGAGACTTTCTGTTTCTTTGTTGAGACTTTCCATATTTTTATTTGTTTCGAACACATCCCTAATTGCTCACTGAGGTGCTTTTAGGATGGCTGCTTTAAAACCTTCATCAGGTAATTCTAACATCTCTTTTATCTCCATGGCAGTGTATGTTGACTGTCTTTTCTCATTTAAGTTGAGATATTCCTGGTTCTTTGGTATAAGGGGTGATTTTTTATTGATAACTAAACATTCTGGGTATTATACGCCTCTGGTTCTTATTTAAATTTTTTGTTTTAGTAGGGCTCCTCTAACATGGCTCTAGCAAGTAAAGAGAGACATCATCTCATTAGTGTCAAGTGGGACTAGAAGTCCAGGTTGTCCACTCAACCTCCTCTGACACCAAGAAAGTTTCTTGTTACTGCTGGCTGCAAGTAGGAGTTAAGACTTCCAACCAGGCCTCTTCTGACACCATCACAGTACAGAAGCAAAAGGGTATCCTATCACCGCTGTGTAAGTCCAGGCTTCCCAGATGGCCTTCATTGATGGAAATGGGGGATGAGGGCATCAGAGCACTTCATTACAGCCTGGCAAGGGTGGAGGTAAAGCTCTCCACTTAGCATTTGTTAGTGGGAAATGAGTTAAGGCCAGAGGTTTTTCTGTAATGTTTGGCTGGAGTAGAGCAGTTACTGTTGTGGACTAAATTGTGTCATCCCAAAATTCATATGTTAAAGTCTTAATTCCCAGTACCTCAGAATATCATCTTATTTGGAGATACGGTCTTTACAGAAGTGATCAAGTTAAAATGAGTTTATTTAAGGTGGACCGTAATCCAACGTGACAGGTATATAGGTGTACAGGTATACTTATAAAAAGGGAAAATTTAGACACAGAAGAATGCATAGAGGAAGACAATGCAGAGAGAGAGAGAGAGAGAGAGAGAGAAGATGACTACCTGCAAGCCACAGAGAGAGAGGCCTGGAATGGATCATTTCCTTATAGAACTCAGATGAAACCAATCTTGCCAATACCTTAATTTTAGACTTCTAGCCTTTAGAATTCTGAAACAATACATTCCTGTTGTTTAATCTACCCAGTTTGTGGTACTTTGTTACAGCAACCCTAGCAAATTAATATACTGTCTGAAAGCTTTATGTCTTGCAATGTTGTCTCTTTCCTGGTCTTTTGGCTAGAAAAATGGGTCTTGGGTTTTTTTGTCTATGCTCATTGGCATTCCCAGGTTGCCAGATTCTCCAGTACCTAATCTAGAATATATGAGGCAAAAAGAAATCCCAGGAAACTCACCACCATACCATTCCTTTTATCCCAAGGACCCTCACCAGTCTGTCTTGTTCTCTCTATCTTCCAAGCTACGTGTTTGTTTTATATATAATGTATAGAGTTTTTAGCTGTACTTAATGGGAAGCATAAACATATGTTTACTTCATCTTTTCAGAAGCAGACATTCACAATGTGTTTTCAATGCCTGGTTAATATGAAAGCTATTCCAAAAATGCAAAGATTTAGGGAAACAAGAAACCTTGAGACCAATAGGAGGGCCTTTACTGGTACTACGGTTGTTTGGGGTTTAATCATAGTAAAAATTAAAAGGAATATGTGTACACCATGTCACAAGATGAAAAGAGCTGAATTTAGGAGAAAGCATTAATTGTATATACTATATTTTCTCTCTGTAGTCCCTTAATCTTATTACTAAAAAGTCTGATATTTATCTAGTACTATTTTTCAGGTTATAAAACCATTTTACTTCTCATTTGAGCTCACGAATCTGTAAAGTAGATAGGGATGATAATTCACAATTTGCAGTTGAGACTTGGTGAGGTTGCAAAGTTGCCTAAAGTCACTGGCCAGTAAGAAAAGGAACCAGAACTCAAACCCATATCTTTTGATGTCCACCCCAAAACATTTTCCATTTTACCTCATCAAAATCATTCTTGCTTATAATAGTGGCCAAAGTTCCCACACTATCAATTGTAATGAGCTTGACAACAATCCCCTAAAGCTTTCTAAAACCTTTCATAATCACTCTGGGAAGGGTTATAGCATCTTGTTCCTTTGGTTTAACATTTTTTTAATTCTGTAAAAACCCATGATAATTATTAGTTACATACACTATCCTAAATGATCCAAAGTAATGGTTTCCAAAATGTTTTCCTCAGAGCCCTATAGGTGTCTTGGGATCTACCACAAGGATGGGACTTAGGGCTCAAAGCATCTCCTTCCTGCTCAGCCCCAAAGTCTCTGCTAAAATCTGTTTCATATACTATAGTTCCCCACAGAATTTGATTTGAAAAGCTATAACTAAAATAACGTAGTTTTCAGGGGCCTACTCAAGGAGAACTATTCACTTAAGGATAGTTCTTTCTGGAATAGAAGACATCAGAGTTTGTGCTTGGGTAGTTTTATATAGAGAGCAATCATAAATAATAGGTAAAATGGTCTAGTCTTGGCTCTTTTGGTTTTCCCTGACAAGAAATCCCAAAAGTATTTATACAATTCAATAATTATTTATTGAGCACAAACTTTGGGATGGTTTCTAAAAGGTTATAGAGAATCACATATTAGAATTCATCCTGTGAAGAAGCTTGAAATCTAATGGAAAGACAGGGAGAGCATCCAAGAAGCAATAACACTGGCAGAATAAAATATGTGATATTAAATATACAAACAATGTACTACTGGATATCATATTGGCCTGGGAAAATAATTTAAAAAGTAAAAACTATTAGTTATTAAAAACATACTTGACCAGTTATTTAACTACATCTATTAGCACAAATTCTCACAAGAACTTTGCAAAACAGAAGTCATTATCCCCATTTTACAGATGTGGAAACTGAGGTTCCAAGGGGTTAAGTAACCTGCTCAGAGTCACTAGAACCAGAATTTAAGTCCAGGTGTATTAGACGCCTAAGTTTGTGGCCCTATGAGGCTTTCACAAAGAGAAAAAAAGTTATTATAAGGATAAAACAGTGTCTCATGAATCTAAAGGTTGTAAAGCAGCTAGATTTGGAAAAGAACTGGAATGAATAAGAGAAATGCTGTCAGAAATCCTAACAGTCCTTTCTTCCCATCACTCACCACAAATATGAATTCTTCTCCCCTTCTCTACAGAACCATCTTCTGTTATCCACAGTTCCCATAGTGGATACAGATGGCTTGCCATAGCTACTGAATTTATATGTTTCAGGTTCACCTACTTAAAGAGAGAATTTATGGCTTTCTCTGGATTCTAGTTCCTAATTTTCAGAAAAGAAGATGTGTTTAGGCCAGTGGCCACCCTTACCTAAAGAACACTTAGTGGGGAGAAGGGTGTTGGTAGCACAAAGAACTACATGGTAGCTCATAGAGGGAGGGAAGTAAATTCTAGAATGTGGATGGTTGAGAGACAGTAAATAACACATTATCTCCTACAGAACATCTCTTGGGCTCACAGAATTTAAGAGCTAATGGGGTTCTCATTGCTAAAGGCTGGAATATATCTGTTCCTGGTCAGGATAAGTAAAGAAAAAAAGAAGAAACTTTGCAAAAAATAAAATTTAACCAACTCTACTCTGTTTCTACTCCTCTCTGAAAGACCTTAGCTTCAGTATGTTTGAGTTCTATTATAATACTAACTTTACCTGACATTAGAATTATACACACAGAAAGGCCATACATATATCAGTTACAAAGACAGTTAAGAAACAAAATACATGGGTTTAGCTTTGTTATGCTTAGATATGCAGATAAATAAAAATATGCAAATACAAGATCAAAAATCATATTAACCTTTCCAACTTTTTCTTTCATTGATAGATATAATCTGTTAGTGTATGCCATATAGCTATAACATATCTCAACCTACTAATTTGTAGGAACAAATTTAAATCTTACAAAGTTCTTTCCAAATTCTCTGGTAAGAATGAATTGTTCTACATATACATACGCACACACACTGCTGCAAAGATTATAGTTAGTGATGACACATTGATAATAACCCCTTGAAGATCAGGAACAAGACAAGGATGTCCACTATTACTTCTTGTATTCATTATTGTACTGCAGATTCTAGTCAGTACAGTAGGAAAACAAAATAAATAAAAGCTATAAAGATTGGAAAAAAATGATATTGTCATTATTTTCAAGAAATATGATTGTTTATAGAGAAATTACAAAAGAATTTAGAGATAAAGTAGTTGAATGAAAGATAAATTTTATACATTTCTTTAAAAAGCAACCATGCGCCTTGTCCTTCTAGCATTATGGCTACCTGAAAGCCCCAAAGGGGCTTTTAGAATACTGTATTTTGAATGGGGCACATTCTGGAAGTGTCATTGGTCTTGGAACTTACAAGGACTCAGAGGACAGGATTTTAGACTCCACCAAAAACCTTTAGTTGAGGTCAAAGCAACAGAGAGTGAGGAGGTATGATGTCACCCTGAAAGCAATGTTGAAGCACTCCTCAAGAGACTGAGATTTGGGCCCTCAAGAAGAGAGGAAGTTGAGCCTGGAGGCATTTCTTGGTTACAGAAAGAAAAACATCTCTTCTGAAGGAGTATAACCACAAATTAGGTCTGAAGAAGTCCTACTAATTGGGATCAAGAAGTGAGGCTCACATGAAAATATCAATAAGCATATGCAAAGGTAAGACACTATGAATGAGAAACAAAGAAATAACAAATGTGAGGGTCTAACCCTCAAGGAATGTAAACATGAAACTTTCAGATACAGAACAGAGATCATCTATGGACAAAACATTTAAAGAAATAAGAGCACAGTTACAATGATAAGAAAGCAACAATGATAAGAGGATATGGAGAACTAGCAGATGAATTTGAAAGAAAAATTAATAGAACTCTTGACATTAAAGTATGTTATTGAAATAAAATACTTAATGGATGGGCTAAATAGCAGAATCATCATGGCTGTAGGAAGAATTCGTGAAATAGAAAATACATATGAAAAATTACCAAGAATTTAAAGTCAAAGTGATACAGAATATAAAAGATGTATTAAGAGGTATAAAGGAGAGAATAACTGAGAATAAAATATACCTGAGTTCAATACCAGTGAGGTAAAATAAAGAAAACAGAGAAAAGAAAATTTTAAAAAGATAAGGATTGTCGAGTTTTCCAGGACTGATAAAAAGCATAATTCCAGTGGTTCAAGAACCACAATATTTTTCCTAAGCCAGATAAATAAAGAGACCCAAGCCTAGACACACTGGAGTGAAATTATAGAGTACCAAAGACAAAAAGAATATATTAAGAGAAATCAGTAAGAAAGGACTAGAAAAATTACAAAAGAACAATTAGAATTATTATAGACATCTAAACACCCACAGAGGATACAAGAAGTCAGTAGAATAATACTTCAAAGTGATGGGAAAATTATTTTCAATCCAAAATTATATATTCAACAATCATCTTTCAAGAATAGTGGTTTAAGTAAATGTATTTCTGAATCTACATTATGAAGAAGCCTATATCTAAGGAACTGCTAAATGTGTGTCCTTCAAAAAAGAAGGAAAATAATCCTCAAAAGAAGATTTGAGATACAGAAATAAATGGTAAGCAAATAAAATGTTAACATAGGTATAAATCCAAACAAATATTTCTATATAAAGCAATACTAATGCTGATGATGCTGTAGAATTTATGGTATTTAAAACAAAAAGGTAGAACAAAACTACTAAACGATGACAGTATATGATTCTTGAGGGTTAAGTTAAAGTTCTGAGAACCTTGACTTGTTGGAGAGTAGATTTAGATATTATTTATCTACAAAAATAAACAGCCATCAACCAGGAGAAAAAGCAAGAAAGAAGAAAGAAGAAAGAAGCAACAAAATAGCAAGACAAATAGAAAACAAATTATGATAATGAAAATACGTCCAAATATAAAAATAATTACAAAAAAAAAAAAACAGAATCCAGAATGTTAATAGTTAACAATTAATAAATGTGAATAAAAGATATTTGAAAAAATTCAATATCCAGACGCTCTGGCTGTGACAGAATGTTAAGACTTGTCCCCTTCCCACTACAAACAAGAAAACTAGATAAAATACATAAAGAATTAACAGAATGATACACACACAAAAAAACATTATGATCTCAACTGATGCAGAAAAAGCATTTGGCAAAGTAGAACTCCCTTTCACAATAAAAACACTCAACAAACTATCAGTAGAGAGAAACTCTCTCTCTGACAACAAAAACTGAGCTATAACGTATTTCCATTATATATGTATTATATTTTTATGTATTTACATATCTTATTTTATAATACATTATATTAATAGTACATATATTATTATGCAATATTATATATTTAAATATAAATATGATAGAAATATGCTATACCTCAATTTTGGCTCGCAAATTTAAACCCATCTTCTCCAACCTACTACCACTCCCTTTGTGTGGTCTGGCTGGCCATGGATTGAATTACCTAATGCTTAAAAAAAACATGTTCTCTGAGTCTATAGAGTATATCAAGAAGTTGTTACCTGAGAACTTATTCAGAAGAGACTCAGGCATCTCTTCTAAATAGATTCATCTATTCATTCATTAACTTATTCATTTATTTATTAAATGTGACATGTCACAGACTCTATTCTAAGCTCTGGAGATGCCACAGTGAACAAGGTAGAGAAATTTGCCCTTATGGAGAGAAATTTGGATGGTGATGAAATGTAAAAAAAAAAAAAAGTTACCATTCTATTAATGTTTGATTCATTATGAAAGAAATATGTCAAAACTTCCATTGGCTGATTTTTCAAAACAGAAATTTCATAGGTTTATCGTTTGTCTGATATTAGCTCATAGGATCACAAAGTCCTGGAGCCAAAAGTTACCCTAGAGACTATCAAATACAATAGCATATCCACCTGTGTCTCAGAGATGATTAAAAAGCTGAACCAGGGATCCAAATTTGGTAAAATTACTATTAAGTCTTTATTTATATTATTAAATGTATATATTAAAAGCTATAGTGAGCAGTATTTAAAATCATAGCATCATAGTAACATTCCAAAAGAACATGCTTCTTTCTTGTTCTGGTATCTCAAGGAAACCAATTAGGCTAACTTTAAAGTACTCATATTCACAGCCAGCAACCAACAAATTTAATGAATAAAATATAAATTTGGAAACAAAATCAAAAGTCAAAATTGACAGGAAAACCAAGAACACAGAAGGGCTCTTTTGAAATCTCAAATCATAAAGAGAAAACATTGTTTTACAAATTTTAAGTATGGCTCTTAAGTAAGTAGAACTGTTTTGCCTTGATTTGAGCTCCTCTTTATTTTATTAAGAGACCACTGACCGGTACACATACTTTTCTTCCTTTAAAGCAGGGGTCCCCAACCCCAGGCTGTGGACTGATACCAGTCTATGGCCTGCTAGGAACAGGGCCGCAGAGCAGGGGATGAGTGGCAGGCGAGACAGCAAAGCTTCATCTGTATTTGCAGCCACTCCCCAGCACTAGCATCACCACCTCATCTCCACCTCAGATCATCAGGCATTAGATTCTCAGAGGATCAATCACCAGCCCCTGGAGCCAAAAAGTTTGGGGACCACTGCTTTAGAGGAGCAAACCTTAATGGGGAGAAAAACAGTCCTGAAATACAAACTAAATAAGATTTCCTGGGTTACAGGTTAAGTTCACCAGATGCAAGTTCAAGTTCTGTGGGTAAGACCTTTGATATATTGGTTGGTATTTTGACACCAAAAAAATCTTTACTGTCCACCCAATAATCCAAGTTGTTCCCAGCATCTGTCTATTCATCATTTAACTACATAATATATTCCATTCTTTTCCTTAAGATGAAATTACTTAAGCGGAACAATGGGAAAAAACTTAAACTACCAATACAAGTTTTACTCTAGTATTACTTTGATTCACTAATCACAAAAATATGAAAGTCACAGTATTTCAACTTTTTAAAACTTCTCTATTAACCAGAATCTTTTTATATCAGGTGAAACATAGCAAATATCAAAATAATAATAATAATAAACCTGCAATCTTCAAAATAGCAGGTTTTTATATCAATTTGGAGAAAATTTGGCAATGATTAGGTTCTCTAGAATAGTGAATTATCCTGTTTTTCTGTGATTTCTGAAAACATTTATTTATTTATTCCCCCAGTTGAGTAATACTTAACCTTTTCCATTTTTCTTCAGAAGAACCCATTATATAATAAGCTATTTATCTTTCCCCTGGAGGTGGCCTCCCAAGAAATGAAGAAAACATCTAGAATGCTTTGAAATGATGGCAGAGAACATTTCAAAAGAAAAAAAAGATTATGAGAACATTAGTTTGACCCCAAAAGAAATACTTATAATCAATTTTCTTTTCATTAATGCAATAAATGCTGTCTGCAATTTGTGTTCCTAAAGAGAAACATTCTGAGATAAGGATGCCTCCCCAACCTTTTATACTGAACCGGTGGTTTCCCAAATTTAATATGCATGAAAAGTGCACGTGAGCCCTCTTAAATCCAAGAACCAAACCCTGCCTATGTAATAAACCTCACCACTACTCCACTATTAGACAGGGGATTAAAACTAATCTAGCAATCCCCAAACCAAGCGCCGAGTGGATTAAAATGCAAAACGCATGGGAGCAGAAAGATGCTTAATGCTAAATAACAAACATTTCAATCATAGGAATCATTTTTATCTTCTTGTTTATGCTAAGTAGATACTATTAGACTTAATATCTGTATTAACACAAGTGAAGGCAAGAAACAGTTTTATGAAAACCTAAGTACTTGAATGCCTTAGTATAGATAGCCAAAAATAAACAAAAGCAAACAAAAATGAGCTTAACAAAAGGACTATACTTTGATCTTTAGATTAATTGTTTGTGTAAGGTTGACTCAGTGACACTTGACTTTTAAATTTTCCTTTAAGCCAAAACAGTCCATGCTCTAAGTGCTGAATCAAGAAAGAAAAGAATTTCCAGGGATCCTAAAACTGGAGCAGACTCTTTGTGTAATGTCCATGTCAATTTAAATAAACAAATGTTTTAAGTAGCATCTACTTTTGCCAAAATTGTTGTCAATTGTTATCAGAGCCCTTGTTGCAAGGAGCCTAGAAGATGACCTTATGGCCTTTGAAAGCTGACTGCATACATAGGTAAGTGACCATGTGCAGGCCCTCATTAACACAGTCAATACAAAGAATACAATACACACACATCTGGCATCTCCTAACGGCTGTGGAACACATTATATGCAAAACCATTCACTTAGCTCCAACCGCAATCTACAGACTGTTTATCTGAAATACTGTTGTACCTTTCAACTCTGTCATCCTCTTCAATTTCCCACTTCTGGGCCCTGTTATACCCTTTCTCAGATATCTGTATTTCAACTTGAATTCCACCTAGGGCCCTTTCCTATCCCCTCCTCATCTACAAAATAAACCATACTTCAAGTCTCTCCTGCTATACCATTCTATGGGATTACTACCAAGTCAGGCTCAGACATTTGGAGGTAAAAACAATTACTGCAAATGGTTATAATGTTGAAAGAGCCTGTCCTGGGAGCTTATCTCATCCCTAGCATTTGTTTCCAAACACAGAATGTGGGTGAAAAAATGGACTATCATACTTAAGAATGATACAAAATGGGAAGTGGTTATACATATAATGCTTGGACTAGTCTAGGCACTCACAACTGGTTTGTAGTCTTCAAATACTGGTGTTCATTTCCTCTCAACCAAGTCTTCCTGGTTCAGAAAACTTTACGTATAACACAATAGTAAGAGGAGTGAGGAGTCATAACTAAAAGTTAAATAATAGTAACAGGAAGATTTCTCAATTCAAACATTATGATACATAGGTTTCTGCAGTGAAGTTGCTAAATCTTTTCATTGTAACAATGAAGAACAAAGCAGAGTTTAATTAGATATAGTGTGACATCCTCTAAAAAGCAGGTTTCATATCCTTCTATACTTAAAGGGCCACAAGAATTGCTAAATCTTGAGAAAACAATCAAAAGATAAGTTGGCTATTAGGAAAAATCTTTATGCCTGGCTGAGTCAAAATGATATATTTTCATTTATGAGGATGTTTTTATAAAAATATTCCAACATCTCTAATTTGTTATGGCCTATGTATCTCATCAGTGAAGATCACCCACAGCCAAAGGCCAATGGGCCTCCAGAAGTCACTATATCCCTTCAAGTAGATCAACTTCTAAACAAACAGCTGGTTTTTGCAGGAGTGGTTCCCAAATCCTAATCAGTTGGCCAGTGTTGGTCCATGATGAGAGTTTTCACTGATCTTCACTCAGTTGTCATACAGGCAATCCTTTGTCCTAAAAATATCTTCTTCCCACATTTTCAGTGTTCAAATGTCTTTCCTTTTATGAGATGATGGTTATAGTAAACCATGGTTGGTTATTTTGTTTTCTATTTGTTTGTTTGGTTTTGCTTTTTAATTGGAAAATATCTTTCACAGAAAAATTTTAATTGGCAAAATTTTGAAATTTAATGATCCATGAATTCTAAATTTCTGAGATTTTGCAAAATAAGAAAAATGTGATTTCACTTTTGTGTGAATTATAAAACTGAAAGTAACAAATGAACAAGACAAACAAAAACTCATAGACACAGACAACAGTTTAGTGGTTACCAGAAGGAAAGAGGGAAGGGGAGCAGTATATGAGGGTAAAGGGGGTCAGCTATATGGCAACAAAAGGAAATTTGACTTTGGGTGGTAAACACACAATGCAGTATATATATATGATGTATTATTGAACTGTACACTTGAAACCTATATAATTTTATTAACCAATGTCACCTCAATAAATTTAATTTAAAAAGAAAAAGAAAAACGTACTAGGGTCAAGGTTTCTATCTCTTTTCCTTTAAAATACTAATTAACCTCGCTAGTCTAGTAATCTGACAAGCTGATGAAAATGAATTGTTGCACTGGCTTAGCTTTAGCTAATTTGGATTTAATAACCAAAAACAATAATCACAACAGAATTCAGTTTTCTTGTCCAGACCCTGTATTGATGGGTCAGCTCACTGAGGAGTAGATTCCATGATTGGGATAAAGACAAAAGTAGAAAAAAAGTATGGAATCCAGGTGCCATAAACCCCACTACATAAGCAATCTTTAAAATACAAGCCTGTCACTCCTGACTATTAGCTTCTCCTATCCTCTTTTTCCATCTTCCTAATTCTTGTTTTCAAAAGCCGTAGGTTTGCCAATCTTCCTGATGTTTGAGTTATCTGGCTCCAAAAGGTCTGTAGCATTTCTCCACATTCCTATTAGCCTGCTGTGAATTTTATTGAATGTACACTGCTGCTGACCCCATATATAATGGACCTAGAAAATATTCACTAGAAACTCAAATGCCCATTTCTCATCTTTATGTGATTGTATGTGTGTGTGTCTGTGTGTGATATCTTATGATGCTGTTTATAAGAGGGTGCCATTAGTCACTTAGAAAACACATAGTATTTTATTTTCAAGATCCTTCAAAAAAGCTAGGAAAGTTTAATCTCCACTATTTTTAGGCACTGTCTCACTTTCTCTCAAGACATGGGTTTTAATATGGTATAATGCCAAAAAATGATAGTAATATGATGATTTTGGACCAATGCAGGGACATCCTTCATCATTGCCTAGTACAGCGGTCCCCAACCATTTTGGCACCAGGGACCCGTGTCCCTACGAAAATCTAATGCCTGATGATCTGCGGTAAAGCTGAGGTAGTGATGCTAGTGCTAGGGAGTGGCTGCAAATGCAGATGAACCTTCCCTGGCTCACCCACTGCACACCTCTTGCTGTGTTCCTAACAGGCCACAGACAGGTACTGGTCTGCAGCCTTGGGGTTGGGACCCCTGGCCTAGTACACTGAATCATTCAAAGTGAGGAAAGTCACAGCCTGTAGTCGTCCCTAGTTAAAATTCCAATTAGAAAGGAAAATGAAGGACTATTATATTGATGATTAAAATTTGGAAGATTCCAAATCATACTGGGAGAAAGAATATCTGATGACCTTTGGATCCCTTGGGTATTCTAGATGATACTGTACTTATAATATCTCATAAGCCCTTAGGGAAGATAATTTTTATTACATTGAAGGTGAAAATCAGCCAAAGAAAAAGACATTACATGAAACTGGTCTGAACAAATACTTGTTGGATTCCCGTCCTCATGCCAAAAAAATGACATCCAGTATCAATTAGGATGATCAGAAAGATCTCTGGAATATGTGGCTCTTTGACATGGTTTTTAATCAGATGTCCCCAGAATTCATCTCTCATGAATCACAGAACAAAAAACGATCTCCAGCAATTGCAGAATTCATTTGCCTCCCTCTGAGAGGAGCTGTATAGAAAGCATTGAAATAAAACCACCTGCCCTTTCCTTTCAAATGCCCTGAAAATGTGCCACAACTCAGCTTTGATTCTATGTTCCAATGCTTTACTGCTCGTATTGGCAGAAGAAAATTTTCCCCGCATGTGGATGTCTAACCTAAATCCTTCATGCTGCAATCTTGTCCTTTCCTTTTGTTCAAAATGACTGTTTCTTCTTACACCTGTTTCCCATTAAATGACTATTACGTACTCCTGGGTAATCATATTCTGGAGCGGGGAAAGGCATAAACTACTACAGCTGAGGGCAGTAGCATATATTTCCACACAGATGTGTGAGTCATCAACAAATTGTGAAATCCTTGTGAGTAGCAACACATGGGAAAGATTGTCTTACAGAGTCCAACTCTGCTCTGATAACACGTTATAAGGACAGAGACTACAGGAGTGCAGCTAGAAACAGTAACATTGGACACACACACACACACACACACACACCCACCCACCCACCCACCCCCACATTTACAGGTTTTAGTTGGAATAAAATGTGAATTTATAAGCTAGCAGTTGCCTTGCCTACTAAGCACTACTAAGTTCCTGAGGCTTGGATACGATTTGTTATGCCTCTGTTACCTAAGGCAGCTGTAGTTATGACTGCATGAAAGCAGACTAACTAGCTAATTCTGTTAAAAACCAAATATTGTCAATCTGGTTGTTTTATGTCCTATGCTCAAAACATCCAGAAAATGGTATGCTTTATATTTTAACTAACTATTTTGAAACAATTTAGATATAGTCATAATTGGAAGACTGTATTGTTTTGCTTTCTGAGACACAGGCAAGTAGCCTTATCTGGTTAAGTAACTCAGTCACTCACTGTGTGCCTAGTAAGTCACATCTTTGAAACTCAAAGTGTAGATCACATACCAGCAGCGTCTGCATCACAGTGGAGCACATTAGAAATACAAGTTCTCAGGTCTCCTCTCCAGAATACTGAATCAAAATCTGCATGTGTAACAAGATCCTCAGGCACTTTATGATACATGTAAGTTTGATCTATTTAATTTCTCAGTGTCTGTATTTCCTCATCTGTAAAATGGATATGACCAACACCTGCTACTTACTTGCTTTAGAGCAAAACAGGAGTAATGTCGCAGGCCTTTTTTTAAATTATGTAAAAATAGTCTCTACATAAACAGAACACTGGAAAGCAGTTTCATTTGTTGGCACAGGCAATGACTGAACATTCTTTGGAAGAACCAGAATTTCTTCCTAGATAATACATCTGTCCTTCATCCAAACTTCACTTCATGGCATAATGGCTCCACAAACAGCACAGCAGTTCAACCACTGCTTTTGGAGAAACAACTGAGGCTGATCCCAATGAAAACAGTTTTCTTGCTTCCTGTCTTGGCTGTCAAACACAAACACAAACACTCTGTGGGTTAAATCAGCCCAGCTGGGTGTCTGCTGCTGAGCCATCTGCTAAACAACTTGCAGACCAGGAGCTTGACTCTGGCGAAGACAAAAGCAAGAGGGAAATGAGAAGGGCCAAAGCCTGACTCCAGGGCTCCCGCCTTATGCCTTCCTTGTCTAATTCCTTCCCTTAGAAGGGACAAGAATGGGAGAAACAGATGAAGTGTTCATGCATCAAGAAGGCTCTTGTGGCTATTTGGCCAAACCCTAACCAGCTGCCCAAGGGGCTCTACAGAGTGTTCACATCACACACACCCCCCAAGAGACAGGACAGGAAAGAGCAGCCTTAAGGGCTCTGAAGTTCAGGAATCAAGGGTGTGCTGAATCACTACCTCCATCCTTGATCCTGCGTCCTTTGGAGGTTTGTCCAGACATTGAACAAAAACACTTAAAACTTAGAAAGAAAAGAAAAACAGACTCAATCCTTGACCTGGTCTCCCCGTACCAGTTCACTTATGTCTAAAGCCCTGGGTTAGAGCAAGAGCACATTCCCTCTCTGCCAGAGAAAGAGTGGAGTACTGGTTTTCTTTAGGTTGAAATTATCTGAAAACAATGTCAAAAGTGTAAGACTAGTCCTACTGACATTGGAACCAGGTAGATAAGATACAGTAATTGTATCATTCTATTCCGCTAGTGGGTAATAAAGGCATCCCTATATACAGGAAAAGTAGGGAGAGAACATACTGAATTCTGAATAAATAGACACACACAATATAACATACACACACACACACACACACCAGGCTTCAATAAGTCCCACAGCTATCTCCATCCAAATATCTTGGTTCAGCCCACAGCACCACCCTTAGTACACTGACCTGCAGGACAAGGACCATCCTAGCATGGCCCCACACCTGAGCCCCCATCACTTACCCTTTTGACATCCTTCCCCCTTACTTTTTCCTTTTCCCTCCTTCATTCTATCCTACCAGATCTCAAGACTCAAAAGGAGGCAAATTTGGGAAAATAGATTGCAACTGTCAACAACAAAAACAACAATAGCAAAGGCTGAAGATTAATGGAAAATGCCCTTAGACAAACTGAATGACCTGAAGAATTTGAGTGAAAGGAACTAATTCTAGCACAATGTTCTTTTGTTTTCTCTCCATCTTTCTCACTCTTACTCCCCCAACAGGAAAGAAATCAATATACAAAGGAATAGAGAAGTGGATATGAGAGATGCCTGTGCAGTGCCTCCTCCATTAAACCATAGCTACATCCAGGGTACTGAGTGTCCGGTGTCATTTCAGACTCTCAGTGGAAATTACACAGCTGAAATAAAGATCAGAGTTGACACTACCATTTTGCCTATAGTGTATCCTGAAAGTAGCTGTGGGAGAAAAGCTGTCTTTTTAGGGTTCAAAGGATATTGAGATAGGTTTGAGTCTCACTATTTGTCATCTCTGAGTTGGGATTTTCCATTTGAATTAGGTGCCTTAAGATTCTCCCAATGTACCACATGGAAACCTCTCTGTGCCACCTTCTTGGTGCCAAATACCATCCCCAACCTCCAGCCTCCCTCCCAAGGCAGCTCATCACATCTTTCAACAGACCTTCATGCTAGTATCTGCCATCTAACACTCCCCAGGTTGTCTTCCCACACACTTTCAACAACCTATGAGATATGTTAATAGAGACAGAAACAGAGGTTTAGAGAGGTTAGTGACGACGACAACAGCAAAGAGAAGAGCCAGGATACACACACCCTGGTCTGGTTGGCTCCAAAGCCTGTGCCCTTCACAGTTCAGGTGTTATATCCTAAAGAGGACAAAAGGTTCTCCCCCACCACCCCACCACCCGCCTGCTGCATCTCACTCTGGTCTCCTAGAGTTAATGTTTTTGTCTTTGCAGAAGAGGCAGGAGAGTACGGTGTTTACAAGCATTGTAAGGGGAAGGAACTTGGATTTGAACCTCAAATCATCTACCTGTTAGCTGTAGGATCTTGCACTTCTCTTTGTACCCATTTTTGTTCCCATAAAGTTGGCATAATGATATTCGATTTCATGAGGATAAGATACAAAAACATATATAACCTAAATATGTTTGGATTCTATACTTAGGATCTAAAAGAGTGCCTGACACAAAGAACATACTTGATAAATGAAAGACAGTTCTCTTCCTTCTTTTTCTCCCCCACCCCCACCCCACTCCTCAAATTCAAAGATTGTGGTAGAAATTTACTCAGGAAGCAAGATAAAGCCCCCATCATAGTTCAAGAAACCACTAAAAGCATAATACACAGGCCACCATCTATTTGGTTCCATACGTTAGATCTACCCCATTCCACCTTTAGATCTCACTGGACTTAAGACAAAAGGGATCTAATGCATTCCTGGCAGTTTTTCAAAGCATGGCAGAAGTAAGTCGGGTTTATAAGATTAATTCTTTTCTCTCCAGGCAGTGGGTCAAATCAGAACCTTCACTCAACCAACCCAGTGGATAATCTCCTTTTATTACTTTCAATCAAACTAAGTGTCTGCAATCTGTACAATGGCCAGTAATTTAGTGGAAAAAAAATCATTTGTAGAGCATGATTATAAAAAGATGAGACAGAACACAAAGTCCAGACTGGGTAAGCATCCTATAAGTTTGCGCCTATCTAATTGCATAGAAAGCTTCTATGACCCAAACTGCATTAAGGACATACATCTGTTCTGCTAAGCTAAAAATCAAAGAAAGAAATGGACATTGTTCACAGATCAGTTCCTTATTTAAATAAAGGAAACAGTCTATCAGTTAAATTCAAATCCTTTGTCACACTCACATGGAGCCATCCACTGCTCATACAAGTTTAACATGAAAAGGTTTCATTGTGTAAAAACCAGAACCTTTTTTTTAAGATAATAAAATTCTAGTTACACAACTGGACAACATCACAAAGCTGTCTGGATTGTGGAAACCACTCTCTTCCTGTGATGGATAATAAGGCATGGGGTTTTGCTTGCTTTGATTAATTTCAGAATATTGCAGAGAACCTGCATAATCCCTAAGATAGCAAAGCAAAGGAGAGGCGATGGGCAACAATAAAAGCATGGTAATGGGGTAGGGTCTGTGTTTCATCTGTTGTAGAATACCCCCCCAAAACTAATTTCATTTTGGCAAGTACTAACCACAATAAGGGTCAACATAGAAAAATGTCCTTTGGCTCTGGGGCTTAAATCATATGCACTGAGGCTGAGCAATGCAAAACAAAAACTGAGATGTCGCATGACTGTGATCAGATATATAACATAGCCAGAAAGTGCACATTTCCCTGTTTTCACATCACGGCAAGCCATTATTTATACAAGTACTGAATATGGAAAAGGCTCTGACAAATTTACAGTGGTGTTTGGATGGATGAGGATGGCAAATGATGGATGAGGGAGACAGATGATTCCCTTATTAAAGCATCAAATTCTTCCCTAAATATCAAATAGACATCTTAGACACAACTGCATGGCCTTATACTCAAAATTACTTAAACCAAACATGTTAAATGTTTTTCTTTACTAGAAAGAGGCAATATTTTCTCCTAATAAATACTGTTAATTCGTACATGGCATTAAGTACCTTTTCTTCTGTGCATAATGTGGACCTCAATGTATATGCCTATCAAACAAGAATAAATGTGACAATTCACAAATATAAATGAATACCAGCAAAAACTGAATAGCAATCTCAAGTACATAATTCTGTTCTAAAATTTTAGTAAATAATTTCAGTAGATATGATCTTCCAAATTTATTTTTGGTGTCTTTCTTGACAAGACAGTAGCTCTTCAGGGAAACTCACCATTTACTGTATGATTTTTTTTAATACTATGCCCAGATAAAAAATATGCAGAAAGTTGGAAGCACTGCAGCGCCCACTAGTGGACATATTAGAATCACAACTGCATCCTGTCTCCACGGAGTAAAAGAGTATAAAATAAAAAGCATTTGCATATAATTTTATTAACCAATGTCATACCAATAAATTTAATAAAAAATAAATTTAAAATAAGCATTTGCTTTAAAAACCATTTACGTGACCATTCACTCCTTATTTCATCTGCATGGTCAGAGGCATGCAAAAAGAGAAAAACTTTCTTCTGCAAGTCTCAACTTCTGCATTTGATCCTACTGTAAAGCCAACTCAACACAGAGGAATGAATTTGGTGGCGTGGAAGATACTTTTTAAGTTAATAAAACGGTCCATGTCTAATGGATCTTGCCCCAGAGAGAGTTAAAATCTAACATTTGAAAGTTGGTTTTTTTGTTTTTTTTTTTTTTCAATAAAAAGAAATGCCTCTTTACAATTCTAGTCAATCCTACCCTGGTCAGATTACTCCTTGGTCTGTTGCAAATTGTTAGCACAGAATCTTTTAATAGTAACAGATCCTGTCTACTCAGAGCCTGTAATGACATCACTGGGAATCAGTCTTTTAGCATTAGCACAATGTAATGCATGATCCAACAGCAATATGATTACAATTTACCAGGCAGCAATGTTTACGTATTGCAAGTGTTACCAATTCTTTTCTTTTTTAATGAAAAACAAGCTTCATTTTGCATTTTAATGTTTCTGTTTAAGTACAATGGTGATTAAGTTCCATAAAAATATATCTTTGACAGAGAAGCCAAAAGTTAGTACTTTAACAGGATTTCTAAGTAATTTATAGATTTTTTAAGTACTTATGTGAAGTTTGAAAAGAAATATGAGACAAAAACATCTATAAAACTTCATTCATAAAACTGTAAAACAACAAAATGTTATTAATTTGAGTTAACCCAAGACATCTTAGCATGAATGTGCTGAAAGAACTAAACACAAGCCATGGAAACCAAGTCTATAAAACAATTGCTTTTAAGATTCTAGAAGCACCTAGACCTAAAACTAAACATTTTATTCTAACATTCATAAACTGAGGCACTACAATTTATCAGCAAATCATCTGGGTTTTACTGCTTACTTAATCTGCTGAAACATAATGGAAGGAATCTGCTTTAAAGAGAATGAAGAATAACTGAGAAAACCAACGGCCCTGCCCAAGAGTTTATTTCTCAGCTCAAGTTCTCTACTTGGTTAGACCTCCCCTACCAGTTCCTGTAGCACCCGCTTTCAAACTCATCCGTGGCCTACAATGAGGTGCCACCTTACTGCAATAAAAAGTGCCATAGGGAAAAAATAGAGAGGAGTTAAGGGAAGCTATTCTAAGAAAAGATCTTTCAAGAAATGAAAGAAAATGAAAGAAAACTGTTTGTACAATTGGTTTTGCTTTGCTTTTCTTGATAAAGAGCTAATTATTTGGCTCGAACACTAGCATAATTCGCTTCTCCCTGAGCTCCATTAAGAGCAGCAAGAGAAGGTGACAGTGACATGAGAGGTGGCAGCACAAAGCTGCCTCTTCTTTGCTTTGTCTTTGCATTTTGTTCTTGATTCAGAACAATTAAATAAGCTAAGGAAATAAAATACATATGAGGGGGTGGGGAGTCAGCATATATATCTCAGTAGCATTCCCAACATTCCCGAAATGCCATTCCCAATTGCAACTAGAATTCTTTGAAGAAACAAAAACAAGCAGCAAATGAACTGTGATTAATACCAATAAACTGGCCTTCCTGCCTTCAGGAAAAAGTCCAACAGGGCTCCTGCGAAATGAGTCAAATTTTACCGCTGAGGCCAGGCTGCAATATAGGCACCAAAATCACAACATGTATACTTTCCTTTTAAACACACACACACACACACACACACACACACACACACACCCTTTTTCATCCCCAATGGCCTCAGTTATGTGACTATGTTTGTAACCAGTGGGAGCTGTATGGTTAATGTACGATATAGATTTTTTTTAAATATACTTAAAGGATAGTTTACTGATCAGAGACTCCCTACCAATGTTAGTCTTTCTTCTTTAGCTAACCTTTGTTTTCAAACCCCCCCAACTAAGAATATATTTCTTGGGATGTCTTACTGTACTAATTGCCAAAATAAAAAAAAAAGATAATTTTTACAAGTATGCCTTAAGGACTATTCTTGAAATTGTCTTCTATGGAATACTAATTACACTGATGTTAATAGGTACTCTCTGGAAAAAGGAAGAATTCAGTGCATAGGTGGGTTTGGGAAAAAATTGGCTTAAAAAAGATTAAACAGTTTTTATACTACAAATATTTTAAGAAACTTGAATTATGTTAATGAATACCATCAACCTCCAACAAGTGCTAGACAGAGTATGTCCAAGGAAGCTGATTTCAAGAGAACGTACGCATAGAAAAATACCAGCTTGAATCCAAGATGGTTCAACACAATAATAAGAATAACACTGCTAATGGTGGTGCTGGAGCCACACGTAACTAACCAGCAAAGAGCACAGCAATGTTCTCAGCACTTTACTTATGTTACCTCTTTTATGCCTCAAAACCTTATGAAGTTCCCTACTTAAAAAATGAAGAAACTGGCATCCAAGTAAGTTAAGCGACTTCTCCAGGCTAGCAAGTGGTAGAGATTGGATTTGAATCCAAACAGTTTAGTTCAGAAACTATGATTCAACACACAGATGCAGTGCTGCTGGAACACAGAGAGCAACTGGGCCCAGGAAATAACTGTACATTCACAATGACCACAACGCCCAGGCCTCTCACTCAGACCTGGTGCCCTGGTCTCAGCATCCAACCACTCATCTCTGCCCTGCCCCCATCACAGCAGTCAGACTCTAGCAGTGAATAGGCTGACCAGAACAGTGGACAGGGATCCCCGTATTCACAGTGCCCTCTTCCATGGCTATGAGAATCACTTCATCCATCATCACCATTGACATGGGAGGCTGTTTGCTGGGCTCAGGAGATAGGTGGGCATAGGAGGAGCCAGCATTCACTTCTAGAAAAGCATATTTGACTGATCCCTATATAGAGGTTCCAGAAGAGAGAGACCTGAAGACTCACAACATGATTGAATACGTGGAGAGCCATACTTCGTTTATGGACAGTAAGAATCTATTTTAAAATAGGAATTCACCTTAAAATAATCTATGAACTAAACACAGTACTAATCAAAACTCCCAACAGGGCATTTCTGAGCAGTTGACAAGCTGATCTTAAAATTCATATGGAAGCAAAAAGTCAAGAACAGCCAAGGCAATTTTTAGAGAGAAGGATTGATAAAGGAGTGAGTCAGAGAGGGGGTGTCCCACTTTACCAGATAGCAAAACTTACTATTAAGCAACATTAATTACAATGATTAATATTAGCATAGAGATAGACATGGAAAACTTAGAACCCTCTCACAGACATATGGCGAACCTGGTATGTGACAGAACTGCACTGAAAATCAATGAGAGAACTGATGGACTTTTCAGCAGTGTTAGGACAATCAACGATCCATTTAGAAAAAGTAGAAAATTAGATTACTTTCTCACAAAATGGAAAAAACATATTGTATATAAATATTAAAACATGAGAAGGCAAAATCATCCAACTTGAAGAATCAAGTAGGGAATGATTTCTTAAACAAGACACAAAAAGCATAAGCCATAAAAGGCTAATAACTTTGGTTGTACTAAAATTTAAATGTTCTGATAAAACATACAAGGAACAAAGGGAAAAGATAAGCCACAAAGCAAATGGAGGTATTTTCTTCACATATAATTACACAGTATTCTGATCAGAACATATAAAGAATTCCTAATGTATTGATTGAAAAAAAAAAGAAACCTGATAGAAGAAAAAAAGGGCAGAGGAAATAAATCGTAATTAATAGAAGAATTCCAATGAGTAAATAGCCTCTAACAAAAGTGCTTCAGATTTGATGACTTTGGGGGAGGCTGTAACAGGTATCTTTGTTTCTAAGAGGACCCCTATTAGAACTGCACAATGAATGGTCACAAGTGGAGGGAAGGCAATCATCCTGGTGAAGGGATGGAAGAGAGTGTGAGAAGCATCCCTGTGAACTTGACAACCTGGTGAAGAATGTCTTCTCTGGACCCCAAAACTACTTTAACTTTCTGTTTAAGCCACAAACCAGCTACGTGTTAATGAATATGTCTTCATTTCATTATCTGGGTAAGAGCAGGGGTGGGGAGGGTGAAAACAGGATTCACACGAAAACAGTTGCAAGAATTTAAATATACTAATATATGTATGGTGCTTATGGCAGACTATTTTTCCAAAGATGGTGGCAACAATATACCCCATCTCACCTAACAATGTGACATTGACACTCTTCCACAGAGAGGTAAAGTCTATATGTCTCTACCTCCTACAACTGGGGCAGAAGTGATGCTGCATGACATGTGAGGCTAAGTGAAAAGGCATGATCTGCCTGATCTTCTCTCTCAGATACTCACCCTTTGTGGTCTAGCCACCGTGATGTGAGGAAGCCAGACACCATGAAGAGGCCATATGTAAAAGTTCTGACCACAGCCCATGCTGATGTCCTAACTAACAGCCAACATAAACCACCAGACGTGTGAGTGAGAGAGCATTTGAAGGATTCTAGGCCCCAGCCAACCAGCCATTCTAGCTGACATAGAAAAGCAGAGATGAGCTGTCCTCATGAAGCCCTGTCCAAATTGTAGATTCATGAGTAAAATTAATGTTGCAACTGTTTTAAGCCCCTAAGCATTGGAGTCTTTTATTTCATGGCAATAGAGAAGTGGGACAGTGCTTTCTAAATCATTATTAATATTATCCCAGTGTGTAAAATAAGGGGGCTAAACTACATTAGGGTTCCCCAGACCTCAGAAATTTTAATGTCACTTTCTTGGCTTTGCCAAATCCTGTGCCACAGAAGTGTTACTTACTATTTCTCCTGGGGGAAAAAAAAAACTCACTTTTTAAAACTTAAACACATTTACAAAATTTAATCTTTAGAACACAGTTTTAATGTCAGTTGTATTTTTCTAATTAATATTCATTTTATTAAATACTATGAAATTAACTATTAACATTTTCTTTTTAATTTTTATAACTTCATTTTAATACAGCATAATACATAAATAATTAGAATAAATATATTAAAATAAATATACAATGGTCAAAATTAAAAATAATGTTTGGTGTAAGCCACTTGAAGTCATTAGGAATCACTGTAGTTGGTATGCTGGACTCAATGACCATGAATGTAAGGACTCATTCATCTCCAAAATACTATGGGCCATGTCCTAATTGAATCATTTCTTCTGTTATAACCTTCCCTCAGATGAATACATTTTACTTTTAAATTGGAAGCATACTTTCTAGGGCAGCAAAGCAGTCAATAGCAGAAAGGTTGCAAAGAAGATTTTGGAGGTGGCCTCATGGCAATAAATGAGTTAATTACTAATCACCTAGTACCTATGCCACAGGCTAGTCCAGAAACTGGAAGACCAGTATTTCTCTTCCCAGAGATCAGGTTTTCTCAACAGCATCACCACTGACAGTTTGGACTAGACAATTCTCTGGTGAGGTCAGAGTGGTGCTATCTAGTATACTCTAGGGTGTTTAGCAGCATCCCTGACCTCTAATCATTAGATGCCAGTAGTATTTCCTCCCCATGCCCCCAGTTGTGACAACCAAAAACATCCTCAGTGAGAAGGCAAAATCGTCCCCCACTGAGAATCATTGATTTAGAATAAAGGTACATGGCTGCTAGTACACATAAGAGACATGTGTGAGGAGGATAGTGATATTTTTATGTTCTTTGATCACTCAAGGACAAATTCATCCTATTTTCTAAATAGACCAAAGAATTACTAACTTGAATCTTTTGTTTCCAGGGTTTTTTCGTTTTGTCGTTGCTGTTGCTGTTGTTGTTTTTAACCACTTAGCTCATAGTTAATAAGCAGAGCAAAAAGAAAATAGCTGTTGGATTACAGGTAGATCTTTTCACAATTGCAGGTAAAATGTGCATTTGTATCACATCCACCATTAGTGATTCACTGTAGATTGAAGAAATTATAATAAAGCACACAGGGGCTTCTCAGTCCTTATCTTATCATTTATTAGCTTCTGCTTGATGGAACTTTTGATCAGAAATATAGTTTCATGGCTACAATTAAGTAATATTTTTCAAGGAGATTGAAATAACCACTTCCAAAGGTACAGGCACCTCCTTGAAACTGTGCATTCAAGAGGAAAATTGGAAATGACGTTTAGTAAGAGAAGATCATGCCTCCAAAAATGCCTGGTTCAAAATCAATAGGCTCAGCGTATGGTTTGTCCGGTCCTAAACTTTGACCCACATTGTCATCCCAGGGTCCTGAGACAGGCACAGTAGCAAAATCTGTTGACTACAATACCCACAGCTCAGTAACAGTGTGCAGCACTGGTGAGGATATAGATGATTCTAAGAGCCAACATTCACTTAGTCCTTGATATATGCCAGACACAATACCACGTGCTTCACTTACGTCATCTTTTTTTAATCCTCACAGCTCCATGAGTAAGTACTACTATCATCCCCTTTTCACAGATTAGGAAACTAAGTTTATAAAGCTAAGTAACTTGTCCAAGGTCACAAGCCCAAAATGTACCATACCAAGCTTTTGGATCACTGTCTGTGTAACTACAGAGATAACACTACTAACATTTACATTACACTCCTCCTATTAAATTACTGAGACAGCACCATACACAACTTCAAGCCCTTGAACCAAACCATCCATGCTTTTATGTACCTTTTACATGGGCAAACTAATACAAGGCATTTAAAATATTACATGTGTATATACATATGTATATACATATATTATATAAACACACACATATGTATATATTGTTGACTTCCATAAACAACTTGAAATTTTTTCTCTTCTCCTACACCAGAGGTCTGCAAATTTTTCCCATAAAGGGCTAGGTAGTAAATATTTTAAGCTCTGTGAGCTATACAGTCTCTATCACAACTACTCAACTCTACCATCACAGTGCAAAAGTGCCCACAGACAACACAAAAACAAATGAGGGTGGCTGGGTTCTAATAAAACTTCATTTATACAAACAGACAACTAGATCTGGCCCACAGGTTATATAGCTTGCCCACCCTTGTCCTAGACTAACACCTCTCAAAGTGTAGCCACAAATCAGAAGCACTTGGGCTACTTGTATAAATTACAGATTCAAGGGCCACATTCCAGACCTACTGTATCACGATCTGCTTCTTTCTTTAACAAGTTCCCTGGATGATTTATAGACAAACAAACATTTGAGGACCACTGTTCTTAGATCTAGTTTTTCCCCATCCCCATAAAAGTTGTCATTCCAACTATCAAAGATAGAACATCTATCAATGGAAACACAAGACAAGCGATACAGACCAAGAAAAGAAAATTGGCTGCTTGTCACAGCTCACCATCTTTATCAAGATGTCAAAATTTTGACCTGTGACCACAATTTTCCTAGCTGGAAGATGTCCTTTAGTTTTACTGATAAAAAAATCTCATAAACCAGAGAAAACTTTTGTTCCCAGTGGAATCACACTGATCTTCTAATCAACTTGTTGCACACAAACACACACACAAAGGGCATTTTTGAATTGTGGATACCTCCTTTTAAATCTGAAAATTCAGTTGTGCTAAAACTGCTTTTATGTTATTGAGGGAAAATGAGCACAGGGTCTTCAGAAATAAGAGGGATGGAACAATAAGTGAATTTGTACAGAATTCGCTGATACATACACTACCTGCTTCATGAATACATGAATGTAACCTGTTTTATCTTTTCTTGTTTCAGAACTAAAGGTATTCACATAAATCTGGATCTCCTTTTCTTTGGGGGAATTAAGGCTGGCACCATCAGTCTCTGCCTTTACCTGTATCAGCATGGGGGAGAAAAGGCCAACCCTTCACTGTCTTTTGACAAAGGATTGAAAAAAGAGAACAGGAGTGGAGAGAAATGAATACTAAGGCACATGCTGTAGCAGAGATGACCAGGTCGCCATCCACCTGGGATAACACCCCTCTCCAGCTGACAGCCACCAGTGATCTGGTATCAGTCGCCAGCACCCCAAACTTATTAACTGACTCTGATCTTCTCTCTGTCGAATGCCAGGGGCCTCCCCCACCCCACCCTGCATCATAAGACTTTAGTTTATAGACCCCTTTGCTTCATCTCACTTTTTATACCTTTTCTCTGATCCTACTCTACCAATGACCCAAATGCCTCCAAAGGCACAACCCTGCCAGTGGTGATGGCAGTCCCCCTCTGACAACTGGGATGTCCGGGCCTGGTTGTAAAGCCTGCCTCAGTACCACCACCAGGGGCCCAGTGGACTCAAATGTGTCTACATATCAAAAAGAAGTTGGCTTCTACTGCTTCCTTTTTTTCTCCCAGTACTTTGTATCCCATGGCCACCACCGTTATTTTGAAAGCATATTGTAGAGCTGGGTGATGACATTTAAATAAAGTAATTTCAATGAGGAGTTAGGGATTAATAAAAATGTAGCACAGGGCCCACAAGGTAGCACAATTGTAACAATTGAGGTTAAACTAGCACTGAGCTCATGATGCATTTTTATTTAAGTGAATCATGTCTTGTGTCTACACTGGCAAATAAAGTGGGCCCTTCAGAGTTGAATGGAACCTGATCTGCTCTGTGTAATCGTGAGTCAGTTAATTAACCTCTATAGTACCAGAACATTTGAGCTCTGGGGTCCCTTTCAGCTCTAAAATTCTATGTTCAGGCCCAAGTCTATTTGAGTAGGCAGATTTCTATTACAATTGGCTTTTCTGGTGAATTTCCAAAAAATGTTTAGTTTTTTTTTTAATGCAAAGAAATGCTAAAATGAATATAGATCATAATGTCCAGTGGAATATTTTAGAAGGAGCCAAATTATTCTCAGATCTTTTACAAAACTGGTTCTTTAAAGTTATCCCAAATTGTAGCCTCTCTTGCATACCTAATTTTAATTGATAATGATTTTTTTCAACAAAAATAGACACGGTAATTTTTACCAAATGTTTCAAGATAAAATAGAATATTTTCCCTAAGATTAAAAAGGTGAGGTTGTTTATGTACTGATAAAATAAGTGATGATCTTTAAAGTGTGGTTATAGGCAATGCTGATGCTCTCAAGCAATCTGATTTTTCTAAAAAATGGCTTTGCCTTCAGGAAGTTTATGATTTAATTGGAAAAGCAGGACAAGCTCCCACAAACAATATGAGAGAGCACACAATCAAATGCTAAGTGAAATTTTGTAAGTACCGCTCCAAACTAATTCTGCAAGTGAGGAAATCAAAAGCAGGTCTGCTTGCTTTGCAGATTTGGCTAAAACCTTTCATTTTCACACCACAGAGACTCTCTTCCATTGTGCAGCTTCAAGTAGCTGCATTTCAAAAAAGAGAATTCTGTTTTTCCCCTAACCTGTGTCTACCTGCAAAAATAAACAAGACTACTGCTAGATTAAATTATTCATACTAGAAAATAAGGCAGCTGATCCAATAGTCTCTTAAAAAATACCAAATTTAGTCTATACATTAATGGTAACAAATAAAATTAAGGGAGACAAAAATAAAAATAATGATCCTCTCACTAGTCTTCTGAACTCACTCATATTTTTAAAATTAGAATTCAAACTTACTAGAGCATTTAAACAGAAGGTAAATTTACTACTTGGTCCTTTATCATTTCATAATGCCTTGTGATTCCTATTCACAACTCTTCTGTTCTCATAAGCCTTATATTTATAAATAAATTTAATGTATGGTGAAAATATGTTAAATACATATTTATTTAGTGCTTTAATGAACATTCTCTCATTTAAACCTCAAAACAAACCTGTGGTGTATCATTATCTACCTTCTCCAAATTGGTGGAAGAACCAACAGAAATAAAAGCTAATGTTTACTGAGTAAGGCTCTATTCTAGATCTGCACTATCCAGTATAGTAGCCACTAGCTCCATGTGGATATTTAAATTTTAATTAATTGAAAGTAAATAAAACTCAAACTTCAGGTTTTTAAAGTCAACTAGCCACACCTTAAGTGCTCAACAGCCACATGTAGCTATTGGCTACTATATTGGGCAATGCAGATATATATCACTTCTATCACTTCAGAAAGTTCTTTTAGACAGCACATGTATTACCTCATTTAATTGCCCCAATAATCACCTAAAGGAATTGATACTATTATTATTCCTATTTTTACAGATGAATCAACTTAGGTGCAATCACTTAGCCAAGGTGAGAGAGGAGTTGACTTTCCAAGTCTAACTAGCCCAGGTTTATCCAATAGAACATGAGAGGAATGTTCTATATCTGTACTGTCCAAGTTGGTAGCCACTTGCCCCATGTAGCCACTGACCACCTGAAATGTAGTGGGTATGACTGAGGAATTAAATTTTAATATAACTTTAATTAATTTAAATAGCAATAGCCACAAGGGGCTAAGAGCAATCTATCCCCACAGACCTTTAACTTTCATTGCATCTAATGGCATCTCATCACTGCTACCAGCAACAGCAGAGGAAAGAAGATCCACAGTAGAGGAATGAAAGTGCATGAGCCCTTTTGAAACAATAGCTTGACAAAAGGTTATTGGTTTCAGTCCCTAAAGCAAGCTCTGCTGAGGGGATGATGAGGGTGGGGGATTAAATCTAGCATGGAATCTATTTTCAACATTTCCTCGATATTCTGGAACTATCTCTTTGCATGAGCACCAATAAAAGTGTATGTAGCATATGTTTTCCACAGGATGCAATTTTTAAAGAGCAACCAGATGAATTACAACATTGGTCAGGCCGCAATTCTTCAGTGTTCCCAGAGGATCAGGCTGGGGGGCAGCAGACTAGACACATAACTCAATGGAGGTCTGACAAAGAGGGAGAGATGGACAGGCCTCCATTCTGCAGATACTTTTCCCCAACTTGAGATCTTTGCTTTATTATTTTTTAAGATATCTGGAGCAGCCTGTTTGGCTTCCCTTGGATTGTTTGTTTTGATATCAGCTTTTTATCTGCTTGGCTTTTTATGCAGTTCTACTGGAAAATCTTGCCGTGGAACATTTAACATGAAGAGGAAGCAAGCTCAAAAATTTCCATTTACACACAGAATTACTGTACATTTCCGGAGGCCTGAGAGTGTGTCTCCCCCCAAATTTTATTATGGGATTGTGATTTCAACCATCCCTCCAAACAGATATTCTGTTTCTATTCAGAAAACACAATTCTAGAAAACTGTATCAAACTCTAATGATAACTCACTCTCTTCGCGGGTGAAGAAACAGCGGTAGCTGGTAGAACTTATATCAGACAGCTCTGTGATATAAAAGGGAAATCTGCTCCAGTCTCCCCAGCTTCTTCTCAGTTCCCCTCAGCAGAATTCTCCCCAAACAAGAATGTTAGAAGAGAAAAACCAAACCACTGTTTTAAATTTCAAGCATAGTGAGGTTTAAATCATTCAAGAGCTCATTCCAGACATGTGGGTTATCATGTTGCTATGATAGGCCTCATCTTTGGTGGGACAGGTAGGTTTTGCCTCAGAGCACTGGCATCAACTCCATTCTGGTTTGGCCAATTCTAGAGAATAAACAGCAACATATTTTACAAAATTACATCACTTTTAAATCAAGAATACCCTCTGAAAGCCAAGATTAAAATAGTTAAATACAGTGACCTAACTTATGCAGCATATGTCTAAGTTGAACAGATCAGGAGAAAAAAAAATATAAAGGCTTCTTCTCCAATCCTACCAGTCTATTACTTTTCAATAGATGCACACACACACAAAGGGTTTTCTGAATGTAGGAAAACAAGTTTATAATTACATAATTATGCAGACACACCACAATTTTTCTTTTATGTTACCTTTATCTTTAAAAGCCAACAGACAGGGCTGTACTAAAAAGCAATAAAGCATGGGTAATTTAATACCAAATTACATCCATATTGAAAAGTTTACATGCAGTTGAGAGCAGACAGAGGTCAGCTTTTCAACAGGACTGTCTTTAATTGTGGCCATCAGTTTTAGCAATCCTGATCTCCGGATCAAAGACAGATATAATGGGCTTCCTCAACGCTGAATAGTGAAAGCAGACAGCAGGAATGGCGCTATCTGGCACCCAAAGGTCATAAAAAAAATTTCCAGAAAGGGAATGTGTCTCATTGTAAAATTATGTATCTAAGATAAAATATATATTTATTAAATCATTCTTCTCCCAGTTTCCAATGAGCTACTTTAAGCAAAGATTTTTGTCACTTCGTCACAGGTGCAAGGTTCTCCCTGCTTTTCCACTAATAAATGTGGAACCTTTGCGTAAATCTTTATTAATTTTTCAGTTGCTTTCAATCATGATTTTCTTCAACCTGTACAGCAATCCTTCTTTCCTTGAAGAAGGGCTATGTGAGCTGGAACAGGGCTCCCTCCCTTTTTCCCCCTAAATTAAATGAGGAGTAAATTATCAGCAAATCAGATAGAAACAAGTTTCCTGGATATGCAGATCCATTCTACAAATGAAGCAATTTCACTTCTGCTGGCTCTGGGGTGGGGGGACTGGCATGAGAGGGAGGGTTTTAAGTAGCCAAGGGGGAACAGAACTGAGATGCTAGCTGGCGAAGCATCCCCACGTTTGCATGCACAGACCACTCAAATCTGCACCAAGAGACTACTTGCGAGAATCCATCTTTTTTCACTTAACAAGATACAAAATATAAAACACATTTGCCTCTTATTAAACCTCTCCTGTAAGTGGTTCCAGGTCCACCATTTTTAAAGGGAGGAGAGGGGAGACAAGACCCTCTTGGGAATTTCAGTGGAGTGACTGGAGATGAGGTACAGGCTGTGAGCCTTTATTACTTTAATTTTATTTTTTTTCTAAAAGCACAGAAGGAATAACATTTTAAATCATTAGCATTTGCTTTAAGTAGTTATTTCTTCCAACTGTATGAATCTCCGCTCCCAGCCCCCTTTCCTATTAGCACCACTCCCAGATCCTGCACAGAACTGCCCAGATGGAATTTCCCTCCACCGCTCAAATCTGGAAGGTGCTTTTAAAGAATTTCAGGCTCTAAACCGAGGCAGCCATAGAAGAAACTGTAATCACAATTTTTCCTTAAAGCACTCGGAGAATAAGGCTCTTGTATTTATGTCACCTGAGACTGAAAGCTGACTATGGCATCTCAAAATTATTTCAGTGGCAACAGTTATTGTTATGATAGAATACGATCTCCTCTGTTAAAAAAAAAAAAAAAAAAAAAACAGCTCATAGTAGTTCCCATTCAATTCAAAAGTCTTTGTGACATGTGGGGTGCTTTAAAGTGGTGAAGTGCAAAACCTAAATTTTTTTAGAAATAGAATAAAGTCAGCTACCTTATTTAACTTGATTTATAGTTTTTATCAAGAGGGCAGAAAAAGGTGAAGAAATTTGCAAAACCAGGAAAAGAAACTCAGTTCCAGAGGCTATATTCAGGCACAAATGTCAATAAGATGGTTTAACTTCTTCTGGGTTGATTCTTGGTTGTTGGTTCATAGACTCAAAGAGATAAAACAAATTGCCAAATATTTCTATATTTCAACTTTGCTCTACAAAAAAAGAGCTCCTACTTGAGGCAAGGTCTGTTTCATAATCTAAAAAGTACATGAACCAAAAGTGGCATGAGATAAGGAAGGCCTTTAGAGGGTGGAGGTATCTCTGCCACCTACCTTTTCTGCGACATATAAGGGACCAACAAACCAAGCCGGAATTCTGTAACAGGTCAGCAGGATAGATGAGCTGTGTTCTTTCGGCAAGCAATAATCAGGCACATTAATCAAAGGTGGGGTGTGGTGGTATTTTACTTGCAGCAAGATTTAACTAATGCAATCTGTGCCCAGTACGCCACCCAGACCTCCACGCAGATTGCACAGGTTTGCCTTCTGTACCACAGTCACTCTGCTTCAATAGTGTATGACAGAGAATTGATGGATGGCTCTCCCCTTGCCTGCTCATTCTCATCAGCATTGGAGCTTATTTGTTGGGCACCAATAGGACCCCCAGCACCATCCAATATACTGTTGCAGCCATGGGGCCTGAAGCAAGGCATACCTTCCATCTCTCTCAAAGAGAATTAAGGGCACTCCTGTTGGAAGCAGCATAGGAGCTAATAAAAAGTGCCAAGTGTTGGTACAAATACAAGACCTCATGCTTACGCAATGTGTTAAAATAAAGAATTGTAATTATTTAGAGAGCCCAATGGGAAAAGAGAAATAGTTTCCTACAACAGAAAGAAGAGTAACTTTCTGTTATAATTTAATAGAATCGAAGGAAAATGGAATTCAAGAACAAAGAGCCAAGAAGCTTGCTGCAGGACAAAGCAGCAGGTACCACAAACCTAGGGGACAGGGATTAACAGCCTGCCTTTTCCCCAGGGACGCCCACTTTCCAATTGGAAAAGACATGCAGAATAGACAAAACTTGTCCAATGGGATACAGGCCAAACCTTTCCTACTGAAAATAAAGGGATATTTTTAAAAATATTCATTTAATATTTTAAATGAAGACTTGGAAATTTTTCAGTAGAAATCGAGTATTCAAAAGCTTAAACAATAATGCAGAATACAGATTTTTAATTTCTATGTCAACACTAACCCTGCAGACCCCTTGGTACTTAGTACTACTGTTATGCTCATCTTACAGAGATCACAAAAGCTACCTACTTTCTGTGATACCTAATCTGGGGACTTAATAGAGACTTCTGTTACAATGAACTGACACAAAGAAGGTCAACCCATCCATGATCTTTAGAACAAAGAAAAGGCCAGTCTCAATGCATTCCAAACCTGGGAGTCATTGAGATGCTTTGTTTCCCTCAGTGCCAACATCTAATTTGCCACCAAATCCTTTTAATTTTACCTTTAAAGCAAGTTTCCTCAACCTCTTTAAAAGACTGAAAATTAATAAGCCTCAAATTCAAAAAGGTAGAAAAACAGAAGCCAAAGAAAATAAAGAAGAAAAAACATTACAGCCAAAATATAAAACAAATAATGAGATTAACCAAACCAAAAAGTTGTTCTTAAGATATCCTGTGGGTTAACCAGGTGGTACAGCTACTTTGGTACAGCTTGGCTGATCTTTGAAGTCAGCTGGTGAATCGGCTGGGGCCAAATGGCCTCACTTACACGTCTGGTGGTTACCATCTGTACTGATATAATGGGACCTCAGCTGAGACTGCTGGTCTCTGCTCCATATGGTCTGTCATCCTCTAGAAAAGGTTTCTTTCCATGGTGGTCTCAGAGTTCCAAAGAGCATTAACAGAGAAAAAGTCCAAATACACAAGCACTATTCAAGCTTCTACTATGTTGCATCTGCTATTGTCCCGTTGGTCAAAGCAAGTCAAGTGATCAAGTCCAGAGTCAGCATTGGTGTGCCTACAAGGAGGCAGGAATATAACTGCAACAATCCACTATACCAAGTAAGCCATTGGCTCTGGTCCCACCAATTTGATCTCTGCCACCAGACTATAACTGTCGCTTGAGTCTAGTTGCCTTAGAATTTGTTATGGTAGGTACTCTACAATGCAAACTATAAAAAAAATGAAGAACTAGAAAGAATTTTTAACTTGCTGCAGAGGTTTAAAGGTAAGGATGCTGAGCAATTGTTCAGACACCTGAACAACAACAACAACAAAAACAGGACCCAAAAATAAAAAATTCAAAGGATCATGGCTGCAAATCATTCTGCTTGTCAATGCCCAATGAAGTCAATTTCAAATGTGAATCTGAGGGATTACCAAGAGTCCTTTTTTATTCAACTCGAGTAATTTACCAATCATTGTTAATTATATTGATCATCAACTACTTTAATGGTAAAGATCTTTTTTTTTTTTTTTTTTTGCTACTGCTGTCAAATACTCTATTAATGGCCTTTATATGGAGCAACTATAACCTCAAATGGCTAGCCAATAACAGCACATGGCTATCTCTGGACAGCTCCATCAAAATGGAATCCAGCCTCCATTTTCTTAAGTAGAAGACTAAATGAATCCTTGAGACACCATCAATGGTTTTCTCAACCAAAAAAGTAGAATGGCATGATGTTCAGAATTTTCCCCCCAAAAATATTTTAATGGTCAAAAAAGAGTTTGCTGTGCTCTAAGAAGAACCTAATTTGGAACATAGTTTCCTGGCAGATTTTACATCAGAAAGCTTTGAATTTAAATATGAAAAGCTAGGATTTGCTTTCTAGACAGAATGCAATTCTAAAATGTCATGCAAATTTCTTTTTGGAAGAACAAATGCAAACATTTTGAGAAGAGCTCTAAATATGCACAGGGCTTTTGGGAAACCATGTGTAAAATACTATTTTGCCTCAGGCAATCTATCTCCCACATTTGTTGAGAAAGAAAATAATAGCCAATATTCTGTATGACTGTGTTGACAGTATGAATGGTTTTTATCTGTATGGTTCTTGTGCAGTGCATGAAGCAATTCTTTGTCAGCTTTTCTGGGAGTTCTGAAAAATCATAGGATCCACAAACTGTGCACTAGACCATGTCTATTTTTAATATGTACCCTCCAGCACCTAGTTTAGAACTAAGCATCCTATGGACACTCAAATACTTATTCACTAACTATCACTTTTACCAATACATCTTCCCTATAACCTCTGCTACTTTCCATATGCTGAGATGAAGGGATCTTTTCTTTTTTTTCTTCTTGCCTTCTGTATATACACTCAAGAATTATGTGTTTTAACCCTCACATAAACAAAACCAGTAGTGGGCTCACTGGTATTGCTTTGTGTTTTACTACCTTATTTTTTTTACTTTACCTTTTTTTCATTCTTTGGTATATGCACATGTAACGAAGGTATTAGACATTTGGTACAAACAGCCTTTCTAGCAGCCCTGTTCAACAGAACTTCTGCAGTGATGGAAGTGTTCCACAGCTGCACCATCCAGTATGGTAGCCACTGGCCACATGTGAAATATTTTTTTGTATTATTTTATTTTAGTTAATTTAAATTTAAATAGCCACATGTGACTAATAGGATACCATAACCGACAGCACATATTTAGAGTTTGAGACAAAGACTTTCTGAAAGTCAATATTAATGGTAGAAAGACAATTGAGTTTGAGCCCCTAGTCTGCTTTTCTCTATATACATTTGGGCCAGACACTTAACACCTGTGATCCCAGTCTCCTAATTTGTAAAATGACCATAATAATATTTATTACACGGTTCTTGTGATTATATGAGATGAAGATTGTAAAGTAGCTAGCACACAGCAACTGATAAATGAAAAGTAGTACCCTTCCTTTCATTTTTTAATCTATAAAATGGGAAAAAGTCTTTTTCAGGGCAATTGTAATAACCAAATGAGAGCTTATACACTATAAAACATTAAATAAACATGAAGTATTCTTAATTTTCTTAGCTGAAAAAAGTTTATTGTATACTTTTATTTCTTCAATCACCATTATGATCTTGGGTCTTTCTATTCTTTCTAGAACTTTGAAATCATCTTTAAGCCCAAGTACTGTATTTCCTTCAAACATTTTAGTGTATCACCTTTGCCAAATAATCCATGAATCTTGTTGTAGTCCTCCTCTGTAGTTTCAAGTATTTACAAAATATTAGAAATTTCTCAGTCATGTAAATAAATACAATCTCACAGGATTCCTTTAAATGCCTAAGATAAAGGCAGCAAGATTTCCTAGAATTCAAATGTTAATAAAAGTAACTTCTCAGAATGACTGTCATATTCTTATGCTTCCTTTTTAATGCAAAATTTTCCATCTGCTAACTTGTTTCCTCTACCCTTCTCCAAACCTCAGATTCTCATATAATAGAGCTCCTGATGTATACCTATTAAAAATAGACCATAATAATATTTTAGAAAGCAACTTAGGAAATGTGAAAAGACATTGCAAATGGGTCTGCTGAAATGTAAAGGAAAACTTCATTCTCAATACGGAAAACACCTTTGGATACAAAGATGATAGAGCAGAAATTTAAAACAGAACAACAATAACAAAAACATATCTTCACAGTGGGGGAATTGCTCTGGACCTTGCAGAGAAAAAAATATTTTAATTATCTCATTTAGCTTACAGACAGGTAACCATCGATAAGGTATAAAGCTCACCTCAAGGCAAAGAAAACTATAAAAGATAAAATAGGAAACAAATATGACCAAATAAGATCTGATAAATCTGATTTTAAAACAGGTTTTTATGATCTCTTATATATTTCTGTATATTCGAAATATTTTTCAATTAAAAAGTAGACAAATTTATAATACTTTCTGTTCTCTCAGGGAATTTGCTCTATATAATAAAAGGAATCTTCATTCATCCTCTGGCAGCAGTAAAAGGAAAAGTAATTAAAAGTGGGTAGGATACTTCACACACATTAGGATGGCTATTATCAAATGAACAGAAGAAAACAGGTGTTAGTGAGCATATAAAATTGGAACCCTTGTGTATTGCTGGTGAGACTGTAAATGGTGCAGTTGCTATGGGAAACAGTTTAGAGGTGCTTCGAAGAGCTAAAAACAGAATTACTGTGTAACTCAAGAATTCCAGTCCTGAATCTGAATAAATTGAAAACAGGGACTTAAACAAATACTTGTAAGCCAATGTTCACTGTAGCATTGTTCACAATGGCCAAAAGCTTAAAAACAACCAAAGTGTTCATTAACAGATTAACGAATAAACGAAATGTGGTATACACATACAATGGAATATTATTTAGCCTTAAAAAGGAATGAATTCTGATACATGCTACAGCATGGATGAACTTTGAAGACATTATAGTAAGTGAAGTAAGTCAGAGACACAAGGAACTTTATCATATGATTCCACTTATATGAGATACCTAGAAACTAGGTCTCTATCATATAAGAGAAATTACATAGATAAGTATTATACAGAAATTAAACAGAAAGTATTACAGAGGTTACCAGGAACTGGGAGGCAAGAATGGGAAGTTATTGTTTAATGAGTTCAGAGTTTCTATTTGGGATGATGAAAAGGTTCTGGAATTCAGTAAATGGTTGCATAACACTGTAAATGAATTATACACTCAAAATGGTTAAAATGTAAATTTTAAGTTACGTGTATTTTATCACAACTTTTTTAAAAAGAAAAACACTCAGGAAGGGGAAGAAAATGTCACCAGGAGAAGAGATAGGGTTTGGGAACCCTAGAAGGGAGATAAGAAAATATAGACAAAGGAATTAAGAAAAAGACAGAGACAGAGAGACAAACAGAGAGTGAGAGCAATTGAGCAAGCACAGCAGCAAGCCAGCCAAATGACCAAGACTTAAGGAAAAAACAGCCAATGAGACATCCTAGGGTGACCAAAGAACATTTGAAAAGAGTGAGAGCACATAAGTTTAGCTCATTCCCCACTATGCAATGTAATCACCCTATCTGACCTTCAAAACCTTCACTAAAATTCTGCCATACACTGCAGCTATGTTCCCCTGGCAATATGGAGTATGGAAAGAGGTAGAGTAACCAGCAATAAGCAAAGTGGGGCATAAAAAGAATAGAGACTGGACTGGGCTGCCAAGGATATTCTGAGAGTTCACTTTGACTGTAAGACCTCAAAAGTCTTCAGAAAACTTGAAATGACATACGATCTGAAAGAGACACAAATAAAGATTTAAACACAATGCTAAGCTACAAGAAGACCATAGGACAGAGAAAGGCAGGTGTCTGGGAATTCAAAACAATAAGCAGGAACGAAAAGCGTCCAAAAAAAATAATAAAGGAGTGGAATAAAAAAGAGGGCAGCAGATTCAAGGACTAGAAATTGAGGAAATTTGCTGTTTTTTAAAGTGAGATAAGTTGTATACAATTCATCTCAAGGCAAAAATTCTGCTCAATGTGTAAAGCAGGCAAACAGGAGATGCTGGCTGAGATATAAAACACTAAAATAAAGTTACCCCTTCTGGCAGGAATATCTCAGCCCCTAAATCCTTGTGCCAGGCAATGGGCCTACTTGAAAACAGTGGAGATCTTGGGGAAGAACCATAATAAAAGGCCAGTAACTCCATAGTGCAAACAAATTGTCAGAGCAGCCAGAAGTTTAATAGAAAGAATGAAGGAATGAGAGATCCAAGAGGAGGCCTCTTAGGATCACAATCAACCTTGGGAAGAGGTGAGTATATGTTTGGCTGCTGTAACTCAGGAACAATCAGAGAAGGGTGCAGGGCAGACTTGAAAGCATTACTCAAACTGCACACAAACCTATCAACTAGGGTAGGAGCCTCACTAGCACAAGGGGGCCAAACAATAACCTACTCTAACCCAGGGGTGTCCCCTAAATAGCCAGGCTGGGGGCAGGGGAAAGAGGGGATGAAGAGATCCTAATATGGACATTAGAGGATACAAACTATAAGAAAAACAGACTTTGCAAAATTATTTTGGCCAAGTCACTAAATAAATACACAAACAAAATGAGTAAACAATAACAAAATACCCAGGAAGGTTGGTATCAGTATCTAAAGTTGCTAAAATATGTCATCTGATTATATTATCATTCTAGAAATTGCTTAGAAACAAGAAAGTGGGATCTATACACAGGGGAAAAATCATACAATAGAAGTTGCTGTCAAGATGCCTAGATGGTAGTACTCTATGCAGACAAAGACTTCCAAAAGCAGCTATTATGAATATGTTCAAAAACTAAAGGAAACAGTTACTAAAAAATTAGAAAAAGATGACAATGACTCATAAAATGGAAAATATCAACAGAGATAAATGCTATTAAAAGAACCAAGAAGAAAATTCTGGAGTTGAAAAGTACAATAATCCAAATGACATATTCACTAGAGAGGCTCAACAATAGAACTGGCAGTAAAAAACTGTCAACCAAGAATTTTATATTCAGCAAAACTACATTTGAAAATTAAAGTGAAAAAGATATTCTCAGATAAACAAAAATTGAGATAATTTGCTTCTAGTATACCTGCCTTACGAGAAACACTAAAGGAAAATCTCCAGGCTGAAAGTGACACCAGACAGTAATTCAAATCCACACACAAAAAAGAAGAGTGCCAGTAAAGGTGATTATGTCAGTAATTACAAAAGCCAGTATAATTGTATCTTTCTGAACTAATGCTAAAATCAATTACATAAAACCAATATATGTAATTACATTGTTGAGCCTATAAGATAAAAATGTAATATTTGACAATAACATCACCAAGAAGGCAGATGTAGAAAAAGTTACACTGAAGTAAGAAAATGACATCAGATGGTAATTCAAATCCACAGTTAGAAATCAAGAGAACCAGAGAGTAAATAATAAAATTAATATAACAAACTCCGTAAATATATACTTGCTCTTCTTTCTTCTCTTACCTTCTTTAAAGGTCATAATATTAAATAAAGCAATAATTATAACAATGCATTGTTGGATTTGTAACATGTATAGAAATAGTATGTATAACAATGACAGCACAAAAAGAGGAGAGAGAAAATACCAATAAAGGCATAGTTTTTAGATTTCATTGAAATAAAGTCAGTATAAACCTGAAGTAGATTCATATAGTTTAAAGTATATAATTGTAAACCCCAGAGTAACCACTAACAAAATAATTCAAACAAATAGAATATAAAAGTCTCTAAAGCAATTAAAATGTTACACTAGAAAGTACCTAATACAAAGAATACAAGAGTCATATAGAAAACAAAAAGCAAAATATAGCAAAAACTTTAATTTTACAGAATTGAGAAAAAACAGTAATTCAGCAATAATAGAGTGAATCTTCAATACCCCGTTTTCAATTATGAATAGAAAATAAATAAGGAAATAGAGACAACTAAAACCAACTACGTGTAACAATCATCTATAGAACACTCTACCAAACATGGAAGCAGTACACATGGAACGTTCTCCAAGATAAACCATATGCTGCACCATAAAACAAACCTCAATAAATTTTAAAAGACTGAAATCATACAGTATATCTTCTCTGACCACAATGCAATTAAAATAGAAATCAATAACAGAAGGAAATTTAGGGGAATCACAAATATATGAAAATTAAACAGTATGTGCTTAAATAAATGGATCAAAGAAGAAACCACAAGGCGAATTAGAAGCTACTTTGACATGACTAAAAACAAAAACACAACAAAGCAAAACATTTGGGATGCATATAAAACAGTACTCAGAAGAAAATTTATAGCTATAAACACGTATATTATAAAAGAAGAAAGATCTCAAGTCAATAACCTAACCTCCCACCTTAAGAAATTAGAAAAAGAGCAGACTAAACTTAAAACTAGCACAAGGAAATATTAAACTTCAGACTGAAAAAAATAAAATATGAAAAAAATAGAGAAAATCAACTATAAACCAAAAGTTGTTTATTTGAGAAGATCAACAAAACTGATGAACATTTAGCTAGACTAGCCAAGAAAAAAAGAGGAAAGACACCAATTACTAAAATCAGGAATGACATAAAGCACATTTCTACCAACCTTATAGAATTTTTTTAAAAGATTTTAAGGGAGTATTATGAACAGCTCTATGTTGACAAATTAGATGACTGAGATGAAATGGAGAGATTCCTAGAAAGACACAAATTATCAAAACATACTAAAAAAGACATAATAAATCTGCATAGACCTAAAAACTTTTTAAAAATAAGCAATTTTAAGACTTTCTACAGAGAAAAGTACAGGTCCAGATGATTTTACTGGTGAATTCTATCAAAGATTCAAAAATAAATTGATACTAACCTTTCACAGACGCTTCCAAAAATACAGGAGGAAGGAACACATCCCAACTAATTCTTTGAGACACTATTAGCCTAATGCCAAAACCAGACAAAGATATCAAAAGAAAAAGAAAAAAATACTAGAGACAAATATTTGTTATGAATATAGATAGAATAATTCTCAAAAAAAAAAAAAAAAAACCCTAGCAAAGGAAACCTAGCAACATACAAAAAGGAATACACATCATGACTAAATGGGATTTACCTACAAGAGCACAGGTTGATTTAAAATCCAAAATCAATTAACGTAACATACCATATTATCAGAAGATGAAAAATGAAGCATTTGACAAAAAACAACAGCCTTTAATGATGAGAATCCTCAACAAAGTAGAATTAGAGGGAGATTTATCAACCCAATAAAAAGCATCTACAAAAATACATAGTTAACATCGTACTTAATGGTGAAAGACTGAATAATTTCCCCCTAAGACAGAGAACGCAAGGATGCCTGCTGTCACCACTTCTATTCAATAGTGTAATGGAGGGTTTAGCTAAGGTAATTAGACAAGAAAAAAGAAATAAAAGGCATGCAGATTGAAAAGGAAGAAGTAAAGCTATCTCTATTCACAGATGATATCATACTGTATATGGAAAATCCTAAGGCAATCGCTAAAAAAAAATATTAGCACAAGTTCAGCAATATTGAAGAATACAAGATCAATATAAGAAAATTGATTGTATTTGCATGTACTTGAAATAAACATTGTGAAAATAAAATTTAAAAAATTAATTTATAATAGCACAAAAAGAATAAAATACTTTGGAATAAAATTAACGGAAGAAATGCAAAACTTACAGATGGAAAACTACAAAACATTGCTGAAGGAAATTAAAGAAAACCTAAATAAATCAAAGATAGTCTACATTAATAAATCAGAAAAGAATATTAAGATGGCAGTACTCACCAAATTGATCTATGGATTAAACACATTCTCTAATCAAAATTTCATCTAACTCTTTGTAGAAATCGACAAATTGATTTTAAAATTCCAATGGAAAATCAAAGAATCCAGAAAAGGCAAAACAATCTTGAAAAAAGAACAAAATTGGGGACTTTCACTTCTGATCTCAAAACGTACTACAATGCTATAGTAATCAAAATTGTATGGTACTGACACAAATACAGACACGTAGATTTAATAGAATAGAATTGAGTCCAAAATTATACCCTGACATTTAAGGTTAATTGATTTCTGATAAGAGTGTCAGGACAACTTAATGCAGAAATAATGGTCTTTCCAACAAATGGTACTACAACAAATGGATAGATAACAAAAAAAAAAAGAACAAAGCTGGATCTCTACCTCACACCAGATACAAAATTAACTCAAAATGGATCACAGGTCTAAAAGTCATAGCTAAACAATGAAACTATCAGAAGAAAAAATAGCAGTAAATCTTCATGACGTTGCAGTAGGCAAAGATTTTCTTGGATACAACATCAAAAGTACAAGTGACATAAGAAAAAATAGACAAAGTAGACTACATTAAAATTTCAAACTCTTATGCTGCAAATAATACCATCAAGGAAGTAAAAAGACAACTCACATAATGGGAGAAAAAATATTTGCAAATTAAATATCTGATAAGGGCTTCTATCTGGAATACATAAAAATGCTTATAACTCAATATTAAAAAGAAAAATAACCTGATTTAAAATCAGGCAAAGGATCTGAATAGACATCTCTAATGAAGATATACAAATGGTCAATAGGCACATGAAATGTTGTTTGCCATCATTACTTATCAGAGAAATGCAAATTAAAACCACAGTTAACTCACTAGAATGGCTATAATGAAAAAGAACACAAAATTAAGTTTTGGAGAGCACATGGAAAAATTAGGGCTGGGTACATGGAAAAACTGGGGCCGAGCACATGGAAAAACTGGGGCTGAGCACATTGCAGGCAGGATGTAAAATGGTACAGCCACCGTGGAAAACAGTTTTGCAGTTCCTCAAAAAGTTATAACACAGAGTTAACAAATGACTCAGCAATTCCACTCCTAGGTACATACCCAAGAAAAATGAAAACATTTCTACAATTCTCTTAACCTTTGCCTCATGGCTGTTTTTTCAAGGTAAAAAGAGAGCTGCTTCATTTCTTGGCATCACTATCGTAATCCAGGACAAAGAAAATAAATGTAAAAGAACAAAGTTCAAAACATGTTTACCAGTTAAGTCTGCTGCTTTTTGTCAGAAAAACAAAAGCTCTCCCAGAAACTTCTGCTCATTCATAAGGTAGAACTTCTGTCATATGGCCACCTTGGTTGAATGTGACTATAGGAAACAGGTTTGTGGACTGGATTGCGGCAACCACTTGGCATTGTCTGCCACCATAGCAATTATTTATTTAGTTCTTTACTTCACACTACCTAACACAGATTACTACTCCCATTGAACCTTACAAATTTACATGTAGTTAGGTTTGAAGAAGATCATCCATGGGGTAGAAGTCATCTAGTCTAATACTTCCCACCTCATTATGGGCAGGATATCATTCAGAGCCTTCTTGAACAATTTCATGAACCACTATCTCACCAGGTAGTCTATTCTGGCTATGTCTGATTCTTCACTGTCTCTCATGCTTACCTACAATCTAGCAAGAGCTAATTTACCTCTCTGATATACATGAATCTATACACATTTCTTCATTTCAGCTGCCATGATCATCATTTCTAGCCTGAACTAATGCAGTCTCCCAATTGTCCCCTCCCCACTTCCATGCTCACCCCTCTTTCAGCCATTCTTCATATGGGAGCCAAGAGTAATCTTTCTAAAATATGAAGTAGTAAGCACATTATCCTTTTGCTTGAAACCCTCGGTGCCTTCCTATAATACTCAGAAAAAATTCAAACCTCCTACCCATGGTCCTTAAGACCTTGGGTGAGCTGACCCAAGCCTTCCTCTCTGACGCTACCTCATAATTCTCCTTCTCCTCATTCACTGCATTAGAGTGACAACAACCTGCTTTCAGTCCCTAGCACGTGTTAAATTTTTTCCTATCTCAGGACCATTGCACTCTTCCAGAATGCTCTTCACCCTGTTCCTCCCCATTCTTCAGTCCTCAGTTTAAGTATTATTTCTTTAGAGATACTATCTCTAACAATATTTCTAAATTAGAACCTATTCACTCCTCCTATTTATCACAGCTCTCTCATGACTTGTAATTAATTAACTAGCTGGTTTGTGTATGTGTCTGTTTAACTATACCATTTTCCCCTATAGACTATAAGCTCCATGAAGCTGACCTCCATCCTTTCTTTTACTGTTGTATTCTCAGGGGCTGGCACAGTGATTGGTACCCGAAAAACACTTAAAAACTTCATTAATTGAATGAATACCTGGTTTTGAGTCTTCTTACCATTGTGGATATATTCTAATGTATAATATACCTTTTAAGATGTAGTCCCCAAAACTTAACTCAGATTTCCAGGTGAGGCCTAACCCTTTCAGAGAGATCTGGGCATACCACATTTATCTAATTATTTTCTCCTTTGCAATATCAAAATAGCCTACTTCACAAACCTCCCCAAGAAAACAGTCTAATAAGCTCTATGTCTCTGCCATTGGTAAATGTGACTGTTCATGTACTTAGTACATCAAAAATTAAAGAGAGATTCTGAATATGGACTTATATCAGTACAGAATACAAGCCTTTGGCTCACAATTCAGTGCTTTTTGTACTGCCTCCTAAAATGAGGTGAAGATGCCCCCAGTTAAACTTTGGTCCCCAAGTAGAAAATATTTCAACATGTTGGCTATAGAAAATATAGTCGTCCCCTTTTACCCACAAGAGATACATTCCAAGACCCCCCTATGAATGCCTGAAACTATAGCTAGTACCAAATACTCTGTATACTATGTTTTTCCTCTACATATATGCCTTTTTACTTAAAGGAAGAACTTTATGGCTCCTCTTTAGCATATCCAAATTGCCAGCATCACTATTCTTGCGCTTTGGAGCCATTATTAAGTAAAATAAGGGTTACCTGAATATAGCACTCTTTTACTGACATAGTTGATGTGGTAACTGAGACAGCTACTGACAGGCAGGTAGGCAGGTAGTATATACAACATGGGTACACTGGACAAAGGGATGATTCACATTCTGAACAGGATGGCACAAGATCTCATCATGCTACTCAGAACAATGCGCAACTTAAAACTTATGAATTGTTTATTTCTAGAATTTTCACTTAATATTTGCAAATTGCAGTTGACCACGGGTAACTGAAACCACTGAAAGCAATAGCACAGATAAGGGGGGACTACTGTATGCACAATAAAAAACTATTTCTATTACCCAGCCTCTGAGATGCATGAGGGCTCACCATTCTCCTTCACTCCTCATGCTATAAAGTACAAAAGCACAAGCAGTCCCCAGTGCCCAGGGGTTTCCCTGGACACGACAGATTCAGCTTGTTTTCTGAGTGGTGTGAATAAGTTCAAAAGGTATTCTACAGTTCAGATATACAAACAAGAGCTGGAAGAGACTGCTGAGAAATCACTTGCTATCCCCACCATGTTAGAGAAGCAACACGTAAAATCAAACCAGTCTGCTAAAATTAACCATCTTCGTACTTAGCAACAATGATTCAATAGACAGCAGATAGCATTAATCACCCGAAAATATCTAATCAGAGTAAAGACCTTGTCTATTACCATTCACATTCTTAATTGTCCGCAGCCTGATTTCTTTTAAGTAAATGTCCACAGGCCTTAAACATTTCATGGTTATGTTCTCTAGTTATGTAGGCTTTATTTTTTTTCCTAGTGTCTCATTTTTGTCCCCCTCCTCCTTCTATTCTTTCCCTTTAAATGGACAGAACCTGGTTCCTATCACCTAGAGATGAATTAACCTTTCCAAATATCCTGACATTGCCTTCCTAGAAAAGTTCCCTGGAGCTCCATAGCCATTGGAGGAGAGGAAGCTTGGCTTTGACTTTAATGTACATTTTGAAATACCTTTTGCAGGATGGCTGGAAATACGGAACTAATAACAAAGTGCTTCTAAAATTACCAGTAAATCTGAAGCATTCCGCCTGGTGCATGGCCTTTGAGAGTCTTTAATTCATCAATTAAGTGATCAAAGGTCTTGTTCAAGATACAATTACATTTCTTTTGTTCTTTTTGCACAATCATATTAAAATTGATAGCATTCCTAAAATCAAACAGGTTCAAAAGCCAAAAATAAAAACTGACAAAATGACACCCTAACATTCATCACTTTCTAAAGACAAGGCTATGACTGGTCCTTAACTATCCTGGGATACACATGCTAGGACAAACCATTCCACAGTGATGACGTCAAAAGAGGAAGTTGAAGCTTCCACACTCTTAAAGCAGCTACTATGCATTTGGGTTATAGCCAGGCCCTTCCTTCTCAGTAAGGGGGTAGACAGAGAAGTTCTGGCTACTTGCCAAAGCCAAACCCAAGAGCAAATAATTTCAGTAATATAGAATGGAGGTCTCTGAGTGACTGCTGATGGTCTTTGTCATGTACACAAGATTAGTCTTCCACATACCACTAACAAAACAAAACAAAACAAAACAAAACAAAACAATGTCATAGTCCAAAAATCAGCAGGAAATTTCTCTTAAATTACCACAATCCTTCTTAATCCTTATTCCCTAGGAGTCAGTTATTTTAATTGCATTTTGTCTGAATATTCTTGATCATCTAAAAGAGGGTCTAATAAACTATTTCTGTAAAAAGTAAGATAGTAAATATATTTGGCTTTGTGAGCCATTCAGTCTCTTGCAGCCACTCAACTCTACCAACTCAATAGTACCATGAAAGTAGCTATAGATGAATGGGCATGGTTGTGCTCCAATAAATCTTTATTCACAAAAAACAGGCATTGGATAGATTTGCCTGCAGATGGTAGTCTGCCCATCCCTGTTCTAAAATATGGTCATGACCATAACCCAAACTTGGGGAGCTTAGTATACATCACACAAATGCTGGGAAGTTCGCAATAGAGTTCTTATTATGGCCTCAGGACAGGAAAATAGAATTGGTCTGATAGGGAACAAAGGTCATTGAATCAAAAGCGCAACTTTCATATGGTTTTCTCTTCAAAAAGTTCATTTTACTCTTCAAATTAAATTTTTCGGCAACATTCATTGTTTCTTTTAAAGAACATTAAATTTCACATTGCATCCCAGTTATTTATTACCTGAGTTTTGGTCTTAACAAATATGATTTTGTTATTCTCTGTCATCAATGGAGCAAGCACATGTGGTTTTGATTGACAAAATTGTGATAAAATTCACTGCGTCTTTAAAAAAAGTGATTGAAAAGTTTTCAGACTGTTGCAGAAAATGTGGGAGGAGGGGAACAAGAGGATTGAATTTCAACAAAAGACATGCCAGATTTTTTTTCCTGCTCTTACTATTCAACATTCTCCCACTACTCAGTATCTAATTAGATACTGGAGCAATCCAGGAATCATGTGTTTCTCTTTAAACTTTTGGCAGAGTCCACTGCACTATGGTTAACATTGGGTACACTTAGGTTCCCCTCCAGGGATCAGTACTGGATGACATCACATGCTATGTCAAAAACAATGGAACGTAAATAAGTGTGCATGCTCTGAGACATGCAAAACACTAGCAGTCATTTTGGTTTTCCCACTTTTCATCTATTTCAAACTCATGTTTGGTTGCTTGAAAACCCTTCTTTGTCTCTCAACTTTTTTCAGAAACAGGTATCCCTTGCTATTATTGCCCCCAGAAAAATCACAGTTCAATTTTTTTTAATCTCATGGGTTATACAATAGTTCTGGCTGAATTGTCAAATTCTGTTGAAATGGCTTTCTTGATTAACTTAACACTGAACAAAACACAGTACATTCTTTGTGAACCATGGCAAGTCACCTCACAACCTATTTGCTCTCATAAATAGATAGTCAATTGGGCAAGAAAAAAGAAAGTATGATCACGATGTAAACAACTTGACCTTCAAAGCTGTCTGGCATGTGGTTGTCTCCCTCATAAACTGATATCCATATCTGAGAACCACCACCCCATCTTCATGCTACACCCTTCCTGTTACAGAACTGGAACAGAAGGAAATTATGTAACTCATCAGCTACCAGAGAAATGCTGAAGATGCCAAAAAATACAAAGACATAGTCGGACCTTTTTAATTTGGAAAAATGTGTTGTTTGTGAATGGGAAATAAATGTCCTGAAACTGCCTTCCATATGTCTGCTTTCCTTCCACTAGGCTACATTCCAAAGAGGTTGTAATAGTTCCATGTTTTTCTCTAAAATATGAAAAACTATTACTGAATAGGTTTTATAAATGGTTTTCTCCACAGTGACTAATGTGCAAATGCTCCACATAATTGCTTTCAAATGAAGTTACCAATATTCTGAATACCTTGGCCAGATAAAATGTACTTTGAAGAGTCATTCTCATCAAATGGTTCTTACATACTGGTGCTGGGAAACAAGCACTTTTTAAAGAAAACACCATTTGACAATAAAAACAATCTATTTAGTAACATTGCCCCATGGCTACAAATATTGTACTATTGACCAAATACTTGACATAAACTTCCTTTTTAACAAACTCATAAAATATTTCCTTGAGTGTCGAAGATGCCAATAAATTGTAGAACCTAGGCCTTTCACTGGGTCATCATCTAGACACAAAATATCATGGTAAATTATGACCCTGCAATGTACATGCATTCTAATATTTGACTTTTTTCTTACCAAAACCAGTAGGTCAGCCATCTCACTTATCTGGCTTATTAAAAAGCCCTGGAAAAATTACTATCACCTGTACAATTCCCACAATAAGCCATACCAAACTGACCAACAATCCCACTGCTAGCCAATCAGTTCTCCAATTTTCTTATTTTCAGTAAGTTCCTTTAAACTTTTTTCTCTCTTTCATTCTATGACTTTATTTGTGTTATTCCATACCACCCCCTCCAAAACAGAAATGTGGGCCTTAGGCATCTAAGAAAAACATAAATATAATCTCAAAACTGTATAAAGTGAATTCAACTCAAATGGTAATAGATTTGGTAAAGAGCAAACCATTTTGATCATTCTTAACTCAAAAGACTATCTCCAAGTCATGTATTTAGCCAGGACCTGGTTCAAAGCAAAAACAATAAAAATGATCCCAGTTCATCTTCGTCTCTCTAGTCAAAGGAGAAATAATCTCTATATCCCATTTTTACAGAGGTCAAAGAGCTATGCATGTAATGAATTTTTGATAAATTAACACACTTTGAAAAGAATTACATTATGTTAAAAACAATAAAAATTTCATAACGAGGCAGCTTCTTTTTGTTCAGAGTTCTGTCAGTTGAATTATAAATCTATTATTTTTATATTTCTCTTTATATGGAAGCTTCTCAACTGCTTTTAATTGTTTTCATTTTCCTTCCCTGAATCTCTTCTAGTGACATTATATTTTTATTTAATTATAGCAAAACAACATAGGATGGCTATTCAAGGAGCAGACACATTACAGTTTTAAAATAGATATTTCCTTATATGCTAAAAAATATAACAAGTGCTATATACAAGTCTGCACAAAAGCTCAAGTTGTTTCTTGCCACTATTCTCAGCCAGCAGCACTGGGTGTCGTTTTCCCTGCTGGCTCCTATAGTAGCTGGCAAGAGTCAAAATGGGAAAGTTTTCTTTCTTCTACTCTTTAACCCCTTAGCACTAGCAGTCAGAGAATGCTGCCAATTAGCATTTTGTTTAAGCTATTATTTTGGTCAGCTTTGAAAATTATAAAAAAAAACATACTCAGTAATAAATGCTTTTGAAAGAGCACGATTACCATTTGTACTGGATACAAAGTCTGGATACGTAACTTCCAAACCTTGACAAAAATGAAGCAATGAAGACACAGTTCATCATTTAAAAGATAGGAAACAGTAAAAATAAATTCTAAAGAGGAAGCTCTGAAAGCAACAAGGGTAATACAGATTAACCTACTAATTATAATAATAAATATGAATGAATTGACCATCCCTATCAAGGAATCAAAAATTCTTAGATTGGATTTAAGGAAACAACAAAATGTGCCTAAGCACTTACAAAGTGACATAGAAAGTTGAAAAGTAAAAGCGTTGACAAAGATATAACAGACTAATATAACCCAAAAGAAAGTGATAGTTCCTATATTGGTTATACTATAAGAGCAAAAATCAAGGCAAAGCATTAAATGAATAAAAAGGACATTATATTAGATAAAGGATATTATATCGATAAAAGGTACAATATATAATGAAGCTATAACAATCACTAACTTTTATACATGGAATAACATTGCCCTGAAATAGAAAAAAAAAAATCTAAAAGAAGCAAAGGAAAGAGTAACAAAAATACAAGAAATACCAGAGTATAAATTTGACAGATTAGTCAAAATATAAACAATATATATGATTACCTCCATGCAAAAGAAACATTTTAATACCAAAAAACATTAACATTATTTTACCATATATTACCTACAAAGAAATAGTCACTGAACTTCAAGTAGTAAAAATTACACAGGCATTATATATCATTATCTGTCTAGAGTGTAATAAACCTGTAAGCATAAACAAAACAAAATGAAAACCTTCAATGACTTAAACATTTTTGGGGGCCTCCTAATTAAAAGCACTTGTAGATTATTTACAAAATAACTACAATGACAACACTACTACAGCAATACTTAAAGGGTATACCTAATGCTATGCCCAGGGGCAAATGAATAGCCTTAATTGTTACCTTATTTAACAGTAAAGAATCAAAATAAATTAATGAAAATATCCAAATCCAAATATTTTAATATAAGTATTTAGTATATAAAGTATACTATTAAAGAAGCCCAGTACAACCTATACTTACAGAGGAAATGCTCAGAGAGGTTGGCTCTTGTTTACTGTTTGTGGATGGGGAAGGGAAGACCTGACCTATAAGTAATGTTTCAACTGATATGCTTACAGAAAACTCTAACAAGAAAAATTAAACAAGAGAACTATATAACTGCAGCCAGCAAGAGCTTGTACTAGCTACAAATACTGAGCAACCCAGATCAGGGGTTCCCAAACACTGGTCTATACAGATCAGTGGTATCAAAGTATCTGAAACTTACTTTTTAAAGTAGGATTCCTGAGTTTTGCTCCAAAATTACGAATCATAATTTCCAGTGGTAAAACACAGGGGTCTGTAATTTTGGTAAAGCATTCTGATGAGTATAAGGTATAGTCACTTTGGGGAACCACTAGATACAGGTCTTAACTTTTAAGTATCAAACAAGAAGGATAAGTTACTAAACACATGAAAATTATCAACAAATTGAAAGAGGGGAAACAACTGAGAAGTCAGAGGGAATATACCTAATAATGCAGCAGAGAATATTTCACTTGCAGTCTCAGTAGGATTAAAGAAGGTACTTCATCATTGAAACAAGAGGAGGAAACAAGAAGAGGAAAAGGGAAGAAGGAGGACAGGGCAGGGATGGAGAAGAAACTACCTGAGAACAAGAATGAATTATTTCAAAAAGGTGTGGGGGAAGAAGGGAGGAAGAAAGGGGATAGGGATGTTTAGTAAAGTCAGTGAAGAGCAGAATAGAAACAACTGAAAACTGAATGAGTGAACCAGAAGGCCAGGAAATATTCTCCATGTCATGAGTTTTTTAAAAGAGTAAATGGAGAGAACAGAGTGTGATGGCTGTGCAATGTGTCAATTTGGCTAGGCTAAACCATATTTCACGGAATTCCATTTCGTGTGTGTGTGTGTGTGTGTGTGTGTGTGTGTGTGTGTACACATACTGTGTTCTAAGTAATTATCCATCTAATCCTCACAACTGTCTTATAGGACTGATTCTCTAACTATCCATAATTTGTCAGTGAAGAAACTGAGGCACAAAGTGATTTATGTCTGGCTTGCTCAAGGTCACACAACTAGTAAATATTGAAGCTGAGTTTGAAACTACACCTACAGACTCCGGGATCTACCCCTATAATTACTACAAATCACAAAAAGCAATTAAACCAGAAAAATAAATAATTGTATAAATAATTGTTGCTAATGTGCTTCTGAAATTTCATGTATTTGTTTAAGCAAGCCCACTGTATTTATGTTTTCCAATTTATTAGCTAACTTCTATTGCACCAATGCAATTAATACAGTTGTTCTTTTTCTTTAATGTGTTATTTTCCTAAATGAAGAAATGCTCTGTCCTAAAAAATACAAACTACAAATAAATGAAGAAAGCGAAAGCACACCATGATTCCTGCTTCTGTGACCAGTCTGCTGTACAAAATTCCAGGCATCTTTTATACATGCTACTAGAATGGAGACAGAGGAAAGGGAGAATTACGCAAGAGGCCTCAATTGAGTGGTGGGTATATAGCTGTTTATTTGTTATTTATACTTCATGTAATATTCCTTTGTAATAATAAAATAATTTAATTGACAATAAGCAAGCTGTCTTTCACCACGAATGGTAAACTTGTTAATATATTCACCAACTTTATTGAACTTTCTAACAGCAATCCAATATAAAAGTACATCTTGCTACTCTGCAGTTCCCAAGATGACCCTCAGAAATATGAACTATGTGCTATGGCTGTGCTTGAATGAAAAGTAAAGAACACTTGCATTCAGAATTGGCAATTACATCTCCATTACCATTCACTCTCAGGAGCAAGCAAGAAAACATATTCTTTTCCAGGACATTTTAATGAAAGTAATATTAAATATAGTCATATATTATAATAAGAGCATAGTTACTTCTGTGTTCGAACACTGGATCTTCCCATTACACTGCTTTATCTAAAAACACAATAAAAACAAGATGTGACAGGCACAAGTCTAAGAACCTTCACAAATATGACCTCACGTGATCTTTGTGCCAAATGGTTGAGGTGGGAATTTTTACTCTCATTTTATAGATAAGGAAACTGTGGCTCTGAGAAATTAAATAATATGCCCCAACTCACACAGCCATGGGGTGACAGCCTCTGTTTCCAACTCAGGCTCTTGCCCACAAGTCCAGAGCTCTTCTATTATATCATTGAATAGGTTGGTTTTCCTACTGGCAAAGTGACAGAAGCCAACTATGGCTGATGAAAAAAGAAAAGAGATAGTGGGTAATGCACAGAACTCCCAGAAAGTCTGGAGAGCTAGATTTGGGGTAACACAGATAAAAAGACTCCCAAAAGCACACATCAGAACAAATGGCAAGAGAACACTACTACTGTCACTGCTGAAGACAAGCAGAAAGGAACACAGCATGTTCTCCCTGATACGGCCTCACTGCTGTCCCAGGAACACAATCTCTGCAGCCGCTGTCTCTACCAAAGAGACAACCTTGAAGGTAAGCCTTCTCTTTTGCTCTAGGACAGCTGTCACTGGAGTCTAGATTATGTGCTTGCACTCCAGCTGCAAGAGGACTGGGGCAGGGGCAGGAGGAGGCAAACAACTGGCATTTTCAGCTTTTCCAGCAATAGATATAGATAGTGACCGCAACAAGGCTCATAAAATGAGGGAAAACTCATGCCATGGGAAGGAGGTTCAGATATTGAGTGGCCAAAGCAAATAACAAATATTCCCTGAAAGACCGCCCTTTGACTGCTCCACATCAACATATTTTTCCTCCTCGTACTTTTTCTTTTTCCCGAAAGAGCTCTTGCGTACCATAATGCAGCCATCCTTACCTAATCTAAAAACATGCCTTTTCTTCTCCAACAGTGGACAAACCAAAGACCTTCTAGTTAATGCATCCAGCTACACATCCAAGATCTTCTCTAGTACTGTCACCTTTCAATACTCTGTAATCCATAGACTAAACTACTAAGCTAATAATCACTAACATATGCAATATAAGATATAGATACAGAAATAGATATAGATACAAATGATGGTGGGGGAAAGGGAGAGAAAAGAAGAAAATTTGTTCAGATATACAAACATATTGTTCAGATATACAAACATACATGAGACATCACAGCAGGTAAGAAAATATAAGTAGATGCTACAGTCATCTGCAAATAGACATGATGTTATCGTCTGTTCTTTTGGCTTTCCACCTACACCCTCTTTCCAAGTTCATTTTCACCCTATTCTTCAGTTGACCAGGTTTCTTTACCCAATGCGGTGACCTAAACCTTCATTCATGGGGATTCAAAATAGTGATGTTGTCTTTCATTAAGTTTTATCACTGGAGCTATACAAGAAGGTACCCCCAAGCATCCCTTGGGTTCTATATTCCTTCTTGTTACTATCATATAGCAATAACCTATTGACATTAACACATCTCCCATGCCAACCCTAAAACACCCTTCTTCACATATTTGTCAAATGGCACAAGAATTCTGAAATGACTAGATGGACTGGCTCAGCCTGAACTCAATAGAGTAACTGCTATTCCCCTGATGGAAGCCATCTTTCTTTGGATACTAAGCCTGTAAAGCACGGATACCAGAGTTTCTGAGATGAGAAATGTTCCAGATATACAGTAAGTCCTCACTTAATACTGTTGACAGGTTCTTGGAACTGCAGTGAAACAATGTATGACAAAACTAATTTTACCATAGGCTAATTGATATAAACAAGAGTTTAGTTCCTAAGACATCTTGTCAATGTTATAACAAAGCAACATTAAATAAAATAATATTATTTGAGAACCTGCTGTAGTTGACAGGCTTCACCATTCCAACTATTTCTTCATTTCAAGAATTCCATAATTACAGCTACAGAGGGTTTTCTTGAACTCCTCCAGTCTTCCAATAATTTCATAAAGTACCTAATTACCTATAGTAAAGCCCTTTCTGCCTAAAATACCTGAAGTGCTTTTTGTTTCCTACACTGAACCCTGAATGATACAGGAATTAAAACATTTGAGTGGGTCATTAGCTATACCTGTAAGATGTACCATTCCCTTTTCCTCCCCCTTGGTTCCCAAGCTTATATAATCTTGATATGAAAGACATCACATTTTGATCACTAATTCAAAACATATTTTGTATCCCATAGGACAGCACCTCAACTTCACAAAGTAGTCTCAGTTCTGAACCTATAACAGAGTCTTCAATAGGCCATTCCACCTTTTTGAGTGATTCTATAAATTTCAAAAAATGGTTGATTGGCCTTTAGCATTCATTCCTACCTTCTTCTATCTGCTTCCTTGAAGTCAGGAGGCTGGAAAGTGAAAAATTATATTTCACAAACTCCATTACAACTTCTAGGAGATTGCATGAGTCTCACATGCACCGATCGCCTTACTTCTTTTGATGAAAAATGAATTCATGTTCAGAAACTATGTGGTGTAGGACACCATGATGGAAAATAAAGCCTTTAGTGAATCTAAGGATGGAGGGCTGGCTAACACATGACAGGTAATGAACTAAAATTCAAAATAAAAATTATTTTTGCTCCATCATGATACCGTCTAATATAGTTAGGTCTCCGGCTAATCTCCCTTGAGTATTGTACCATATTGGGGGCTACAGCTAGCAGGTTGGACATTCAACAGTGACAGTAGTCAAGTTAACCTTGATGAGATTAAGTTTAAGAATTTAGGCTATCCCTGAGTATATTTGTAAACTAAAATAGTCTGCTTCAGGTTGGTACTAACTTACCATGCAGAACCAGTGGTAATTAAGCCTCAATTTTTATTTTCTCCTCAATAAATTGGTCATAGGAACTTCCCCCTTGAGACCATAAATATGAAATTAGAAAAACATACTTGAGTTAGATTCCCTATATACTACCTCCACTTGAAAATATATTACACTTTAGCACACCTAAATATATGCCTAGGTGAATCATAACACATGTCACGGACAGCTCAGATTGAACAGTTAGTTATCTGGTATGCCATGGCTAAACATTTAGTCTCTAAGGCAAGGTGAGAGCTATTTCTCAATAGACAAGTTACTTGACTAAGAGAACATGGCTTTAGTCCCAAACCCCAGGGGCATTTGCTATGCTTTTCTTAGTGAGACAATACAATCTTCATACAGCATCCCAGTTTGTCAAGACACTGTGAGTAATGAGCAAGAAAGTATGCTCTGGCAATCAGAGAACTCCCTCAGGAAAAAAAAATGCAGGTGCTGGCAGTTGTACATTTTCTTAAACTAGTGTTGGGGGTACAGTTGAGGGGATATGTGTGAAGCCTTGAAAGCATCTGCTACACATAGTAAGTGGCTTCAAGCAGCACAGACAAATATGGTATATATCTCCTTCAAAACGGAAACAGACACACTAAGTTCAGTGTCTCTTTCTAAATGGTAGACAATTCAAACTTCAGCAGATATCCTGAAATTTCCCAAACCACGGGACTTCACTGACCAACTTAGGCCTTGTATTTTCATGGATAGTTCTCCCATTTTGTGGTATGCATGAATCCAGAGTGTCTGCTACTTCATGTTCTCCAGATCATATCAGAATGAAATCATTAATTTCATGGCCTAACTTGATATCCTTCAGGATAATGTGATGATCAATTTCTCTAGAGATTAAATTATAGCTCAAGATTAGGGTGTTTACATAACTCTGGGGCAGTGTTGAAAGTATATTGCTATTCACGACAAGTGTAAGAAAAATGTTATTGGTGTTCTACATATCTTGAAATAGAAAAAAAAAAAGGTTTTCAAGATCAGTGGTTAAAGCTATGTTCATTTGCTTCAGTAAAGATACTGAAAGTAAAGATACTGAAAGTAAAGATAAATCAACTGGAACACTTGATTTAACTGAAGTTATTACCTATTAAGCTATAATAATGAAATTCACCAGCATTCTACAAGACATCGATAGCAGAGAGTATATGAGGAAGTGATAAGACACAACATCCCTGCCTTTTGAATGGTTTATGGTGAGACATATCTCTGAAGTTTATGGTATTGTTTTCATTTACTCTCTTGGTAGTGAGATGAATTCCAGTGGTTTTCACTTTGTCCTTTCTAATATATCTGAAGCCATTATGGGATTTTTCTATTGCTAATGCTATATATTCCAACAATAAATTCATAAATTAAAAAAATGAGAGATGCACTTAGGGTCCCACTGGGCCTATGATGAGACAGAGTTGGATCAAATCTTTATCATCTGAATTCCATATATACCATATTCTAACAGAAGAACCACATTGTGTTCTGAGTCTCCAGGACTTAGTGTTAGCTCAGAGCTAACATCTAATACTTTCTGAATAATCTAAGTATTTCTTTTTCCTGCAAGTGCCCAGTTATCCTGGTGAATGGCTTATGTCCCTTTGAAAAATATGAGATTTATGTACACTTATTGAGATATTACTGTAGGTTTCTCCCTCTCAAGGGTATCTGGCCACCCCTTCGTTTAAAGAATTCTGAAACTGTAATTATAGATTTGGGACTTTTTTAAGAGATCATGACTATTATAGTTGTTCAAGTCAGGCCTTAGTTTCAAGTAGGCAGTTTTTCTATTATTTACATTAAGTAGAACCTAACCGTGCTACTGATCTCTTTTAATCCTAGTTACCACCAAACATTGTAGCTGATCAAACTGGTATCATAACAGCTCTGGAGCATATTATGATAACCATGCCTACATTGTCTCTGTGGTTTTGAGCTGCTACTTAGCCTCTATCGCTCTGAGATCCACGTAACCTAACTAAACTCATGGAACCTTCCCACTGGCATTCTTGCCTTAAAGAGAATGGCCACTTCAGCACTTTTCCAAGACCTGGAATACTCTCATTAATGTACATCTAAGTGCCTGAAGAGAATATCTTCTGAATCTTCTTAGTAGCGGTCCCCAACCTTTTTGGCACCAGGGACCAGTGCTCCTACGAGAATCTAATGCCTGATGATCTGAGGTAGAGCTGAGGCAGTGATGCTAGTGCTGGGGAGCGGCTGCAAACACAGATGAAGACTCGCTCACTTGCCTGCCACTCACCTCCTGCTATGCGGCCTGGTTCCTAACAGGCCATCCCGGGTGTATGGGGACCCCTCTCTTAAAGGACATGTTTAGAGTTAGGCACTCTAATATTTCTAACTTTCTGAGCAGTTAAATGCCAAGGACTTTCATTTAAACTACTATACTAAATCCAGAATCTATAGTTAGTATATTCACAACTATTAATTCAGCCAAATTTAAAATTATACTCTTTCTTCCTTGTTCTTGTACCTCCATAACCCATTTATACACATCAGATTTTTGCAAATAAAAACTACCAAACTCTTGTAGTTTTGACTCTGTAATTGGTATTCCAGGGCATGCTGGGATCTGTCTTTAGATATAGGCATGGAGATAGTCTATGATGTTGAGAACAGGCCATAAGGAGAACTGGATTCCCTTTGCAAGGAGGTCATTCCAAGGTTTTCAAGCAAGACAGGACAAGAAGGCTCATGGGGTTGGTAGCTCATTACAGTCTAAATCATTCAAATCCTTCCTTATAACCCCAGCCCAGTTCTGAGGTTTTACTCTTTTACCATTAATATACTTTCACACCAGGCAGTGAGTTCAATTGACTTGGTAATTCAACAACCTCAGAGGTCAATCATCTTTTACTTTGAATTTTCTCAGCTCCATGGCTACAAGAGACAAGGTGTTCTTTAGGTTTGTAATAGAAAGTCCCTTTCTCAAATCAAGAACTTAGAACTTTGAATCTTTTGTTCTTTTTCTTTAAACTGTCTAGCAACAAATACATGAATACATTAGAAGCAACCAGTCCTTGTATCCTTTTACTTATCCATTAATATCCTGTACTGCAAGTAATAGAAACCTATGTTGGCTTATTTAAGAAAAATTTTTAATAAAATGTTTAAAAAATACTATCAAGCTCACAGAATTGTCATGGAAGCTAAAGATGCTGGTTCTGAGCTATGAAGCTCCAAGTACTACCTAGAATCTCAGCAGGGAGGTCTAGTGAGGACATCATTGATGCTCCTGCTGAGCCCTACTACAGACATTCCAGGAGCATCAGTAAACAATGGATAATGCGGATGCCACCACTCCCCAGTAACTCACTCCTTTTGAAACTGTCACAAAGAAACATTCCTCATGATTATCTCTGAACCAGGAACATCCTATGGATAGAATCTGTTATGCATGCCTGTATTCTTATAATGAGGAAGATCTGGAACCCTTCTCTGTTTATGGTGGGTGGCAGGCTGCCACTAAGACTCAAAGCATTGCAGAATTTTCTCAGCATAGAATAGATTCAGATAAAATTTATCAAAACATCAACTATTTCCAAAATAATCTAATAAATAGAAAAAAATCAAAATAAGTTTTCTAGAACTGAAGGTGATGCATAAAATACAAACTATGTGCGTAAAATTAACAGAAATTTTAAAAATTAAAACATCCAATACTGATAAAATGTGGAGAAATAGCATTCTTATACTCTATACTATAGGAGTGGAAGATTTCTGAAGAGCAATAAGGCAGCACATATCTCAAAGCCTTTCTATATCTACTTTTGTGCCTATCTTTGGTTTCTAAAATGTTTATAGTAAATATTAGTTTATATTCAGAGAAAATAAAGTCTTAAAAATTAAATTAAAAATTTAACATTACTAAGCTTTCAAGTAAAACACAGCTTGCATTTTATCTTTCAGAGAAACCTACTCAATATTATTTTCTTCTTTTTGCCCCTATATTCCTGTATTTGTTCAGGAAGTATTTTTTTAGCATCTGGGTGTCTACTTTATATCAGCAGCTGGTGGTTGTGAAAATTACATTATTTTGTTGACATATTTTAATTGACAGAGAAACTAGAATACAAATGGGCATCTTCAAGTTCTCAAGTTAAACTTGAGTTGGCATCTCATGTCCTAAATGCTCTTAACTATACACCAATTGCTCTACTACAAATTAAGGTGATAATGGGCACTAAACTTTTATATGGCATAGATCCCCCAAGTATTAGGAGCTAAAGACTCAAGGATCTATACATTTCTAAATCCCAAAATTCATTGCAAATTCACAGCAAATTCTACCCAAGTTATATCTAATGACACATCTAGAGTTCCTAAACTATTGTTCACAGACAACATAAAAGGCCAGTTGCAGGATAAATACTATATTTTAATGGAGGCTGATTTTACCTCGAACCGCAGCACACCAGGTATTTGGTTTACTGCTGTCTGGTACTGATAAAATTACTAAATATTAAAGAGTTATGTAAGGAATGTCAAGAGCTTCCCTGCCCTGTCTGGGTCTTCAGTGTTTTTTGTGAAAATGTTGAGAGTTCTTCATGTTTTTGTTTCTTGAAATTCTTTTTGGAGAATCCAAAATTTAGCAATAATTTCAAGGAGGCTTCCTGGCATGTGTTCTAGATTGGTCTCCACATTAAATCGATAAATCAAGAGATTTATTTCCTCAATAGGTCAAAATTATCATTACCTTCCTCTTGCCTTTTGGAGGAAAAGAACTTTATCCTTCTATGTGATTTATTCTTTTCATGGGCATCCATTCAACACTGAGCTATTGTTTCAGAACAGGGAAAATGTATTCCTTTTACAGGTTTATTCCTTCAACTGGAATTTGTTTAAGTAGGTTCCACTGCACAAACACAAAAAGCCCTAATACATGCAGACTGGGTCGGCCTCATGCCATCAAATGTCACCGCTGACGGGTGATGGCACTTATATAGATTTACACAACAAAAACTACATTAAAAATGTTAAGGTGGTGAGACAAAGGCACAAAGGCCTAGAAATTCACAGCTCCGGATTTAAACATACTATATCTAAGAGGAATGGAGTGCATTAGGGTAATGGGAAGGTGACAGCGTCCCTATTATACCTACAGTGCTAGACATTTAATCCCTAACTGAATTTCCTGGTGGTGCTTGCTTTGTCTCATTCTTGGGGCCTTATGTTTTTTAATGACATTATTGTTGTGTAAATGTTCTTATTTTATAAAGTAATTTCAGGTTGATTATCATCTGTTTATGCAATTAGTGTAATTATACCTAATTACAGAGTAGAAACAACATATATAATTAGTTTATTAGAGGTATAACTGTGATATGTAATGATTTTAAAATCCTTATGAAACTTTGTTAACAAATATTCCATGAATATGAAAGCAAAATATTTAGATGCCAGCTCTCTTTATATATTTTTTCATATGCTTAGTAATCATTAGCTTTACTGCCTGTCAAATTTAGTGTTAAAAATCATAATGCCATGTTAGAGGGAATACAATCATAAAAACTGTGCTTAAGAAAATTAAAAACACTGGTGTTTTCTTTAAGGTTTGGTTTTGTAAACCTCTCTTCAATTAAGATTTACCTACAGAACATCAGACTCAGGTGAATTCTGATAGTAAAATTATAAACCTGGTAAAGAGATTTATATGTAACACCATGACATACAATACCCACATGTGTTACATGGCATTCCCAACAAACTAAAAATATTGCCCCCTTTACTCTCATATTGTCTCTCTAAACCAAAAAAGAACTAAAAGATAATAGACTGAAAATGTTTTGATCTACATAAAGTAATATCGAATGTGAATGGTAACTGAAAAATAAAAATCACTTAAAATAAAATAAAAATGCTTTGATATTAAAAAAGAGAAATAGATTATTAAATGAGAAAGATGACACATGCTTCCAAAATCAACCAAGAGTCTTATGAAGGAGTTGAAAATAGTTACTGAAAGAGAACATGAACTGAACTCACATGCAAGAAATGCATATTAAAGTAGATTATCCCCATTTATTTCTTTATTACATTTCTATTTCTGTTATTGGTCACTTAAGAAAATATTATTTAACCATTCCCTCCCACCTCAAAATATTGAAACTAAAAAATGCAATGTAAATAAAATGAAGCATAGATTTGCTGCTTTTGAATGATGTGGCACATTCTCCCATGTAAATAAAAACAATCAAATATCCTCAATTATTACTTACTGCTGAAACAAGGATTAGAGGGTCTAATTTGCACCACTGGAAATTTTAAGCAATAATATCAGAAAAGCACCACTTTAAATATTAGCAGCACACTACTGTAAAAATACTACTCTTCTTTTGGATACGTAGTAACTTTATGAACAGTGAATTCCATCTTTATCAGAAGGCAAGTATTCTCAGCATTTGGTCTACAAACAAACTGGTATTAAAATAGACCCTGGGCTTCCGTTATTACTGAAATAAACTATCAACTTAAGTTTCTAGTCTTTCAGCTAGGATATTATTCATTTAGAATCACACTAAGCATATTCAATACATAAATTTCTTTTTTAAATTAATGGAACAAATATTTTCTTAAAAATTCAAGGTAAAAAGATTCTTTGGTTCTTACTTAAGATTAGTAGGAGTTATTAATCTGAGAAAAGGAGGCATATGTTTTCGTTTCTTGACTCCTCTGTCAAAAAAAAAACTTGACTCAGAAAGTTCAGTTGTTGACATATATGAAAATTACAATAAACCCCTGTAAAACGATGCATATTTAAGTAGACATTTTCTGGAGATAAGGACTATGACTTTTAGTTCTTCATTCCTCCATGGCACCATGAACAATGCCTTGCATAAAGGAGTTACCCATATAATTACTGAATTAAAAAAAATGAATGAATAAATAGAAAATCAAAACATACAATTAATTTTCCACAGAATAAGTAAACTGATAAGCTTTTTTCATCTTTTATTTCCTCCTTATTTTTCTTTTTAGAAGGACTTACAAAGTTGGTATAAAAAAAAAGTCAAATGTTCAGACTTTCTTCCACTTACATATATTAAATTGTATAATATAAAGTGATATTCTAACAAAGTGTCTGGCACAAAATAATCATTAGAAGTGTTAGTTAGTCCATGAAGTTCAGAAAGGGATGTGGATTCCCTGAAAAAGTCTGAAGGTCATCAAGGAAAATCCCTCATACAATCACAGTGACTCAAGAAAAACTGAGTGCCACCTGGTTCTGGCAATTCCTGGCAAATAACAGGAGCTTAATAATTATTCACTTTTTCTCATCCCTTTCTGGTTTCCCTGCAGGTAGCAGAGCCTGTGTTTGGGAAGGGGCTACCTGGGTAAAGACGATTACTACATTCTACAAGGGAACCCCTCTGCTGGCTCTCATAAGTACTGCTCCGTTTACTGTTTCTAACAAAGGGGGTTCTAACAAAGTGGATCGGCCATAGAGACACGGACAATTGTCTGACATTAAAAGGGGCAGCAATAGGAGATAAACAATGGAAAAAAGAGAAGAATGTGACTACTAAGCAGCTAGACCCAGACATACTTGTTTTTACTTTCCTGCTATACTCGTAAATGTTTTAAAATGTATTAAACAATCAACTTGCCACTCACATCAATCTGTAAAAGTTGATACAGACCAAATATAAAGAAAGCCTTCTTCCCACCCCTCCCCCCGGACTTTAGAATCTGAGGCCAAAGTTATCAGAATAAGAAATGGGTTGTACAAGACCAACTTTTTTTTAACCTAGGAAGTATCTACCCTACAGTCATGCCTGGTCCTGGCAACTGAAGCCATCCCCATGGCCTAGACATGAACCCTATGGTGCAGACAAGGGAGGGTGTGAATGCATGCTTCTCAGACAAAAGTCACGCATCATGAGTTTGCTGACTTGTGCAGCTGTGCCCAGCCTATGGAGAGGTTGAGTACCTTAAAATTTGCAAAAGGCCAAATCCAGATGGAATGGAATTCATGGACAGTACTGACAACCAAACAGAAACATCTATAATATCCAATCCAAGAACTGCATCAGTGCATGTCTGACCAGTACAGAGATTAAAAAAAAAAAAAAAATTGTGTGACATCCTGAAAGGGACCAAGGTAAAAAGAGCTAATAGTCACTGGATCACATTAGGTCCTTTATGCATATCAGATGAGGAACGTATTGCTCATCTTTGCTCTCTGAATTAGATACATAAGTGTAAAAACTGTGACAACTTCTGGATCATTTGTTAGTCTCTATCTGGCTCTGAAAGTACCATATCTTTGTCTTATTCTGTCACTACTTTTTGAAAGAGGTCCATTGCCCCAAACAGAACAGCAAGATATTAAACTTTGAAAAATGCCTTTCCACATTTTCTCCAATAAGCCATTACTTTAAAAGTTGGAGATTAAAAAATGGAAACATTTCCCTAGTTTTAGACTAATGTGGCATTTACACATTCTTCCATGCCGTTTGAATGCACTCACCAGGCTGGCATCCATTCTAAGCACAGTGTAAAGTCTAGAAAGGCATTTTATTCGTTCCAGGTGTGCTCGACTGGCTTATTTATGGTCTGACTTCCTTTCATAGTGTGAGAAACCTTAGCCTTCTGCCAGCTGCAAAGGATTGTTAAGAAGCATTTTAAGTTTAAAAATATATAGCAACACTTCCCTCTCCCTCTCTCCCTCTCCCTCCCTGGCAAACTGGTATTAAACTGGTATTAAAATAGACCATTTTTCCCTCCCTCTCTCCCTCTCTCCCTCTCTCCCTCTCTCCCTCTCTCACTCTCTCTCTCTCTGTCTCTCCTCCCCGCCACACCGCTTCGCCCTCCCCCGCTCTCCCCTTCCCTCCTTCCTTCTCTCCTTCCCCACCTCCCTGCCACACTTCATGTACCTTCTTGCATTGGTTAGTCCATGACTTGTCTAAATAGGCCTTTAACTGTACTCACCATCAAAGAAGGTGCCCCATGTAGGCAACAGTATATTAACTTAATGAGTACCAGAATGGATAAGAAGAAAGGTACAGAGCTGTTAACTCAGCTCAAGTTATCCTTCCTAAGAACACTCATCACTTTTAGCAGGAACACACACACACACACACACACACACACACACACACACACACACACACACACACACACTTTTCTCCCATTTGGTTCCAGAAAAGCTGGAAGGTCATCACAATGGAGTATAGCTGAAAGGGACACCTGATATGCAAAGAGGCCATGTGATGTGCTTATGTTTTGTGTACACAGTCATGTAACCTAAGTTTAAATGTTTTCTCACTCATGACTAACATCAAAAGGTCCCCGGCAATATTTCCTTGTCCAACTATTTAAGTAGTCCCAATTAAAGATGACTATTTGCCTCTTTAGCTGCCACATTACAACCCAGATATGGATATAAAAAGATAAAATAATTTTGAATGGTAAATTTTAAATACTATAAAAGAAAATAAAATGTATTTTAATTTAAACAATATTTTACATATATGTAGAACTAGATAAATAATTTGAGTTGAAATAACTGGTTCTACCCATTAAAAAACTGCACTCAATTAGGATGAATTTTAAATGTTTCTAAAATGACTAGGGTTTTTAAAAATTATTTGAAGGAGTCATTTATGACAATTACGACTTTAAAAAGAAGAAGGCATGTGAATGATGGCAAAGATGAGACATAATTGGCAATCAGCAATAAAAAAGTTGACAAGACTTGAACATTTTTAAATAAAAAATTACTAAATCCAAACAACATGGATTCCAGGAAAATCTGAGTGCTTAACTAATAAGATCACAGAGTAGCTATATTTCTTGGAAAAGAAAACTCATTTTTATTGGGAAGGCGTGGTTCAAAAAATTACCACATAATTTAGAGATCCACGGGAATCTTTGGCATTTCAAAACTTGAGCAGAGCCTTTGGAAAAAGCTCATCACAGCTCCTTTCAATCTTTAAGGAAGCTGGCACTCTGCGATGGAGTTGTTAAACAGCCTGGCCATGCCAAAACTCATCATAGCACTGCCCCAGGGAGGCTGCTAGCTGCCTGACCCCAGCGCTCAGAGTGAGACTGGAACAAAAGGCTAGCATCCATTTCAAAAAGAACCCCAGGAAGCATCTGCAGGAGGATGAAGAGTGTTGAGGTGGAAGCTGGAAGACAGTGGGAGTGAGGAAAGCACTAGCTAAGGAAGGCAAAGAGAACTGGGAGGAAAGCAGGCTAAGCTAGCAGGTTTACTGGCAGAAGTCGCACACAAGATTGCTAGGCAATGGTCAATTTCCAGACAATAACAGCAGAATAACCACAAAGCAGTAAAGAGAGATCATGAAGAATGCACAGAGAAATGACAAAGAGAGGAAAAGGGAAAGGGAGGGAGAGAGGGGACTAAGAAAAGGGAAAAAGCAAAGGAAGAAAAGAATATGGAAGTAGGAGAAAAGCCACTTGAGAAAGTAAGGTTTAGCAACATAAATTACCAGGAATCTTTGTGTTTAAGACTGTTGAGTCTATCTAGGCTGGCTAATGGCATACTATTCCTTTTCTTATGCTGTCAAGAAGTATTACTGATGGTTAATAGCATGAAAATCTTTATCACCTTATTTATTTTATTAATCCCATTCAGGTTTAACATTACTAGCACACAACTGTAAATAGCAATAATAATGCCAGGGTTGGTATCAATGACGCTGAAGGGCATTATGTAAAATGCAGCCAACAAGCAGGAGCGAGATGACAGGTTCTTACAAACCTTTACATTAGATTAAGAAAAAGCCCTGTACAGATTCACCAAACTGTGATCTTAATATGATATAGCTTCCTCTGTCCTTTGATATCCCTCCAGAATTACTTGTCATTTTCCAACATTTAAAAAACAAATTTCAACATCCAAGGAGCATTTTAAAAAGAGTTAATATATATTTAAATAATGCATGATCTTTAACCCTTTCCGTCTGCTTCTGTGCTTCTCCCAAAGTTAAAGCCATACTTTCATATAAAACTTTGATTTGTCAAATATCTTTTAAAAAAACAACAATGCTATAATCCCACATTAACCCCGTTAAAAATATGGAGCTATAGCTTTAGATAGTATTTTCATTTATTCACTCAAATAAGTGTTTTATAGTCATTTAAATTCACATAATTAAGGATTTGAACTGTCTTGGGTGGGCTGGAATCCTTGTAGGGAATCTTCAAATCCCTAGCAAATTTCAGGACAACAAACTCTCAAAAAAAGGTTATTCTGCCTTATTCTGTCAGACTTGTGGAATTTCTCAGGATTTTATACATTTTTATTTACAGCTGAGATTTTTAAGTAGAAGCCCCTCTGGTCAGCTCTGTGGGCTCTAATAGCGCACATTATACAACATGCGCAACCACCCCCATTGTCAACATGGGGAGTAAAGGTGATTATAATATGATGAATGAATTGGATCATGGAATTAAAAAATCAGTAAGGTTGAAAGCAATTATCTTGACCATTAAAAGCCTCAACCGTAGTGAAGTTTTGTTAAAACAAAGTTTATAGAAATTAAATTTAGAGATACTAGGTGATCCCACCTAAGGAAGGATTATCTGTAATAGACAGTAGTAGATAAATCTTGGAAAGATGACACAAAAGCATTCAAAGAGGTCCAATTAAGTTGGTCTAAATATCAGAAAAAAACACCAGTAAAGAATATCGAGGGTTTTTTTAAATGATAAATCTGCTATACAAGCTTACAAATTGCACTAGGGACTCATTAATTAGATTATTTTATGGTTCATCTCAGTACTGAGTTTTGGAACTTATGTTAAATTCAGATGTGACTTCTAAGGAAAAAGGGAAAAATCTGTATCTGGCAATATAGAGCTGTTTCAGGTGACTTTTTTTTTTAAGTTGAACACTGTCATCTTTCAACATATTTTCTAGTATTTCCCCAGAAGCACCTTTATTTTTAGGAGTTTGTCCTAAACAATATAACACTCTTGAGAAAGTAGCTACTTAATCTAAGCTTATCTTTACTTAACTGGAGCTTCAAGCAACAAATATTTATGAGTACATACAAGAATAATTATAACTTTTCTAGGCATCTGTTTACCAAGTGATATGATATGCTTTTATTTTATTAAACCTCACCAGACTGCTTATAAATTTTTGTCCCCTAAGGAAACTGAATCTTAACCTAAGAGTCATTGATTTCCCTAACATTGCACCAGGCAAGAGGCAAAACGATTCTGAACCACCAAACTCCAACTGCAAATATACAAGATGATGTAGAGAAGTCTAAACCAGGATTCCAGCCCTTCCTAATTCACAACCAAGTTGTAAAAATAAATACAGTGAAAACTACATAGTATAAGATGTAAGTCACACACTAAGGCTTAAGAGATGCCAAAACACTTTGCAACTACTTTGAAACAGAACACCGCCACTCCACTGGAAACAATGGCGTTTCCAGTAAATCTATTTTATTTAAAGGGTTAAATAAGCCAGTGAATACCAACAACTGTTCTTTGGCTAATGTACGGAGGTGATCTTGGCAATCTACTGGCCTCTGAGATTTTGCTAATTGTTTTTCCAAGAATATTCTTCAGTCTCTTTCAGCCTCTATCTTGAGTAAGTGTTGCCATGGGAAAGCCTGGGTATTCCACTTTTTATACTGGTTGTGCAGCCACTGTAAAGAATATAGAGAGCAATTTTTGTAACCAGCTGCTGACCACACCCTAACCCCAGGCAGCTGTCTTGCTTTATGAACTACTGGTCATGACAAGATGTGGGGATGGTGCATTATAAACCATCAAGACAACGCAAAGTTAAGTCTTGACAATTGTGGGAGATGGTGAATAGAGGACACAGCAAGTTATATATAGGTCCACTCTTGCCATCTCGAAATGTAAACGTCGGGGGTTCAGACACACATTCTCACTTTTCAATAGACTGGTTAACCAAAAGCTTCTGTACAGCATATAAAGGAACTCAAACACTCCAACTATAAAGGCCTCAGAGGGAGCAGTCATTTACAGCTCATCCTTCCATACATGTCTTCAGTGCTTTGGCCAGGTGGCCAGAAAACACAGGAGTGAAGAAAAGGCACACTTTCCTGTCACTCTAGCAGAACCTGTCAAATCTCCAGTGTTATTAGCATCTCCATTCACTGGTGCCTAACTGAAGCAAAAAAAATTGGGTAGGCGGGCAGTCTCTTGCAGGACTGCAACAATTATAAGAAATAAAGCAGAATTCCTTAGTGGAATTTAGGAAGGTTTCTGGTAAAATGGTTTCAGAGCCCAGAATTCCTAGCACACCTTAGGATGGAATTTCCAAAGGCAGAAGGGATATAGTTGGCTTGGTGCTTTTGGGCCCAGTGATTTAGTGTCCTGATCACTTGATTTTCAGGGAATCAGGAAAAGAGTTCAGGCTGTAAAATATCTTTCTGCTCATTTTTCACTGCTGCAGCTTCAGAGGTTACCAAAGTCTGTAAGGGCATAGAATATAAAAAAATGTTTCCCACAGCAGACCTGCAAGGCTGGGGCCCTCAAGTCCTGAGTGGCCCATCATCAGAAACCCTTCTCCCTTTGTTACATCTGCTGGGCCTTCCACTAAAGAAATGAATTAGATAGACAGGGAAGGGGAGGAGGCAGAGGGGAGTGGGGGATGGAAGGAAGGCTGGTGCAAGAATATATTTTCCACGTCTGGATAAGGGAACAGGATTCTAGGTAATTGCCTGGTTTTCTCATTGTTCTCTGCTGCCATTCCGAGATTCATAGAGGGGCTGAAAGGATCTCTCTTTTTCCCCTTCCCTTCTAATTCTTCACTCCCCCTACTGACCCTCCAAATCACCCCTCCCCCCCTTAATCCCTTTCCCTCCCCTCTTATGGTACATATTCCATCCTAGGGAGGAAAAAAAAAGTAATTTGTCTGTTTTATTTATGATGCAATGAAGGTATGCTGCACGCGTCAGGCAGGATAGCCTGACACTGGTCAAACTATCTGACAGCCAAGAAGAACTGCCTTCATACTCCAATGAGTGTATATTTTAACCATTTGTCCACCACAGCACACCACTAATATTTTGCCAGGATTCACAGCATTCTTTTTTTTTTTTTAAATCTATTTTGTTGCATCTCAATAAAACTTAGAATACAAGGTGTTTTCAAGGAATCTTTTGTCTTACATGTGTACCCTAAAATATGCAGATGTGCTATATGTCATTTGGCAAAATTCAAAATTGTCTGAATATTCTGATGAAAGACAGACCTCTAGGGATGGTCTTAGAACCTCACAAAAATCAGGAATCTAGAACAGATGTGCCACAAGTCCCAAATCAAGATACATCACGTAGTGATCAGATCCAGAAAGTGAAATTAGCTCAAATGAAGTAAAAAATTCATCCTATTTCTTCTCAGAATTAAATATGAAAGCACAGGTCAAAGAGCTAGAACAGTCTTGTTATGAAAAATGCTGAGAAATCACACATCTAAATAAAAAGCCCTCAGGGATATAAACACTTTTATCACAGAAAGAGCTAGTTGGTAGGTATTTGGTAGTTTATTGTCTAAGTTTAAATGAAAATGTTTACTTCACCATTTGCAAATTGAGAATTTTAAGAAAGAATTTGACAGCAACAAACTGAGTGGCCAAAGAGACCATTTTATTTTATTTATTCCTTTTCAATTCCCGTTGCATTGTACTCGCTGGGACCCATGGTCTACTTGCCAAATGCACACTCGCTTGGGTACACTCTGAAGTGTATTCTCCCTTTACTTTCAACAACAAACCCCAATTCCAGAGGGCCTGCCTCACATCCATTCTCTCTCTATCCCCTGTTGCATTGCCACCAGCAATTTAATTCTCCTTTTCAGACATAAAAGGACACACTGGGTTTTAACAATTATACTTTTGATTTCCTCATAAAAAACAATGCTTAGAATTAGGCTCCAGACAATCTGTTCTTGTCCTGCAAAGGCCTGTGGGGCAAGATTTCTGAAAGAACCAATGGGATTTCTGCTGACTGAAAATATTTTTATTTTAATAAACTACAAAAGAAAAATGCTGGGGAAAAAACTCACAACAGGTTCAGAAATGTAATGTAATGCACACAGCATGAAACAGAAACAAAGACCCAGCAGACAGGGAGTGTGATGAATGGTCCTAACCACATCGTATTTATTTATTTTTTAAAAATCTGCATTTGCTTTTCATCTGCAAATGAAAGGAATGGGGAGAAAGTGAATATGCATTCCAAAGAATTTCTTTTGGTGTAACAAGAGCAAATGCAAATATTATAAACTCAAGCAGAATTAAGAGTCTAAGAGCAACAAAGATACAGAATGGCTGAAAAATCAGGGTTCCCACTGTGGGTTTTTTGCACTCAGCTGTCGAAGGTGGCAAGAAAACGCAGTACAATTACAGACTCAAGACTGAGGAGTAATCACAGCACTGAATGCTTCTACTTTTTAAATCGAATGTGAAAGTTAAATTGAGTTTTCTTGAGATGACAGGAAAAAAAATATTTGGTATACTTTTTCATAATTTCAATGTCTATGTAAAAATTCTAAGACAATCCTTTAAAAAAATCAAAGTGTTAAGATCACGTCATAGCACATACATGTACAAGTTGGAATAATATTTAAAATTTTCAAGCCATATAAAAGCCACCCATCCTTTTCTCTGTAAGCACTGTTCCCACGGTGTTAGGAGGAATAAGGTAAATCCAACTGTTTGAATTTTGTAGTGCGCATGATGCACTTAACAGAACATAAAAATTAACATAATTTGGAAAGAGTACTAATTTACAAATAATTAATTAGGTGTATCGCACTAGCCATGAAAGAAAGTACGCATATTTTTTGTAGGAAGGGGTGCTATGTATTTTATACATACATATACATATATATGTGTGTGTTTGTGTGAGTGAAAAGAGAAAGAATCATTCTTTTAAGATGTATCAGTATTGGTGACACAAAATGCACAGAAATTTCACAGATTGAAAGTCTTCAATTTTTAGTGAAAAATAACAAATCTATCTGACATTGTAACTCTCTAAATATCTGGGAGGCTTAAGAGTACTTTGTACATTTTGTTATTATATTTAAGTTTTAATACTCAAGGAGTTTTAAGTAGTATTCATTTAAAACAAAAGGACACAACACAAATAACTTTTTAGGATTTGTCTAGATTAAGGGCATAAGTAATGCTCAACTATTTATGATAGCAAAGGGAGAAAATACCCCTCGAAGATGAGCTACTTTGACATATGTAAACATATTATTCCTGTTCTATAATTCTGGAACATAATAATCAAATGTTGGCCTTGGCAACTATGATAGGATAGAACAATGTCAGTATATGATCATAATAAACTTGCCAAAATAAAATTCTTCCTCAATGGTGGAAACTAAACACCATGACTATGAATGTATTATATCCATATGATATAGAATGGGCCATTTGATATAAATAAACTTGCTAATATAAAAATTTGTGGCAGCAAAATAAACATCTGGATGATAACCTACAATTCTGAATCTCCCTATGCTTTAATTTTGAGAGGTTTATAATTTATATTTTCAAAATAGTTCAGAATGGGCTAACAAGATAGATCACATCACTCTACGTAACCTGATTAAATTTCACATTGGAAACTGACAAGACTCCTCCATGATCTTCCCTTACACTAATTGTCCTGCCATTTTGCGGCTTTTGCTCCACCTGGCTCAACCACAGCCGTCATAAATCGCAGACTACAAAGCAGCATGATTTGAGAGCCAGCTCCAAAAATATAAGTTTCAAAAATTAAACCACTTACAGTCCTTCCTCTTCATTTAAAGACAATAAATTTTGTGCTGGCGTTATCTTGCTATATAGTAATTGCACATTAATAAAAACATATGTGGTGAGAAGCAAATAAATAAATTGCACTCCACAAAAGCATCTCAACACAAAATCACATTTTTCAAACTGCTTTAGAAAAGGAACTGAGAAAATGCTGGCAAGTAAATAGGAAGGCAAGCAGCGAAAGAGAAATTCTCAAAGGTATTTCCAAACTTGCATTCACGATGTGAAAATCAGTATGAGCTGCATATTCCTGTAATATTCCCAAGACATAAGTTTTTGAGCATTTTTTCCTATATTAGTTATTGTGTTTTTAAAGAGTTTTTTACATGTTTCTCTTTTAGATATTTCAATAAGCAAAAACCATATAATTTTTTTTCAGTGTTTATGAATTTCTATACCGGGAAGGTGGCTTATTTTGCCCATCGAAGCTGTTCTACTGAAATGATCATTAGCCACTTGATCATTTTTCACACACCCTTAAACTAAGCCTTCACAATACCTCTAGGCACTTTTCTCCTGGTCAGCAGAAAGTGAAACCTCCCCTTTAAAGTCCAGAAAACCCACTATTACACTGTTTAGGAATTCTGTTGTCTTGTATTTATCTTTGCATCAGTTACACACGTATTTCAGCTCCTCTTCTCGATAGGTTCCGACTCTCCTCTGGAACAGCTGCCTCTATTTAATCCATTCCTCTCGCAGACAGAGACATACATCAAACGGGAAAGAAATATTAGGTTAAGAAATACCTATTTTCTCACACTTTTCAGATTAAATATCTCCAGCTGTAGATAGAATCTTCTTTAAACTGAAATTAAGTTCTGCATTTTAAAAAATATTAGGTGGCATGTTTTACTTTCTCTGCATTTGTAGAGCAATTTGTAGGCCCTTAAATTCTTAATATAAATACACTTTTAATCTACAATCCAGCCTGATATTTCTCTTATTCTCCTGATTATCATTTCCCCCCTCTATTTGGGACCTTATTTGTTATCACTCTTGCTCAGTGCTTATTCAAAAATGCCTTCAATCTTAAAAAAAAAAACTGGTCAGCAAGACAATATATTAAAAGAGCAAGAGGAAAACACATGTATAGAGCTATACATAATCCATAATTTTCTAATATAGAAAATTTTTCCCATAGCATAATTCAAAAGAAAAAGAATTATTTACATTCACAGCTTAAAAAATAATTATACATACTTGTTCTCTATGCTCAAATGCTGCCTGGGTCGGGTTTATTTTGTAGAGGCAGAGTGCCCTCTACAGGGGAAAAAACATCTTTTTAGCAGCCCGCTTTCAAGCAATCTCAAAACAAAAACATAAACAAAAACAGTATAGCTATGGTACTGAAAATATAAACAAATAGTTTCTTAAATGGATTTGCTTGTAAGCAATTAAACTACATGTATTCACCCTAAAGTATACTTGTTCACACACTATTATTTTTTTAAAAAAGTTCAGTTGATCCCATATTTCTAGTCACACAAAAAATAGGAAAAGGATAACACTAGTGTCACAAGCTGCATAGTGATATTAGACTGAACACAAGATTGTTCAAGTCTCATTTCTTTCCCAATTACAGTAGGCACAAAAAAAAATTGTTTTAATAGTCATTAAAATATCATGTCACCATTGTACAATAGGGCCCTGAATTCTTTAGGAAATCTCTCTAGATTTTTGCTCTGGGCTTGGGCTAGGGGCAATAGAGTGAAAATATTCTTCAATGCTTAGGAAATTGCATTGTGGTTATTTTATCTACACTTTAATATTGAGATGATGTGACACGGATTTCACCTTGTATGTTTTTCAGGAAAAAAATAAAAATATGCTAATCGAGAGAAATTTTGATTGAGTCATAACTACCTAACACTTAAATGTTGTGGTAAAAATTAGTACATCCTTCATCTCACTTAGATTTTCATTCTTTCTTGGGTTTATCTGTCATATACAAAATATCCTGAAACCTGTCCTAGCAATTAAAGTAGAAGGGAAGTCTGTATTTTTAAGGAATGGATTGCTTTTTGTTTTTTAAGGTTGTTATAGAATGAATTCTGTAAATGGGAAGTATGTGAAAAGGTGTCACAATTTAGTGGCATTTTCCAATTCCTAGTAAGTCTTCAGGGGTAATTCCTTACACTTAAAAAGTCACTTCTGACTTCTGCTTTCATTGTTTTGCCCTCCTTTACAGTACAGAGCTTCTGCCAACCCCACAGAGAGCCGGCTTCCTGAGCTCTAGTCTCTAAATGTGACCAGCAGGGGGGCTGATGAAGTGCTCGTTTTTTACATCAGTCTTATAAAATTGCTTTCCCCATTAATTGTATCCATGGAAACAATACATTTGGCTGGTAAGGGACTCCTGAATAAAATTTAATGGGATTTTCAAAAAATTTACAGGCTAGGGGGAGATGCGATAATCAGCCATTTTAGCAATCCCAGTTTTAGCCTAGTGCTGGATAAATTTCTTGTTTTCAAAAACTGTATTGAATTGAATCCAAATTAAGCTAAAGATATAAAAATGTCATTTCACTATCTGAAAAAAGATTTTAAAGAGCAAAGAGAAGTAAGTAATTTTTGGGGGAAAAAATTCTAACACCTCCTAACAAAGAAAGAAAGAAAGAAAGAAAGAAAGAAAGAAAGAAAGAAAGAAAGAAAGAAAGAAAGAAAGAAAGAAAGAAAGAAAGAAAGAAAGAAAGAAAGAAAGAAAGAAAGAAATCAGTGTTTGCCAGAATGGCAGTTCTTAATATCCAGGTTCTAATAATGCAAGCCTGACTTCTTTTGGATAACTGATCAGATCTTCTAAGTAATGCTCTCAGAGGCACTTGCATTATTCCTTAACCATCCCTGCAATCTCCTTCCCTCTCTGCCCCAAGTGGTCATTCTACAAAGTCATATCCATTCCCTTCTCTCTGGCTTTTATATTCTCACCTCTCCCTCAGTGCTTATAATCCTTGGGGAGATTTGGTTTTAATTTTTTTTTCTTAGCAGGTAAAGTATCTGTGTTATAGGATCTTAAGCCAGGCCTGCATATACCCGTATTTAATTTGGAAAATGTGTGGGTAAATACCACTCGTTATGGGATTAGTTAACAGCTGCAAGTCTGCCACTGTGAAAGCCGATTTGTTTTTAAAAAAAAAAAAGTGCCATTTCTTTACATTAAAAAAAAAATCCATTCAAATCCTTTGAATGTTTTTCTTAAATTAGACTGATATGATCTAGATGAAGAAAGATATGATTTTAAATCAAATAATAACATGAATTTCAAATTATCTGTGATTTTTTTCTAAGCCCCAAATCATGACTGCCTCTGGGTAAATAGGTTAAATTTTTTAAATATGCAAGAATTTAGTTTCAACATTTCCCCATATACAAATTATCCTTTCCCTGAAACAAAATGATGTTCCCACTATATCAAGTCTTTCTGCACATGTGAGCTTAAAAAAGCTTTGTTAATGCAAAATCAAAAGAAGAAATCAGGACTGTATTCCTCAGTCCAGAAACCAAGGTCAGCCTGCGAGAAAGTAAATGGATGCTGGTTCTTAAGTGGAGTGCAAGCCTGACCAGGTTCTTCTTTAGGGAGAGGTCGGATGCAAATAAAACTCAAGAAATGTAAATCCAGTAAGAACCAGGGCTACAGAAGGTTCTGTGAGGGTGAATCCCTACGGAAAAGAAACTCAAGATAAAGTGTCTGAAAGCCAATTCTCTTAAATAGCAAAGTGGTCTAGTTCTGTTAGCTGCTTGATTTGATAAATTTAACTTAAAAATGTTGCTTAAGAGTTCATTTACTGAGGTATCAACAATTATCCAATTGCAACCAAACAGATATGACTTCTTCTCCAACAACAAATTTGTATATTTGCAAATTTATCTAAAGCAAAAATATAACAAAAGCTTCTAAATGTTTGTACCTTTGACCAGTACTCTTTTTTTTTTGAGTAATTTATCACAAATAAATCTTTTTACAGTTGACACCTTATGTGCAAGAACATCATGGCATTTTGTAATGCATAATTTATAAAAGCAGATTAGAAACTATATGTCTAATGATAAAGAATGTGTTAAATTAACCATGGTAATTTCACAAGATGGAACAGCTCACAAAGCAATTAAAATTAGGTTTTTGAGAACTTTTCAATGGTGTAGAGAAATAATCACAATATGTTAGTGAAAAAAGCAAGATTTAGATATCATTTATATAATTAATATATACAGAGAAGAAAGACTGGAAGGAAATGCAAATGCTTCACAATGATTATCTTTGCAATTTTCTATACTTTCTAAATGTCTACAATAAGCATCTATTTATCATCTACATTGAGAAATAAAATTTACCATAAATGGATATGCATACATAGACTATAAAAGAAGTCTCAATAAGTTCAACCTCTAATTTGGTCTTTTATAAACTGAACAGATAAGGCTAGACAGAGAAATGTTTGCTGGAATGTAAAGAATTCATTCCATAGATCTACCATGCAGTGAGCACTGTGCTATGTGGATGAGGAATATTGCCTTGGGAAGTTCTCAGTCTAATGAAGTGTAACCACGGAAAAGTAAAACTGGGTGCTTAAACTCAGAAACACAGACACAAAGGAAACACAAGCCCTGCCTTTAAGCAGCTCAAGGAGCCTGAAAGTTCATCAAATAATTGCTACATGGTATGACAAGTACTGGAATAAATAATTTTAAAAAGCAGTGATCTTCAAATTCAAGCCATGATGGGGTACTTCTGGGGTTACAAAAACTGTCATTTTAATCCTTCACTTAAATAGTATTTATTTCTAAAGTGGGTGTTTAAACACGCACATAAGAATATTACATACTAATCTTAATATGTCTTAAATGTTCAATACATTAACATGTGCAACCAGGTTAAACTAGCTGTTCTGTGAACTTTGAATAATGTATTTCCTACCATACTTATTTAAGAATCTAGAGATTGCAAATCAAGCTGCTTAAGCAAACAAACAAAATTCTTAAATTTGCAACTACTTTCAGTGTGAATCAATTCTCTTAAGGAAATCTAAAACAAATGATTCACTGCTCAAGATGATCTCAAATTGCAACTGTCTCCCATAATCTCCAATTGTAAATTTAGAATATATAAAATGAACGTAATCTAATATATTATTATAACTTTTTTTACAAGGGAGGTGGTGTTGATCATTTGGAAAACATTTGGAAATATAAAGAGTTTTGATGAATGGAAAAAAAGTTTGAAAGTGGGTGACAAGCTACGGTCAAGAGAGTGAAAGCACTAAGGAGGCAATCATTATAAGCTATCTTATCAAATCTGGAAAGTGGAAATTTTTACTTTTCATCGTATTTGGCCATAAAATAATTTTCACTGTATATTTTTTTCCTAATTTTCATGGCAAAAGAACTGACTAGGAAAGACATGGGTCTGTACTGTGCACATCATTAATTCTCTTGGTTTTAAGCCATTCAAAAATCAACTTGAAGAACCTATTTTTAGGTTGGAATAGAAAGCCTGGAAAGAGACCTTGTGGTATAGGAATGCAAACATCCGGTAATTCCAGTAACCGTCCAAAGGTAACAAACAGGAAAGCAACTCAAGTCATCTAGAACTTTGTCTGCATCTCTGCATGAGACACTTTAGTATACTGTAAGGATTGTCCAGAGGTGACACAAGTCCCAAGGGACAGCTCTGAAATCTTCTGACCTCACTTCCCGCATCGGTTAGGAAGATTTCTGCTTCAGATAATAGAAAACACAACTCACATCATATGGGCATTTATTAGCACAATATTAAGTAGGGCAGCCTTCAGGTTGCCTCTTAGATTCCCTTCTCCCATGGATTGACTTCATCCAAAGCCTGATGGAAAGATGACTGCAGCAGTTCCAAGTACAACATCCAGACCCCAGCGATGGCCAGTGAAAGAAGGACCATCATATCTTTTCCCCCCTGTGACAGTGAATAAACATTTTCAAGAAAGCCCCCAGCAAAATTTGCCTCCTGCCAGAACTGATATGTCTATGCCTAAACCAGTCATTGGCAAGAGGAATGTTCTATGATTGACTTCGATGAACTGGAACCCTATAGCAGGGTATGGGCCTAACTTCCTCTGAAGCATAGAGCCATGTATGAGGATGGTGAAAAACCAGACCGATGAAGTTTCTCCTGGGAAGGGAGGTGGTTGGGAGAACTGTTAGGGTGTGGCTGCTGTAAGGAAGCTTAAGGGCTCGCCAGTGTTGTTCTGGCTGGCGACATGGTGACAAACCATTTGGATTAGGAGTGTTAAGAGGCAATTCTCTCATACAAGGAATACTTATTATTGAGATACTTATTAAGATATCTCAATACTTATTGAGATAATCATAGTCACCGAATTACTAATTGAGGCAACTATTCTTCCTATAGCCATGTGCTCATTTGTTGCTTAAATTATTTTTCATCATTTTATTTTATTAATTAATTAATTAATTATTTTTCTTTTTAGGAGAGGCAACCCTTGGTTGACCTCACAGATTGCAAGGACCTTGTCATCTTACAATCCCTTATTTTTTTATTTTTCATGCCTACAGCACCTGGTCTTCCTAGGTGGTCTCTCACCCAAGTACTAACCAGGCCCAACCCTACTTAGCTTCCGAGATCAGACAGGATCAGGTTTCTTCAGGGTGCCATGCCTGTAGACTTTTTTTTGTCATTTTAAGGGTCATAAATTATCAGGTAGATATGGCTCTTCTTCCAAATGGATTTAGTAGAACCTTCTGAGATCTCACAGCACTCTCCTGTTACCTTTAGTATATTACTTATTTATGGCTGCCTTTTTATTATAGTTCCTTGTAATTCTATTTACCTTCATTGAAAGTTCACCTAGATTCTTCTGAGAACAGAAACCATACCTTATTTATCTCTTATCCCTCTCCATTAGTTACAGTACTCAACATGTCTCAAATAGTTGTTTGAATGAACTAAATAAACAGAGTTTGAAGTTTATAATGATATAAAGTTCTAATCCATTATAATTTTATCCTCCTTTTACCATCTTATCCTACTTTTTTCTTAATGTTCAGAAATATTTAATACATCCATTTTACTTCCCATTACTACTGTTTAATTGGTCATTCAAATTGTTAAGATCCTGTACTGTTATACATTAATTCTTCCATCTCCAAAATGGTAGCCCTATCAGAAATGCTCACAAAAATATATACATAAAGATGTTCATGGAAGCATTATTTATAATTTAAAAAAAAACTTTATATGAAACAACAGGAATTGCCTAGATAAATGATAAATCCATTCTGTGAGAAATAATTACTAAAGAATCATACTTTAAAAGATTAATAATGGTGTGAGACTCATGATAAATTTTTAGAGGTAAAAAAAGCAATAAATAAAAGGATATATATAATAGAATCTCAATTTTATATAAAAAAATAACAAAAAAACATTTCAGTCAAGATGGCAGGTTAACCTGAGGTGTGAAGTCTCTTCTCCCACTTCAAACACATCCAGAAATTTTAGATAAAATTAGAGGAAAATTTTCAAAGTACACAGCTAGACTTAAAATAAGAAAAATACATTTCTAGGGGCCAGAAAAATAAGCCATCGTGTCCCTCAGGAAGAGGTGGATGTTGATTTTGACACTGACACAGAAGTCAAGATTGTAAGACTTGAGCTTTCTCCATGAAGCAAGACCAAGTACAGACTGGAACTAGAAAAACTCCCAAAAGCTTAAAGACAAAGTTTGCTTTGAGGTATGGGCAGGAAGTAGAATCAACCATGACAATCGGAACTTCCTACCTGCAAGGCATGCAGGCAAGGTGTAAAATTCTTTGAGCCATGAGGAAAAATCAAACTCGGAAATATAAAAAGTAGTCCAAAGTGGGGAAGTCCATACATCCATAATAGAGTAAAACACAAAACTGCCCCAAAAGGATCTTTCCACAATCCAGCATGTAACCTATAAATATATAATTGACTGATGAACCCAAATTAAAAGATTGCAAAGAATGCAAAGAAATTCAATGCTATGAAAGTTTTTAAATGCAACAGTCATAATAAAATAACTTTGGATACTAAAGCAATTCTGAAAAAACTTCAAAATAAATGTTTATAACCATCAACCAAATGAAAAAAAAAAATAATGGCAGGAACAGGATATCACGAAAAGTATAAAATTTGAAAATGAAATCTGGAATTAAAAGACTATCCCTGGGGAGGGGAGGGGGAGGAATGATATGTTAAAGACCACACAAGACAATGAAGAAGAGAAATTTAGTGAACTGGAAGGTATATTTAAGGAAATCATCTAGAATGCATCACAGAAATTTAAAAATATGAAAGAGAAATTTAGACAGAAAGAAAACTAAAAGTTCCAGCATATAAGAGTCATTTGAGAAAAACAGACTACAGAAAACAAGAAAAGGATAATATAAAAAATTTCACTAAAACTGAAGATATAAATCCTTAGATTGAAAAAGTTCATCATCTCCAAGACTAAATAAAGACAAAACAACAAATAAAATACTGTAGTGAAGCTACAGAACTCACAAAAAAAAGGGGAATGAATTATGAAAGCTACAAAAAGAGAAAAAAAACTACCTTCAAAAGAACAACAATCAAACCAATAGGAATCCTGTAATCAGCATTGATAGATGTACAAAGACAATAATAACTTCAAAATACTAAGGAAAAATAACATAGCCTAGAATTCCATAAACAGCTAACAATACCTGAGTTCAAACAAAAGGAGGCTGTCAAAAATATAAAAAGTAAGAGCTTGCTAAGCACTGACCCTTCTGAAAGAACTACTAAAGGGACCTATTCAACCAGAATAAAAATGAATCCCACAGGTAAGAATGTGATACAAGAAATAAGAGCAAGCAAAAAAATTGGTAACATACATTGATAAATCTAAGTCAACAACAGCTAATTTTGGAGAGTTTCAAATCATAATGGAATTCTTGATAACAATAACATGAAACAGAGAAAAAAAGGTGTTTAGGTTCTAGGATTATTGTTATATTCAAAACTAGGACAGGATTTTCATCAACTTTATACTGTATTAGAAAAATCTAAAGTTAAGTATGCACGTCAAATATTTTAGGGTAAATATTGAAAGAACTGACATAGGACGCAAACCAAACTCCACAGAGAGGAGAAAATGTGCAGGAGAGATAAAGAAAACATAAATAATTCAACTTAAGGAAGGAAAGAATAAAAAAAGAAAAAATATGGTATTAAATAGAAAACATAAAGATACCAAAAAAAATTTTATGTATCAATGACCATAATAAATACAAATAATTTAAATCATTTTTTTAAAAAAGAGTCTCAAATTGAATCAAAATTAAAATCTAGCTACATGTTGTTTATTAAAGAGACACCATAGAGTGGCACTGAAAGGACAAAAATAATTTGATAAAGAAAACTATGCTAGGCAAATACTAACCAAAAGAATGCAGAGTTGCTAAGAATGGGATGATTTAAAACTAAATGTTATAGTGATTATCTCTGTGGAGAGTGATAAGGGTTTTTATTATGTTCTTTATATCTTTCTGCACTTTCCAAATATTTTAAATGAAAGAATATTATTGGACTTTGAAATAATACATGTTTTTTAATTATTAAGAATTTTATCAACAATAGCGTAACTTAGAATCACCAACATTGCATGCTTTTTAAATCCTTACCCCTATACAAAAATACATGTATTAAATCATTCGATCTTTATAACAATTTAATGAGGGAAGTGCTATTTTTGCTTCATTTTGCACAGGAAAAAACTAAGGCGCAGAGAGATTTAAATAACATGTCTAAGGTTAAACAGCTAGGAGAGACAGGCTAGGTTAGAAACATAACTAGCTATGTGTACTGGAGATATCAAGTCTAATACAGATGATACACCTCAGAATTTACAAAGCTTACTTTTTCATCTTTTTACTTTTTCAAATAAAAATATGTCAGTGAGAAAATATATTTGACATTTACTACTAATAGTGGAATTCATAGACAAAATCTTTTTCTACAATTTGATTCATGTGTTTATACTTCAGAACTATAAAACAAAAGCACCAGTATACCTACCAATGTATAAATCATGGCTTTTTCCAGGTAAAATGTACCATTTCTGTAACAGATATGATTCTATTTTCATATTGTAATTGCTTCTGATTGATATTAGCAAAGTGAAGTTTGTAAAAGTTTAACCAGTTTTTAATAATGAAAACTAAAAGAATATTTCCACCCATGTTTTTAAATTCTGACTGTAAAATGCATGGCTAGAACTATTCTCTATTTGGATATGGTTGTCTTTTCAGATTATATTTCCCTTTTCCTTTTAAGCACATATACAGTTTAGAATGAATTTTAAGATAACACATGGTTTATTTAATAATTTCTACAACTATAAAAATAGAAAAAAACCCACATTATTAGAAATTACCTTCACCTGTATTTACAGAGCCAAAAAAAGTCATCATTTATAAGTAATAGATGAATTCTTAACCAAATGGATATTGAAATATAAAGGTACATTTTGCTAGCTCTATGAGAAAGGGCCTTGCAAATAGAATGTAGACAATTACAGTTCTGGGAACATTCAATTGGCCACCTATCTTGGCTAAATTACAATAATGTGCATTTTGGCAAATCATATCATTTTACAAAATCATTTTAAATATATGCTGTGCATTTTTTCTCCTACCTCTCTAGAATGCTTCAAACTTAAAGGAGTATGCAGATAAACCCTAGATATCCCACCATAACCAGGTTTCGTAGGAAGCTAGAGTACCTTCCTCTAGCTAGACTTCATTTTCCTAGAAGGTACTACCACAAAGATCCAATTCTATTTGCACTGACACTGCCATGGCAGCGTGTTGAGCATGCTAGCGTAGACGACATATTTGTCAGAGGCCCTATTTAATAAAATAATAACAATGGTAAATGGTTGATCAATACCTTTCCTTCCATTGTCACAGGCTGTCAGAAAATTGTCTCTCCCAAGTAATGAGACAGGTTTAAAATTTTCAACAGCTATAGTCTTTTTTTGTACAATTTCATCCACTATATAATACTGTTCATATTCATTGATGATGTCACATTATAATGTATGAAAAAGTGATTTTCAGAAATAGGGGGTAGAGGCATTATAATGCAGTTATAATAGATGTGCATGGGGCTCTGTAATATAAAACTAATGATTTCATTTGTCTACTCCTGATGTTATTTGAGAGTATTATCTTTTGCATAATTAACAGGGTTTTGAAAGGTTGAATATAAAATATTGTAGCATTTCTTGTCAACTTACATTGAGAACTCTACTGTGACTGATACAAATAATCTATAAGTGTACTTTCAACCCAATTTGGAAAAACGATAAATACTATACTGTGTTAGTACATCTTTGTTTCACAGATACTCTCTCTATGAGTAACTATAAAGAGCAAAATAAAATCCATCTGAAGGTTATTATAAATTCTGGCTCACTTACATTTCATAAGTGACAATGCCTATTGACCTTAAAATTATAGAAGTTAAATTACTGGCATGACCATATAAATCTCATGTGTAACTAGAGAAAATTCTGAGTGTCTAACTCATTGGCAAGTGTCTCACCACTTATAGTATTGCATCATTACAGGAATTGGTAGGAACACTATATAAGCCATACAAATCCTATTAATAATGAATGTAGTAATTTACAAAACTTGTCAAAAGCCTCACTTTCATTCACAAAAGTGGTCACCCAAATAAAACCACTACCTTCTGTTTCTGACTTTTTATTCAAAATAATGCTTGCAAGTCTTATGTTAACACTGCAATTCTCCTGAAAACTGGTTGTTGCGGGCTAGGTAGTAAGAAACAGATCGAATGATCTGGGTCAAGTTGGAGCTGAGGCGCCAAGACTGAAATAAAGACAAGAAGGCACAACTGAGAAGACAGGTGACCAAACAGAGCAGAGGCTGAATTACTGGATTCTAGAGACTGAGATTAAGGCATACTCAGCATAGACAAATATGTGTGCCAGGCACAGTGCTAGGTGCTGTTTTCAATCATTTGAACAGGGTCCCTTAGGAATATTACACACTTCCTGTAGTTGCACACAAATATTTTTAAAAACAATGTTTCCAAAATCTGCAATGAAGGGTAACTCTACAACTAAATACACATACTAAAAATAAATTAAGCTTATGCTTTTAATAGAAAGGAATTAATTTTTTAAAAGGAGAAACATTTTCATATAAGGTCCAAATACTATAAATATCTTGTTCCATTTTAGAAAATGAGAAATAGAGAATGTGCTATTCTTTATTAGCCATTTCAGTATTATATGAACTGGTTTTAAGTCTGCTTTCATCTAAAACAGTACATACCAGGCATTCAGCAAACAACTGTTTAAGCAAATGAGTGAATATTTTAGCCATTTTTTATTTATCGAAATAAAAAATACAACATAAAATTCATTCCAATGGACTTCTGAATAGATAACTATTAGGTGTATAAAACAAATTAGGAGATAGTTTTGCTACCAACTGCTAGGGCTATATCAACACTTAACATAACCTCTTTTTACTCTAAAATACCACGAATAGTGAGAAGGTTGTTCACATGTGATATTAGGAGAAGTTCAAGACTAACCTATCTGCCCAAATAAAAAGCCACAAAAACCAAAGAATTCTTCCTATTTTGGTGAGAAAATATCATTTTGTAACAATCTATAAGCTTTTTGTAATTATCAGCTTGCAGAGGATGAAGATCATTCATTTCCTCTACTTTTGGATATAGCCCTTGAAAATTTTTAAAAACAATATATACATTGTGAGAAGTACATAAGAGGCAATGACACAATAAGAATCCACTAATGCCACATATAAATCAGTCAGAGAGATGATTAACACAGACTTTCTCTAAACCATTCACAGCAAACTTTTTTTTATTTTATTTTATGAAGTCATGCAAAAGAAATTCCAGCCACTAACCACATAAAAATGTGAATTATTTGCTAGAGATTTGATAACATTGAGGGGGGAAAAGTCAAACATTCTTGCCAAGTAAAAGCATGAAAAAAAAGTCTGACTCTTACAGTTACCTTCAAGGTAAAATTAATTATTAAATGGCAAAGTGTAGGCATGGAATGATTGCTATCAATATTTTAATACCTTCAGTGCTAATTTCATTCTCACCGTTGCAGTTTGTCTATTAAAGAAGCAAGACAAGTCTGTTTACTTTCAGTCATTCTTGCTATAATGATCACCTTAAGAAGGTTTCCAACATTTTAAAATGCTTTGAATTTTCCTCTTCTTGAATTTCTAATATTAAACAAACTGAAAAGAGACTCACATTTTATTCACACAAATTAACAATTCTACTATTCTTAGTGGGCTCATGAAAGATTAGATTACTAATTTCCAAACATTAATTTTTTAATTCCCACCCACCAGTATTGCAATTCACATTGTGTTCAGATACATATTTTATTATAAAGTGTGCCAATGATTTGTAAAACATGAACCTTGTGAAATTAGAAAGTTAATTTATCAATTAGCTGAATCCAGCCTAAATTCATCTCTAGAGCCAAGTTTGCAGAAATGTCTAGCTAAAATGCATCAGGGCTCAGGTTTCAGCAGACTGATTTAAAAAGACTTAAGAGTTTAGTTATGGAATGGGTATGTCACTGTTTGTGACATGGATGAGAAATTAAGATCTGGATGAGAAATTAAGAACTCTCCGTTTTAACTCCTCAGGGTCCATTGTCCCAGTGGGAACAGAGTATCTTCAGAACCTAGAGGTACGAACCCAAGAAAATCTGATTGCTAGAGCCAAGGCTCCAGCAATCTTACTTCTATCTACCCTCCTGATCTCCAGCCTATGACCAAATACTTCAGTTATACCTGTGATGTTGTCTCTTCCCAGACCATGGCTCCATCTGACCACATTATTACAATAAGCCCAGTGGTTCACCACAACACGAGGCACCTGTCAGGGAGGTGGGTGATGTCCTAGTTGGCCACTGCCTGGAAACTTGCCATCATCTTCAACTCTTCCCTCTTTCTACTCACTACATTAAAACGATGACTAGATGCTACTGATTCTGTCTTCTTAATGGATTTCAAACCTGTCCATTTCTCTATCACCATTGACACACCAGCTGGTTCATCTAGGTCACCATCACTCTAACCTCTTAACAGTCTCTTAAGTCACTTTCTATACCAGTAAAGGTGCCTCCACTCCATTTTCTACTCCATTCTCTGTACTGCAGGCACAGTGGTATTGCTCAAAACTTATCTTAACACGTCATTCTCCAATTTAAAATCTTCGAGATTTCCCACTACCCTCAAGATAACAGCCAGACTCTCAATCACATGTCCAGGATTCAACACTTGCTTTCTTACCCAGCCTTATCTCTCTCAAACTCAACAACTTCTGCACTCTGAAATGCAGACTTGCATTCTTTCTCACCTTGAAGGCTCTGTGCTTAGTCTAACTTCCCCTTACAAGACTAAACTAAGCCTCTTCCAAGACATGACATACCAGTCAGATATAACTCACTATATTTTGCTCATGAACTAACTTTACTCATACTACTAGTATATTACTATTTCATTGGAGCTAAAATTTCTAAATATGAGAATATTCATAATACATCATAGATATTCTAATATTTATCAAGCACCTAATATGTTTATGCAACTGTTTTTAACATTTATTTGTATTAACTTATATTACCTCAGATTAACTCTATGAGTTGATCTAGTTATTATTTCCATTTCATATGATGAAGAAACTGAGACACAGCTAGTAAGTGGAATAGCCAGGATTCCAACCAAGATCATAAGTTTCCAGAGTTAACTCGTAAACTTGTCTGTTAACTCCAGAGACAGTCAGGAAGAACAAACTACATTTGAACTTATAGTACATAATGGCAAATGTGTGTCATCTGACAGTAATAACATCTATCAGTGTCAGAGTTGAGAGTAGTTATGATGACCAGTGTGTCTAGTCTGCAAATCTCTGCAAGAGTTACCTCTATAATGCAAACATTACAGCCTCTAGCTCAGTGTGCACTTCACCAGGGGAAAATTTCCCATATTATATTAACATGTTAGATCTACTTTAAGAAACAATAAAGTAGAAATATCACACTGTAGAATTATGCTGCTGCCAAAACTAAAACTACATAATTAATGTTACAGAAGAATGTGGGTTACCAATGCTTTGAAATCTAAACTGTATGTCATTTTACCATTTATAGTTTATTAACAAAATTAGATGCAGCCTTTTTTATATTAACTGTTGTACATTTTTCTGATGCTAAATCAATAGTTTCCATTTTTCATGTAACAGAAATTTAGAAAATTAAATACATCAGACAAATGGTCATAATGCAACCAATAAAATGAAATCTGAAAGATTAAAATGATGGGTATTATTTATCATGAATATTTGCATCCTCAATAGTATAGGTTCTAAGTCCTTGCCTCAGTTCTTGTAAGTATAAAAGTGAAATATGGATTAACAGATTAGCCTTTTCCATCTTCCAAACCAAAAAAAGAAAAAAAAATCCTGGGCACAGACTATGTGGTCAATAAACAGCTGATTGATTGATTCTTATAATAAGCTTGTTTAGTTACTAGAACATCTGATCTGATACTTAGTATTTTAAGTATGGAGGTGGTAGAAATTACTGATTATCTTATATAGTGAAACTTAAAAATCTTTAGAGTGCTGGGGTGAAAAATAATGGCTTTTAGAAATTAACTGAAAAAATAAATTTAGCACTGTAGAGAGAAACGTTTTTAAAGGAGCCTTTGTATAGCAGGCTATTAATTCATCCACGTATATTAATTGAGCACATACTATGTGCTGACATGACAAATTAGTTGCTTAACAAACACCAATGAATGAATATACTTTGTCTCTGCAGAGCTATGCTCTAGTGGGAGATTATACTATCACACAATGAGAATCTCAACATGATAGGTCACCAAAATGAGGTTCAACTATGAAGTCACTGAAATGTGTCTTCTTATCTTCCCTTTCTGTACTTCCAAATGCTACCCTAAGTATAGCCTCCTATCACCCCCACTTAAGCCTTCTCTCTAATGGAGCTTCTCCTTCAAATTACCCTGCTCCCTTACCCCAGATTTAAATTACATTCCCTAGAAGCTTAGCTCTTAGCTGGGAAGAGTCAAAGAGATAATCTACATTAGGGCATGTGTGACTTATAGCTGCTTATATTTTTTTCTAATGGGTTTGCTAACCCAGAAGAATGACTCACTGATTGAAAAATTCAGGCATCGATGTTATAGGGAAAGTAAGGTTATTTGGGGAAAAGCAGTTTTCTGAGTCCTGCAAGATTCTCCTTAGGAATTTCTGTCTCTGTCTGTGCATAAATTGACCTTGAATGGCATCACCTTTATAAAGAAGCTGTAGCCCAGAATGTTCAACAAAAGTAATCATGCAAAGGGTAGGGATAAAGAGTGAAATCCCCAATGAATCCAAAAAAGGCAGAAACAAAAACATATCACCAGAAACAAAAACAAGCCCAGAATGATCTTTCCACTTACTTGAAATTACCCAAATCTGCGGCTAACTTTTCTTGGGCCTAATATCCTATCTTTTAAACATTCCATAAATCCATTTCAATTGTAACACAAGGGGTTTTTAATCTCAAAAGATTTTAAAGTCTATAAGAGAATTTATTTAATGCTGTAAACTGAAACCTTGCTCTATTTAGAGCATGGGTCCTCTTCTTTCTGTTGAAAAATGAACAAGTGATTCTGAAATTCTGCCATATTGACAATGGTATTAAATCTTAGGTCACTTAGGCTTCATGAAAAAATGGGATGGGTAATAAGCGTTGGCCATGTAACAAGTCTGAGATGTGTCAGCCACAAAAAAGAAAGATCCTTAGACTGTCTTCACTGATTTCCATGACTGTTTATAATCTTGTCAACTACCATAACAGCATTACTATATCCAGAATTTTATTTTTCCTACAATAAACCATTTAGGGCTAAGTTGTACATTGAGCACTGCATGATTACCACAACTAGCTTTTGTGAGAGTCAGCCCTTTTCTCCTAAAAATAAGTTCCAGAAAAATGCTCTATTTCAAAAAGATAGTTTTCTTTCTATTTACCAATATTTGTTGACCTGAACAAACTTGTGCTTTGTTAATAAATTAAACAAAAAAGCTTTTACAATTCAACAATAAAACATTTCATCCAGACCTCATTATTCGTCATTTCCATGCCTCTTCAGAATTTCTGAGTACTCCCGCATATGTGCCAAAGTGACAAGAAAAATCTGTTCCCAAGCTACTTTTAGCCAAGTAAATACTCAGAAATGCATTCTGTAGCTAAGAAAGCATATCATTAGGGCCTTTTCAAAGATATCCTGTAAACATCCAGCACTGAGCAAAGTGGATAGCTTTATAAAAGAATAGAGTCCTATTTTCAGTTACAATGAAAGTATGGACATGGAAAAGAGCCTGCAAAGTTGGCCCTGAACTATCCCAATAGTATTAATCATCAGTCTGTATTTTAATTGTTCCTTCAATTGCCAGTGTCTCCTACTAGATAGGAGAGCATAGACTGTGTTTTGGTCACTATTAAGAACAAGGTACCTAGCATATAGTAGGCACTCATAATAACATTTGTTCTATGAATCAATACCTTCCAGAAGGTGATAGAGAAAATTAAAACAGGTAAGTTTTAAAGGAATTAAAGAATGCAAGCTCTCTGGTCCTTGTGTTCATTTCTTTTCTAATTGGGCCAAATCCTTTTCAGGTGTCACTAAGTTGGTGGGGTTGGCATTTCAGGACAGTGGGCCTGGTAGTGACTCTTGGCAAGCTTAACCCTATTGGTAGTCATGGTGTTCTTACCAAGTCAAAGAAGTTAGTCTATCTATAGCTAACCCAAGGCCTAGATGTAGAGATAAGGAAGAAAGGAAGAAATCATTTGCTGAAAATCTGAATTCTCAAATAATTTAGAGACCAAATGTGTTGGCTGTAATTCTATAAAGCCACATAGCCTGTTGAGCTGCCACATAAAAAGGCACACCTTCATCTAACATGTAGGGTTATCATCACAATGTCTTCTTCCTTTAGAATTTATAGTCAAAAACTAACTCTATATTTAGGGAAGGGTTTAGAATCATTTTACACAGGAGCAGGAAGAGGAAGAATAAGAAAGGGGAAGATGAAATAGTATAAGGAAGCAGGAGGAGGATGAGATGGAGGAAGATAGAGGAAGAGGAAAGATAAGAAAGAGGAGAAGGAAGAGCCTTCAGGTGCTTAGGGTGACCTTGATCATAATTAGATTTTTTCACAGTATCCGCCAATCTCTTGCTGAAGGTGAAGTTGGCCTTACTTTGCCAAAAGGATAAAATTTCAGTGAGAAGCCAAACTATGAGCTCAGATACAGAGTAAGAAAAGGGTAAAGGCTTCAATGTAAAGAATATGAACTGTGGTTATTAGAAAATAAACAAATATTCAATCTTGAAAAGCAAAGGATTGACTGGCAAAAGGAGATGATCACAGTGATTGATAAGAGATATCAGGGATGGTGGTAGTGATAATAGAGCTTATTATGGCCAAATTCACTTGGTCTTCACAACTATCCTATCAAATAGATACATTCCATTTTTCTTTTTCTCATTTTATAGATAAGAAACAGAGAAGTAGGTTAAATGCAAAACTTCACATAGCCATTATGTAGCAGCGCCAACCTATTCATCTAGTAATTGCAATGCCACTGTATTAGTTTCCTGTAGTCACTACAACAAATCACTACAAAGTAAATCACCACAATCTATAACAACAGAAATTTATCCTCTCAGTTCTAGAGGCCAAAGTCAGTATCACTGGGCCAAAATCATGGTGTCAACAGTGCTGTACTCGCTCCACCAACTCTAGGGGAGAATCCATCCCTTGCCTGTTGTAGTTTCTGGTAGCTACCAGCATTCCTTGGCTTGTGGCCACATCACTCCAGTCTTCAAGACCACCGCCTCTCTCTGCTCCATCAGGAGAAGCTCCACATGGCCTTCTCCTTTGTATGTGTGAAATCTCCCCCTGTCTCTCTCTAAGGACACTTATGGTTGTATTTGGGGCCCACCCAGATGATCTAGGTTAATATTCCTATCACAAAATCCTTAACATCTGCAAAAACTTTTTCCAAATAAGGCAATATTTATAAGTTCCAGATGTTAAGAGCTGATACACACAGACACGCACACACACGGACACAGGGGGGTGGCATTTTTCAGTCTACCATATCCACTCTGCTGTGAGTTTTTAATGGCTTGGGTCAGTTCTCTTAAAAAAGTGCATCTGTTTATTGCAAATAAATTAATGAAAGACTACAATCTAGCAACTAAAAAGCAAATGTGAAGCTGAAGGTCAATTAGTTTAAAAAAATTACATCAACATTTTGAAGACTATTTACTATAATTTAATGCTCTTCTTTAGATCCCTAATTTTTTATTTGAAATTTCAAACACAAACGAGGGTGATAGCTCTTAGGAAAACATTCTCTTGGCTCCATCCCTGGCTACTGAAATTCAATCAACAACTGCCAGAATAATATAACTAGATAGCTTCTAATATTATCACATAGTCTCAGTGCTCAAAACTCTCCAGGAGTTTCCATAATGATAGTGTAGCACATGCCGCAGTGTGATAAACAGTGTTCTCCATCATCTGGTACCATGGACTCCCCACCTCTTCTACCTCACTATCCCCTGTCCTTCAATACAGTCTCTTTTTTTCCTAAGTAATATAAGCTTAATCCTTTCTCTGTGTTTCTCATGGCTCTTTGCTCACCTGAGAAACTTATTCCACCTTCCGTCAGCCGAAGTCCACAATCTTCTGTGAGCTTAGCTAAATTTACTTCATGTAATAAGCATATGAAAATATGATCAACATCACCAATCATTAAGGAAATGCAAATCTAAACCACAGTGAGACACCACTTCACATTCATCAGGATGGTTACTACAGGAGAGAAAGAGAAAAAGAGACAGAGAGAGAAGTGTTAGTGAGGACATGAAGAAGCTGGAACACTTGTGCACCGCTGATGGGAATATAAAATGGTGCAACTGCTATGGAATCAGTGCCTTCCTAACTGGGTTTTCTTCTTTCTTCCTAAAGAAAAAGATCATGTTTTCTCCTTTGTTATTTCCAAAGCACTCAGTATGGTATTATTCACACAGAAGATTAAATTGTTACAAAAATGATCAAGTCAAATTGAAATAAATTTTTATAATACTTAAAACGCAATAAGAAAACGGGGTAAAGGGCATCAAATATGTGGTGACAGAAAGAAATCTAACTATGGGAGGTGAACACACAGTGTAAAAATATATATGCCTTACTGTTAAAGTGTACAGCTGAAACTTATTGGATTTCATTAACCAACGTCACCAATGAAATAGAGGGGAAAAAAAGCAACAAGAGTCTGAACAATCACAAAATTTGCCAGAAAAGAAAAAAAAGTACTAAAGGAATGCTAATGTTAAACATATACATATGTACATAGATACGTATGTACGTACATACATACATAAATATATATTAGAAATACTTTTTCTTCCATTGTTTGCTAATGATAAATAACAAAAAGTACTTGATAAACCATCATGTGCATGGAGGTGTTTGTGTTTCCAAAGGAAAATTTGCTTAAATAATAATATAGTGAGTCTCAAATTTTGTGTGCATCAAAATCAACAGGAAGGTTGTTAAAGCACAGATTTCTAGGCCTGACTCCAGAGATTCTGATTCAGCAGGTTGAGTGAGACCTGAGAATGTGAATTTCTAATAAGTTCTCAAGTGATATTTGTTCCCCCTGGTTCAGAGACCATGGTTTGAGAACACTGATTTGAATTTATACTAAGGACATCAAAATATAAAACTAGAAATGTCAGTCTAGAGTGGGCTCTTGCTTCCTGACCTTTACACAAAGCCAAAAGAAAACCCTTTGCCTTCCACTAGGCTTTATTTACTTCCATCTACATTCTTTCTTTCAGGTAAGTTGGGAATTTAAAAATAAATATAATATATCTAACAATTTAAGTTTAAAGTAACACAGGCATGGTTTTAGCAGTGTCTAGTGCTGTTCTTCACTTTTAAAAGGAACTCAAAATAGTGCTTTGGCTAGACTTCCTGGCTATGATGGAAGAAAGGATCACAGACTGAAACAGCAGCACCTCTACCAATGACATAAATCCAGATTCCTTGATACCCAGCGATTGGTTATTTTTCTATATTGATGACTTCCAAGTCAGAGATCATGCATTTAATGGCACCTTTATTTAAATATCATTATGCTTAAAAAACATCAATAAAACAGAAAAACAAATACTTTATTTAAAAATTAGGAAGAAAACTAACTTTGAAAGAAAAACTAGTCTCTTCAGCAAGCAAACATAATTAAATTCAATGCATAGGTTGAGTGGTACATGAAGTCACAAAAATCAAAGCATAAATTTCTATAAAATATATAGTGTTCATGGAGACCATAATCTATTGAAATTTGTATAGGTACACACAGCTATGATTTAAGAGAACAATGCTATATATGTCAATGAAATTTCAGTTCATATTATCTTAACTAGTGAGTCAACTGAATAGTTTATAGATTACATTAGAGCTTTGAGATGTTTAGATCCCTTAGTCACCATTTTCTTTTGATTTATTAAAATTAAACAAGTATATATACAGGTTACCACAGAACTGAAACAAAAATACATCTTTTATTAAAATCCAAGTGAGAAACACTCCTGAAACTTGCCATATTAATATTTTAATGAAAGATTTCATTTTTAGGAAATCCTTTCTCAAAAAATTAATCTGAAGTTTATTTTCTAGAATGTTTCATATATACTAAAAAACAAAAATAATCGTTATGGGTCTTGGTGATGCAAGGATTCAAATGAATCAAATCACATGCCACTGAATTTCCCATCTATACACAGTATCTCACACCATAACCCAGTAAGTTCACAATAGAACAAGTGTTACATTCATTCTCCATTATCAGCATTATAATGAGATTCTACTGAATTTTCATTAGTGCAAGCAACATTATTTATTTCTATGTGCTTTTCTCCATAGGAATATAAAAGCAAAATCCAACAATTCTAAGAGTTCCACTTAGGAAATTGAATCAAAATGACAAAAATTCTCTCAAGACTTATGAACAAGAGCCTGAACTATCAAAGGACTGGATAGCTGATCTAAAAATTTGGATACAAAAGTAACTTATACTGTCACTAAAGTATAGGAAAATATGACTAAAAACAACCGTTAAAACACACAGTAATAGAAACAAATATTCCGACTGCTTCTTTCCATAATACACATTAAGGCAGTTTTACAATAGATGACCCAAACGATGGTTTTGCACTTTAAGGAATATTATTTTCAAGTCAGAAAATAGAAGAGAAAGGAAATCCATACAGGTAAAAGATGGATAACTAGACCAGTGGAGCCAGAGTGCCTAGAACAGACTCTTTGTTTATGAAGAGTTGACAGATAATAGAGCTGGCTCTGAAGATTAGTGGAGAAAAGATGGAACATTTAAAGAATGGTGTTGGGTTAACTGATGGTCCATGTGGAGAAAAAAATGAGCTTGAATCCCTACCTTACACCATACACAAAAACAATCCCAGGTAGAGTAACTATTTTAGAATGAAAAGCACAACTTTACAAATATTTTAATCTTTAAAATTCCATAAAATAAGGCAGAATATTTTTATGACTTCTTTAGATTTACAAGAAACTAAAAACTCAAACCACAAAGCAAAAGATTGATACATAAGAATACATTAAAATGAAGAACTACTCTTCATCAGAAGATATCATAAAGGGGAAATTTTTAATTTAATTTAATATAAAACAATAAGAGAATGAAAAGACATGCCACAGGATAGAAAAAGATATTTGAACATTTATAAATAATAAAGGGTTAGTATCCAGAATATATAAGAAAATTCTACAAATTGATAAGAAAGGCAAATAACTTATTAGGAAAAAATAGGCAAAAGACATGAACAGGCATTTCTCAGAAGAGGAAACAAAAATGGCCAATATTCATATAAGACTCTCAACCACACTACTAATAAGGAAATGCAAATTAAAATCACAGTGAGATAACACTTTTAGATCACTAGATAGGCAAAAATTTAGAAGTATGACGGGTTCCAGGGCCTGGCAAGAATATGTAACAATGAGAACTATTTTATGCTGCTAATGGGGATATAAATTGGTGCTGCTATCTTAGAATATAATTTGGCATTATCAAGTTGAAAATGTATAATTTGGCATTATCAATTTGAAAACCCTACAACCTAGGAATTTTCATGTTAGATATATATCCTAAAGAAATGCTTACACATGTGCAAGAATATTCCTTGTAGCAATGTTTCAAATAGCAAAAAGTGGAAGTAACCCAACTGTCCAGAAGCAGTGGATGACTCGATAAATAAACTGGGCTATGTCTATTCAATGAAATATTTTTTAACAATGAAGAGGAATGAATTATAGCTACATGCAATAGCATAGATGAATCAAAAGTATAAATTTCAATGCAAAAAAAAAGTTGCAGATGAGTTCCTAAAATAGGATACAATTTTGTAAAGTTTCAAGATAAACAAAATTAGAAAATACTTTTAGAAAATACATATGATGCCTATACATCACATAGTGGAAAACCTGTTTTTTTCCTAAGGATCAAATAATGATAATTTTTTTTTCAGGATACTAGTTACTTCTGATTGGTAAAGGGGAAAAAATGAGTCCCAAAAGAATTTTGTTTAATAAGCTCTTCTTTATTTAGACAGAAAAGTTTAAAAACCAAACATGTTTTTTATAAAGCTCATTTACACATAGTTGAAAACAGAGGTGGTAGAGGACATCTCTTGGGTCACAAAGGCGAAGTTTTCTTGGCTGACCAGACACAAACATGAAAGGTCTGGCCTCTCTTTCATATTATCCTGATAAATACACCCAAGGAACTCGCCCTTTGCAGGCCAGAGATGAGAGAGAAGCAAAAGGTCTAGAGTATGGTTATACTAATAAATAGTATCCATATAAGTGAGGCGGGCAACATCCCTCACTCTCAACCTAGAGTCTCATAATTCTTATGGCTATTGAAATCATAAAGCTAGTGAATCAAAATGCCAGATCTAGTGAGGCTCAATCCTCGAGAGTCAAGGGAAGAAGAAATGCCAGGACATACACACAGAGATGCTCTAATGATTATAGGTGGGAAAAGAGGATGTATACAGAGATGCTCTAATGATTATAGGTGATTATAAGTGAGAAAAGATTAGGGCAGTCAATTGTGGTTAATTTCACATTTTCAGCCCACTATCATCTGATCCTTTCCTTTGACAGCATAGTGACCTTATATCTTATTGCTGTCCTTTGTTTTAGTTGGATCACCCATACAACTAGATATCATGTCTAATATTTTAGTTCCATTTTTTTTCATATTTTAAATAGTTTTCTTTGGAAGATATCTAAATCTCATTTCAATGTCAACTATTTAATTTCTGGGATAGGTTTAGAAGAAAAAGCAGAAGGGTTCTAGTAACCAAAGTATTTATGGTGTATCCTAGAAACATATGTGGGGTGTGAGAGGAGTGCCCAGGACAGAAGGCCAAATCTACATATAAAATGTGAGCTGGTAAATCAGAAAACAAGAATAAAAAAGAAAGAAAATTGTGATAGCCAAAAAATGCAAGCTACTAATGTGTAATCTGCCTCAGACATTAAAAATTACTAAAAATTTCCTGTACTTTTGCTGGGAGTTATTTCTGTCAAAATGTTACCTGCATTATTTACTCTTCTGATCCTAAGCCCGACAAAAATTAATTTGATGAATTAAACTTGAGTGATCTTATTTTCTTTGAATGAATGAATCTACTGAAATTAACAGACAATATCTTTTATGAGTCAGTCAGTGGACTAAGAAACTAAAATAAGCAAGCTCTGGTTCCTGCTCTTAAAGAAAAGTATACTTTTTAAAAGAAGTATGCTGTACAACTGGGTAAGAACCTGCTTATGGGAACTACATTGTCTGTAACTGACAAAGGAAAAAGCGTACCATATGATTCATAATTATTTAAAAGGATGCCCTCTAAATCATAGGTAACTTTCAGTGGAGAGGAGCAATGTATGAACACATGTACACATACACAGTTTAAAATCTCCATATGACATGCCAAAGCACTTACCAATTATTACTTATATTTGAAGCTACTTTCAAATGATTAGGTTCTAATATATTTCATTGAATATATACTTTTATAATGGTAGATCCCAATACCTACCCAAAACATTTTATTTCTAGCTTTATTTTTAATGTTCTAAAAGCAGCAGGGGGCAATCTAATGTAGGAAACCTGCTGTGGAATTGGTGAGAGAGCTAAAGCAAGGCTGCATTCTAGAGCCCTCTGAAAAAAACTCCACTTTGTTGAATGTAAAACATGGCGTCTAAGGAAAGAGGAAATATACATTGGAGAGAACAAATCCAGGGCAGTAAAATAACAGAAGGTGAAGGGTCCGCTCTGGGATAAAATAAGATGAAACAAAATGAAATAAATATAAAATAAAATTTAAAAAACTCTCATAAAGCTAAGAAATCTATGAAGGCATATAGACATCGTAGGATTTTTGTTCTAACTTTGCCTGCAGGCACTTCTGAGCCCAAATAACTGCAGATCTGGGAATAACAGGTGTTTATTGATTTCTTTGTGATTTTTTTTCTTTTTTATTTCTTTCCCTTTTTTTTCCCCTGTGGTACTGGAACAGAAAGACATATGTATTCCATATGTAACACTTTAGAAAATGAAAGGCAACAGAAACACTGAACAGATGTGGGGAGTAGGGACCCACTTTCCTCAGTACAGCCTAATGTCAACATGCCAACTGCTTTCTCTATATTTTTCTTAAAAAGAAAAGGCACCAAAAGTTCCCCATAAAAATATTAACTGACAAGAAGCTTGTATGTTAGCATGGACCTCTATACTAATCAGAAAGTAACAATATCAGCTTCCTTTCTCAATTTAATTCTTCTTTTTAAAAGATTTATAAGAAACACCATGCAATCATTACACGGCAATCAATAGTTTGGTTTTACTTGTTTGTGGAGCTTAAAGGAGAAAGGAGAACTAACTGGTCTCCAAAAAACACCCATTTTTTAAAACATTGATAGTTAAGTTAAGCTACAAAATCACATATCAAAGTTGATTTAGTCTAATATGTACAAAAAAGTACAAAAAAAACAAGAATGTATCTCCGTATATGATGAATTATTAACCATAACCTGTCTTTTTATTTATATGCAGGTTGCAGCCTTCCATTCATCAAATCAGGATGGGTCTCTCTAATGTTTCAAATATGTAATGTGTAGAGGACAAAAGAGGGAAATGCACCAAAATAAAATACATGTATTTTTTTCCCCAATTTCAGAAAAAAAAAAAAAAACTCCATAATCACTCTAGGCACTAAGTTTAATTTTAAGAGCAAGGTAAATTACAACTGATGGAAGGACAAAACATTCCCAAAAGAAAAGAGAAATTGGGAGTTCAACTTTGCTGAAAGATGAAGAGATTTGGAATAGAGATAGGAAGGGGAGAGATGGGCATGGGATGGTATTTTCTGAATGTGGTTTGGGAGGCAAATAGAAAACAGTGTGAGAGACCTCATCATAAAAAAGGGACATGTGGGGGTGGGCACTGATAAACAGCATATAGAAAAAAGGAGGGAAGAATAGGAGATGTCCTGTGAAGTCAGCAGGAATTCCCAGGGTTCCAAAGATGAAACAAAATTCTCTGGGGGAAAAAATTGTTTAAATATTCCTACACACATCAAATGATGAACTTGGGCAGCAAATAAACTGTAGGGAAGGCTAATAGCAGACCGTGCAAAACAGCAGTGGAAATGCACAGTGTCCTGGAAGGAAGAATTCATTGTTCAAGAATTACAGTTTCATAAGGACCCAGATTTCTTTTCAAAGGCTGCAGCAGCTGCAGTCTACCAATGTAGTTGGGAAGAAAAAAAAAAAAACAACCGTGAGCAGGAGGCACATTCCCCTATGGCATGGCCATATTTTCTATAGCAATAATCCTATATCCATAAAAGGAACAAGAGAAAGAAAGAGAGAGAGGAGGACAAGAGACTGATACAATCTCATTCAAGGAGAAAAGCCAGGGTCATGCAAGCATTGCACAAAGAAATATGCAGGGGCTCTTGTTGATTATTATTTTAAATGTTGACAGAGGCTTCTTTTATACAGATGATAAAGCTTGCATTTGGGGACTGGTGGAAAACGCTAGTATATTACGGGAGCAAAAGAAAAGGTGACTGTGTCTAATGATGTAAATGTGCACATATGGGTGCGCATGCACACACACACACACACACACACACACACATACACACACACACACACACACACACACAGATACACACACAGTCCTCCTAATCTGGCTATAGCTTCTTGAAAAAATACGAAAAGCCTCTTCAAATTGTTCGCTACCACTCTAATTTCCTGTGTAGACCTGAACATTTGTTATGTTTTTCCATGCCTCCTAAGTTACCCAAGTTACCAAATATATGCCCAGTATGAAACATTTTTAAATGAGTTAGTCTTTATTGAATTATGATTTCCAGCAGACACTAATCACAAAATTTAAATTGCTCTGGCAGACAAGAATTTTTAGAGTGCTGGGATGTAACCGAGTTTTTAAGAGAAGCTTTAAGAGCCACCCACCAAGTATATGTAGTAACTGGGTACCACTTGATGAAATACTTCAAATAGTTAATTAGACTTGCCAAGAAAAAAAATCAATTGTTAAGAGTCGACACTCTAGGAGATACAGATGATAAAGAACTGTTATTGGCACACCCAGGGTGTAGTCAAAAGTAAAAGCTTAACAAAACAAAGTTTTCGGATTTCTGAGGCACTGTCTCTGCAGTCTACACAATGCAATTAGCAACACATCAAAAGGAGAGGAAAGTAACTTTTGCCCCATGATTTCTTTATCTTCAAGAATTTCTTCAGCTTGCTTAAAAGGCATTTCACAAGGAAGAATAGAGACACAGATTCTATCAGGGATTGCATTGCCTATGAACACCTGCGAGCTGAATATTCTCAGTTTTGTTAACCATTTATTTTGTCTTTACTTGACTTTCAAAGGGAAATGTGATAATCCCACTGTTCTTCAGATGCTCAACAGGGTGTTTCATCTAATCTAAAGCCATTGCAACAGAATGGATTAAAGCAACATGGAGCATCCATAATTTGGGTCTGTGAGTGAATTTTAACACAATGAATGTGAGCTCAGTCTTAAAAATGTTATTGGTAGGATAAAGGTAGAGTGTCTAACACTTGCTTTTCTTCTTTAAACATCTTTGTTCGTACTGCTGTCACTTATGTGAGGCCAGGACAAGATGGGCTGCTTGGGGCACCGATCACTGAGGTTTTTGGAATTGTACTCCATCATTAAAAAACTAAGTCATACAGTATCACCTGGCAGAGATATCAAAGAGTTGGAATAAAACAGAAATGAAATTAGAAAGGGGACTTTTTAGTGTAAAATATAAGGGATTTTCCCCTCAAAATTTGAAAGCTTTCTTCCACTAAAGGTAACAGAATTCACTTATAAAGTAAAGAATTAAACTTCCCAAACATGTTTTTATTGGAACATGTCTTTTTGGCTATAAAATAGGTGTTACACCTCCCATATCTGGTTCCATTATTTTTAATGTGTTAAGATTTTTATATTGTTGAGAAGGAAATAAAGTGACAGATATCACTCTTCTTTGTACCACTCATTTCAGAAATGATCAGCTAATTTCAAACTGACCTCTTTACTATAGGCTATGAACCAGTAATGTGCAATAGAAATATAATGTAAGCCAAGTGTTAATTTCAAATTTTCTAGTAGCCACATTAAATAAAAATTAACAGTGATATTAACTTTAATATTATATTAATTAACCCAATATAATGAAATATATGATTTGACTTGATATGGAGATAGAACAAGTCATCCTATTATACTGCCCTCTAGACAAGTCACAAACATTCTCGAATTCTAGAGTATTTCCCCTAAAACCTTTCCCTCTTTGCCTCTGACATTCAGACCTACTATCCTACTGGAATGAGAGCACGGGAGAAGGATCCCTTTTTATTTTTATTTATTTTTTGCTGATGAGTCAATAGGAGAAAAAAGTTAAGACACTAATAGCGAGTTCTGACATTTCTCTGACTTATTAGTGGCCCCCACAACAAGTATATGAATAAGAAGTAACTTAAGAAAATTGAAAATATAGAAGATAATATTCCACCCTTTGACTAGGTTTATGCTCTAAGTATAGCATTAAATATTAATTCTAATTAGATTTAATTATAACAATATGTTTAACTAAGAGAAGAGACTCTGCAAAGAATGTTCCTGGTTTCAGTATCAGTAAAATCAAGAGAAGGGTCTAGATCATTTTTAACCAGTTCTATAATTCAACTCACTCTAGGCTCTAAACCCCAGAGGAATAACTCTAAGCATTTATTATCTATTCTGTTAATTGTTGCCCTTAATTAAATAACACCTTTAAGAGGTGCTTACCCATTGAGTGCATGTCTTGCCTCCTTAATTAGAATGTAAGTTCCTTGAGCATAATTCTGCAAAAATATATTAAGTACCCACTAGGTTCAAGACACAATATAAGGACAAATATTTTTTCCCAGGTATCTGGCACATTACTAGACGGTTAAGAGCAGTTACTTTCAATATGAAGGATTTCTCAAACTCTGCTCCACTGCAGTATTTTTTTTTTTTTCACATAGGCGGGATACCTGCTATAATGTACAAATTGGCTTGGAGGGGATCCAGAAAACAAATGAACATGTTTGTCATCCAGGGTTTTTTTCAAGAGTTCTGAAATCCATGAAATATTGTGGAAATCTGACCTATGATACTCGTTTTTCTCTTTATTTTTCTCTTATAAATCAAGACAATCTTTTCCATGCTCTAATGTGGAAGAATATATTGTTAGTTCTCTTCTGTCTTAAAGGCTCTTTAGGAAAAGGTTAGGCAGGCACTGAGTGTGAGTGGCAGGTCCTGAGCAGGTGAGGAAGTGAGCAGAGGTAGTTTATTTGGGAGGTGACTTCAGGAGCAAAAATTGAGGGAATGGGAAAAAAATGATACAGGGAAAGAGAAAAACCACCACCACCACCACCACTTTGGGCAATGCCTACTTAACCTACTCAGCATGGCTAAGTGTTTCTGAACTTCCCTCCGTTGGCCTTCAGGAACTGTGCGCCCATGCTAACTCCCTGTCTCCTCCCACAGCATTGGGACACTACCCCAAGACCCAGGTTACTCTCTCCTCAGCTTCTCTTATGTCTTCTAAATTTTACTGCACTAACTTCTACTTTCAACTCCCAGTTTCTACTTTTGCAAATGCCAGTAACAGGAATGACTCACTGTTCACACATACTAAAAGTAAAATTCTAAAAGTTGCCAAGAATGATACAGAAATATAACTCATAGACTGACTTTTCCAAGGGAAAATGGGCAGGGATGTATAAACAGGCTGTTTTAAGAGCAGGGTGAAAAAGCAGCTTGTCATGCTGGGAGAAGGGTGATAGGACTCTATCTAGAAGATTTCATGTCTCAGGAAAAATGAGTCATGTCAATGTGCAACTTTGGCCAGTGATGCCTCTTTGTGCTCCCGTTTTCTCATCTGAGAAGTAGAGATAATCAGTTAAAGGGGATAATACATTAAAAGCACTTTTCCCATCCCTGGAAATGTTAAGATAGACAACAAATACTAGTAACCACTATATTTGAATCTGAACTGCCTATTGTTTCACATTTAATATTCTTCTAATTAAAATTCATTTTTCAGGGGGTCAAATATAGGGGGGAGTAGGGATAGGGTAAAGGGGATCAAATATATGGTAGCTGAAGGAAATTGGACTTTAGGTGGTAATCACACAATAGAATATATAGATGCCAAATTATAATGTACACCTGAAAATTATATAATTGTATTAACCAATGTTACCCCAATAAACTTAATAAAGAATAAAATAAAATAAAATAAAATAAAATAAAATAAATAAAAAGATGCTTAAGATTACTAATAAAAATAAATAAAAGAAAAAGAAAAAATAAAAATAAATAAAATTCCTTTTTTAATCAGTGTCAAAAGAAACTTGATAGTCATCAGAACAAAGTGTGAACCGCCATCCAACACCTTCCCAGGCTGTTTCTTAGGCACAGTGAATATCTGGAAATCTGAGGCAAAGTCTCTAACCCTAGCTTCTGCCACCATCCAGCATCTTCCCAAACTACAAGAAATCTCTCTCGCTGTTCCTCCTCCTTTCTCTTCCCTTGGCATACTCCTCTAGTATATCCATTTTAGGAAAACAAAAGCCAAAAAGGAAACTAACTAAATATATATATATGTATGTGTGTGTGTGTGTGTGTATATATGTATATATATATACACACACACATATATATATGTATACACATATATAGTTATATGTAGTTATGTCTATATATAGTTATATAAAAACATAGTTACATATATAACTTATGTACAATATATAAATGATATACATTATATAAAATAAATACATTAGTTACATAAAAATTATATATAAATTAGTTATATGCAATATATATTTTTATAGACATAAGTAAATATATATATACATTTAGTTAGGAAAGTAAATATATGTCTTTTGCTTTTCTGCCCACAACCCTAAACTCCCCTGCGGCAAAGGAAAACAGAGATCCAGCTACCAACCCCATCCCCCCAGGGTGCAAGGGAGAGGTCTGAGCTAATCAAAGGCTAACTGTTTTCTCTAATTATATGACTATCCAGTACATGCCAAGAAGTTTGAACATCATCTTATGGTGACAGAGATCACCGAAATGCTTATATGGTCACTGACTCAAGCAGACTTGTTTTAGAAAATTAATGCTTACAGCAGTTAGGTGTAGGATCCCCATACCACTGCATCGGCATCACCTAGGAACTTTTTAGAAATGCAGTTCTCAAGCTCCACCTCAGACCTGCTGAGTCAGAAACTGAAGGTGAGAACAGTGCTACTGTTTAAGAAGTCTCCCAGATGACTGATGTACTCAGAGTGGAGAACCAAGAGTATAGAGATAAGTAGGCCAGTTGAGAGTCTGTATGGAGGGTCTCTGGCTCAGATACCTTATCTCTGTTCCAAAAAGTTCCTTAAAGTGATATTAAAGGAATACTTTATAATATGTACATATAAGAGAACAAAACAAATAAAAGGTATATTTAGAGTTTGGAAAGCAAATGGGAAATAGAGCACTGAGCAGCATCTGGGAAAACTGAAACACAAAGGTCTATAAACAGGTAGAAAAATGGAGAAGATTCAGCCCCCAGCATCCTAAAGGGACACACAAGGGTGACGAAGAGACTCATGGAGAAAACACATCTTTTAGCATCTGCTCAGAGTATGGAACTTTAGGAAAGCAGAGCAATATCAAAATAACAAGTTTTAAAAGCTTTGTTCAGGGTCCTTTTATTCAAAGTCCTCTGTCCTCGCCTTTCCAAGAAACCCATTTATCATAAATAAAGCTACTAAAAATGCAGAATGTGAAAGAGAAAGTTGTGCAAAGAGAAAGTCTTTCTAGGAATGTTCATTTTGAAAGGTAGCTATAAATATTTTTGTTTTTAATTACTTCTCTGATTCTGAGACCCCATAATGTTTATCTGAACGCAGTTTTTCTTAAAGAACGGAATGTGTTGGTTTCCTATTATAGGCAACCAGATTATAATTGGGCACCTGCTTTTAGCAGGAGACTAGAAATCTAGCTAGGGAAGTTTTTGGTCTGCCTTAGACTTACGGGAATATCTGTGATCATAGGACACACAAAGAATTTATATGGTGTCTGTTTACAAGGGATGAATCCAGATTTTGTGGAGCCTGAAGCTTTAAAAATCTGGTGAGCTCTCTTTAAGAAAAAGAATACAAAATTACAATAATACAATTAAAAATGCCCCCAGGCCACTCCATACCATTTGAATAAAAATTTTAAGATATGTAAGACCTAAAATAATTCACCGTCTGTTCACTGTTTCTCAGAAAGCTACTGGAGGTTACGCTCCAACAAAACTAGAAAGTAAACCAAGATGAAGGGAGACACAGGATCTAGAAAACAGAGCGACCCAACAACATACCATTTTATAGCTACTAACATGGCTAACGTCAAAAAGTCAAATAAAAACATGTATTTATAAAGATGTAGAGAAATCAGAATCTTTCTACCCTGCTGGTGGGAATGTAAATGGTGCATCTGTTGTGGAAAACAGTCTAACACAGCTCCTCAGAAGGTCAAACAAAGAGTTACCAGATAACCCAGCACCTCCACTCCTTGGTATATACCCAAGACAATTTAAAACATAGGTCCACACAAGATCATGTACAAAAATGTTCATGGTAGCATTATTCATAATAGTCAAAAGGTAAAAACAACCCAAATGTCCATTAACAGAAGAATGTATAAACAAAATGTGATGGAATAAATGAAATGCAATGGAATATTACTCAGCTATAAAAAATAATAACACATGCTACAACATGGATAAACCTTGAAAACATGTTAAGTGAAAGAAGGTAGTTGTACAAGACCATGTATTATATGATTCCATTTATCTGCAATGTCCAGAATAGGCAAATATAAGAGACAGGAAATAGTGGTTGTTTATGGCTAGAGGTGGCAGGACGGTGGCGGGAAAAGCAGTGTACAAGATTTCCTTTTTAGGTGACAAAAAATGTTCTCAAAGCGACTGTGGTCATATATCTGTGATTCCATATTTGTGAATATACTAAAAGTCATTGAATTTCACTTTAAATGAGTGACTTGCATGATATGTGGACTAAAAAAACAGGGTAACCAAAACAGGTGATCGAAATGGAAACTTCAAGGAAAGATTTAGTGACATACACCCAAAAATCCAAGCAAACAAACAGAAAAGGAAACTATTTCTAGGAAAATAAAAATGTGGTACCAGAAAGGAAATCAAATTATAGAACAGTATATGGCTCGGTTAAGAACAATATTAACATAGTCAAAATAAAATAAATATTAAAATGTAACCAAAAATTATAGCATAACTGTATTTGAATAATAAAGAAAAGGGAAGTATATGAGTATAGGATGGAAAGATGAGTTATATAAAAAGGCTAAAAAATCCTCATCTTCCTACTAAAATGTCAAGGATGTCTAAAAGTGGGGTGATATAAGTAGTAGTAATACATACAGGTCATTTAGGAGAAAAATCCTGAACAAAATAGCTAAAAGAGTTGGAAGCAACTACTTTCAAGAAGGGAAACTAGAGAATGGGGAGCTACATACAGCTGTACAAATGTATAATCCTAAATCTATACAGTTATTCAGACCTGTAAAAACTATATTCATTATACATTGGTAATCCTACTAGAAGCCATAACTGATGGCTTTATTAGCATTTAATTGCAAAAATAAAAACATAATAGCAAGGCATCCAGTGATGATTACACATGAAACTATCAGGAAAAAAATTGCCTATCCATTTTCCCCATGTATCTCCAAGGGATTTGCTTTTCCAACCTTATTGCTTTATAACAGCTACTTTGGGATGTTTAGTCCAGAAGGCAAAGGACTAACAAAATTAACCCATTTTTCAGAAACTGCACATACCAGCTACCTCTGAGTACAAGAATAGTAGATATGTCTGAAATTCATGCTAAGATTTAGCCACCACTAACTTTCATTGCTTATCAGAGCATGAATCTCATGAGGCCATCTAAATAAGAATAAAGAACTTGACAACTGCCTAAATGTCAGATTAAATTTCATAATATTAATATCCAATACTCACTGCAACTCAAAGAGAACAAATATCCTTCACTACAACTCACAGGAGAAATTTCTCATCACAAGCAATGATTTTCCATCACTGTGCACAGCCATAAATTTTCATAATACTATGAACCCTTTAAGGTGATATGGTGTTTAATATAAGAAACTTCTGTCCTACAAGGGTAGAAAAATTCTCAAACTCACCTTTCAAAGGTCTTTCTTTTCCCCTGGCAGACAAGAGGGTAACACATTTTTCCCTCTTCCTGGCTTTGAAACACAGACATACCTCGGAAACATTGCGGGCTCAGTTCTAGACCACCACAATAAAGCGAGTCTCGCAATAAAACGAGTTGTAATCTCTTTGCTGACAGAGGGTCTTGCCCTCATTTTGTAAAGAACTGCGACACTGTGAAGCTCAATAAAGCCAAGCCCAATAAAGCAAGGTATGCCTGTAGCCTACTATCAATTTAGGTTCTCCTAAAGCTAAGAGCTGACTCCTGGTTCTCTAGCTTGCAACAATTATTCAGACATCAAAGCCAATCCATGTTGAAGCAAATCTATATGGAAAGAAATCTAAGTGTGTTCCATGACAGTAAATTGCAAGCTGGAAATGGTACAGATGAAAGCACTAACTAGGGGCCGTTAGCTCTTGTCCCCCTTTTGTGGGTGGAGAAAGACAAAATGAAAAAGTAAACCTCTGCATTCAGATTAGTTCTAGTGAGTTTATCCATCAAGAATTGATCTAATTAGATGAAACTCTGCTGGTTAATTTGAGTTAGTTACAGTTTGGAAAACATAAGACAAATTAGTTACTTTCATCTAAACAATGAAACAATCATTTGAGCATTAAATTGAAAAATAAAATGGTTTGAGTAATGCACTTACTCTAAATAGGTTCAAATCCTAATTAGCCTCAACTAACAGTTCAAAACCAGATTTATGACAAGAGTTTCAGAGATGCAAATAAACATTGGGGAAAATTCTTGTGAAAAGCAGCTTTCCTGGCATCTGTTTCCAATTGCAAAAGCATTCTTTGGGATCACAGGTGCTCCAATATTAGCAAATATCAGAATTACCTTGGGCTTTTTAAAACACACGTGACTGGGCCTCATCCCGTTTCCGGTTCATGGGCCTGAAGAATTTTCATTTCTAACAGGTATCCTAGGTAATACTGCTATAGCTGATATGGAGCTCATCACTTTGAGAAAAATCATTTTAGATATGTACCTAGGTTAGATAAATAATTTTAATCTAGTAAAATGAGATTTCAAAGTAAGTAATAGGATCTACTTTAATATCTAAGACAATTCAGTCAATTAAACTCATTAGCATAAGAAATACTGACAATATAGTCCATATTTATCTCAAGTTGGATATAGTTTAAAATCCTTTTTTCAAATGCCATTTTTATTTTTTTAAGAAACTGAGTCATCATTTAGTTAGCATATGCCTCTGTAAATGCATGTAGTCAAATATCAGAGATTGAAATTGAAAAACCATGTTATTTAGTAATTAACATCTAATTACAAATTGCATATTTACTATCATAAAAACAATGAATTCGAATTATGTTTAAGACTAGAAGAATAACTGCTGGTACTTATGGCTGGCTGACTGATTATCTGTTCTCTTCCATAATGAAAAAAAATGTTATAATTATTCAAATATTGTACTTGTGGAATAATCACTGTAACTCTTGAAGCTTGCAAACTGTGACATTTACATCTTGAATTAGTATTCAAATCAAGTCTTTCAAGAAGTAAATTAACTCTCTCCAATCACCAGGTCTGTATTTAAGAAACTGCCTCCAGGCAAATTTTAGTGACTGTTTACCACAATGTAAGTTCAGTGGTTAGTTGTACTTCAGATATGAATAACTGAACATAGCAGAAATACATGTAACACCCCATCAACTCACCAGGCATTTTCAGTAAAAACAAACCATTTTACTCACTTAACAATGTGTTCTGAATCATGCCTATTTTCACTTGTAACAATATTCTCTATTAAAACAAAGAGGAACAGCAAAATCCACTTCTAAGTAGAAACTGCACATTCTTATTATTTAAGAGTTCAGCCCATCTAAACTAAAAATTTGTGTCCTATCATTTTTTACCTGTTTTGGGTGTTTTCTAAAGCCCTAATCTGATTTTTCCAGCCATGTCATGACCTCCACTTAGATTCAAAAATTATCTCACTAATAGTTTAGAGTGTGGTCTCCTTATACAAACAAACTTGGGAAATTTTACTTTTTGAAGATTGATTATAAATAATGATGATGGTACAACCAAAGAAAAGAGAATTATAAAAGGTTCTGTGGTTCTCATTCTGCTTTGACTTTGGTTTTAGGAAACTGACACACCTGTATATCCAAATATCACCTGGAGAAAGCATCACTAAATTAAAAGCTTAAGAGGGAACCCAGGGAGGGGATGTGTTTCCATAGATGATTTTGCTACAATGAGTAAAGAATCCAGAGTACCTAGCATTTGTAACACTTAACCAGAGCAATGAATTTTTTACGTGTGCATATGTGTGTGTGTGTTTATACCCATACTACATACTTATTTGACTACCCACAAATTTACAGTGTTTTAACTGCCCTATATCCCCTAAGCTTGAGCCAGCATTTTGAGTTTTTAAATGAAGACATCATCTTTTAAAAATTATGAATTGTTTTAACTTCTATGACTATATATAGAAAATCATTATGAGTTTCCACTCCCAGCCAAGGTGGAATGACTGAGACTGGATTTCTCTCCTAACAATTATAAATGGGACATAATATGTGAAACAACAGTGTTTGAGATATTGGACATCAGACAACAAAGGACAATGATCCATGAGAAATGGGAAACAAACAAGGTAAGCCCTACAATTGCCCCAGCTAGGGGCCTGGAACGAGTTTCAGGCCACAGTGCGTGAAGATGAGAACCCAGACTCAGAGCCCTGTGACTCCCTGACTTAAAGAGATGGAGCTGAGAAATCAGGGGAGGCAGGTAGCTAGAGTTCCTAGACCAGAGCATAGAGAGGAGAGACATGCCCAGAGAGAGAATTCCAGAGATTTGCAGAGGCTCCTCCTCAAATTTCAGTAGAGAACTGGCCAGCACACAGTAGAAGAGAAGTTCCCCCACACTATGCTGGGGAGAGAAACACATGAAGGCTTGGGTGGGATGAAACTTGGAGCTTACACAGGGCCAAGAACAATGTCTGCTCCCATCAACCAAATTAGGAAACCTCATAAATCAAGGGGCTTTGGACAGAGTACTCAAAGGGTCTTGCCTCAATAGAGGAGAATAGGTAGGCCTAAACTAAGCACAACCTGATGATGCCTAACGAATCTTAAAAGCAAGACCCAAAGGACTGAACAATTTCAAAGTAGCTCAACTGTGTCCCAAAACAAACCTCAGGAATATCTATACAATACAAATATATCCAGCACCTAACAAAGTAAAATTCACAATGTTTGCATCCAAAAAAAAAAAAAAGTTTTTTTAAATTAAAAATCCCAGGCATACAAAGATGTAAGAAAATAGAACCTATAATGAAGAGAAAGGCAACCAACTGAAACCAACTCAGAACTAAAATCAATAAGAGATGCTTTCTGTGTGGCTACAGAAAAAAAACTGAGGGACTAAAGTAAAACTAAACTCTCATGGGAGTGCCTGCAACTAACTCAACTGCATAGCATAAAATTTCCTATTGAAAAAAAATAACTAAAACCACTAATAGATCAAACCTTCTAATCTTACATAATGCACACCATCCCTACACCTTAAAAAATAAATAAAAGAAGAAAGAAACCACAAGAAAAAGTGAGTTAAAATCAAAATAGCAAAACTGAGAAGAGCTGACCAGCACACATTGGGATCCCTAACGTCAAGTGTTCTTCTCCACTATTCTCATTTGAGTAAAGCAACTGCGATGTGCCATCAACTCAAGTGAACAAGTGCAGATTGCTCCTCCTTCTAGAAAAGGTATGCATTTTAGGCAACCAATTAAGCACAGGGGGTCTGGAGTAGTAGCTGCTTAGAAATAATCTTATGATTTTTATCATGTTCCTATTTCCTTCTCCATTAAACAGAATCACCCATGGCAACCCGTTTCCCTTGTGTTTCACATTTCCCCCAGATCACTGGTTCTCAAACTTTGCCTAGCATGCATCAGAATCCACAGGAAGACTGTGAAAACACAGATGACTGGCTCCCAGTCCCAGAGTTTCTGATTCTGTAGGTCATGGGGGAGGGTGTCCCAAGAATCTGCATATCTAACAAGTTCCCAAATGATGCTGATACTGCCAGTCTAGGGACCCCACTTTGAGAATAACTGCCCTAGATAACACGTAGCATCTCTGTTCTACTGAACCTTGATTTGCAGGAGGGACCCAAGCACCCAAAATTTTTAGTAAAGCCAGAATCTTTGGTGGTTATGTTTAGTATATCTGGTGAGGCCAGGAGCAAACTGGGATAAAGTACAAAAAAAACCTTCTCAATTTCAAAATGAAAGTTACAGTGGCAAGTTAATCATTTACATCTCTTCTAATAATGTTTTCTCCCCACCCACACTGAGCTTTCTTTATTTTATGGTGCTGTCTTACAGTTTTTGAAAAGTTGTTTTAAGAAATACAGGGATATAGAGAGGAACATGCACCCCTACCCCCATCATGTTTAGAGGATAAGTAGGATATTGTGTTGGAGGGGCTGAAAGTAGCAGAAGACTGAGATATTGTACTTGGATAAGGAGTTCCTTTGTTACATATACCAGCCTTTGAGAAGCTTTAGGTGCCACACAGGGCCTAGGATCTCCCAAGGATTTCACAAACAAAATAAAATCTACCAACTTACTGCCTTCTTTTAAATTAACCCAGGACCTACAGGACCAATAACTACAATATTTTATCAAATCTGACATTCATCAAATCACTGTTTTACATAACACCAAGAAAGAAAAGAAAACACTATAAACTATGGTACATACCATCAATTGCAAGATTTGCCTTGATTTCCAAAATGTTAAAATATGAATAATACCCAGTATAAAAAAAAACATGCCCTAACCTTGGTAACATTTGGAACCATTTCTTCATTCTTTCTTTCAGCAGCTAAGATTCTGATTATTTTAATGCTCATATGGGCCTATATGAAATCAAAGGGAGAAATTCTAGCGGATCTATAGATTTTTAATGGAGAACATTTAAGAACTTTTTATTATGAAATAATTTAAGTTTAAATTTGCAAGATTAGGGGAAAGAACTTCCATAACATTTTTTATTAACCATCTGAGAGTAAGTTGCAGACATCATTCTCTTTAACACTTAAATACTTCAGAATATATTCCCAAAGAATAAAGACATTCTCTCATATAACTATAGTACAGTTATCAAAGTCAAGAATTTAATATTAATACATTAGTCACTAAGTACTCCATATTCACATTTCTCCAATTTTCCCAATATTATTCTGTATAGCATTTAGTATGAAATGCAATCCAGCCTCAAACATTACACGTGCTTGTCATGCCTCTTTAATCTCCTATAATCTGGAGACTCATCTTTGTCTTTCATGATATAGACATTTTTTAAGATAACAGATTAATTAGTTTGCAAAATGTCCCTCAATTTGAATTTAATAATGTTTTCTCAAGATTAGGTTCAGGTTACACTGAATATATTTTTGACAGTGATACCGCTTTAGCAATATTGTGTCCTTAGTGTATTATATCAGGAGGCACGCACTGTCATTTTTGTTCCATTAGTTGTAATATTAACTTTGATGACTTTGTTAGGTGGTGTCTGTCAGGTTTCATAATTCTAAAGTTATTCTTTATTCCTTTACAATTTGTATGGAGAGAGTTTAAGACTATGTCAATATCCTGTTCCTCATCAAACTTGCACCCAATAGTTTTAGCCCCCCTGACAATTCTTGACTGAATTACTGGGATACGTGTAAAACATTTTCAAGTAAGATTTCAGCAGATCTTAATTCATTCTAGTGATGAGGCTTGTTTTCCATACCATATCCCTTGAGCTTTCTTTATTTTATGGTGCTGTCAGTTTTTGAGTTGTTTTAAGAAATATAGAAATATAGGGAGAAACATGATTTCTTTTTCCAGCTTTATTGAGGAAACATGATTCTTATTTAGGGAAATTTAGGGAAGAGTTTGATGGTGGGACCCTATTCCTCCTTCCCTCATTTTATCTCCAATAGAGCATAATAGAGTAGTATACAGACCAACAGAGTAGAAACAAAACTGGGGCACATGGAGGCAAACGTCAATTCTATATATGATATATAGATAATTTTAAAGACATAATTTTGAAATAATATAGGTTCAAACTGCTTTTATTATATTTAAAACTTAAAAGTGTGAAAAAAAGAAATGTGAAATATTACAATAGTGTCTGAAAAAAATGGAGTTTACATCTCTTTTTCTGAACAGTTTCTAGAATATGCATATGTAGCAATGGAACAAAGAGTTATATTTTGGCCTCTGATAAGGAAGAACTTATTAGGATGAATCATATGAAATTTCCATTTTAGAATTCAAAAATGGTTGCATATCAGCAATTCCATATATCTGCTAGCTTCCTGCAATTGCAAGGGCTCAAGTCAGATGATCCCTGGTAAAGATGGATGTTACAGAGTAAAGCAATTCATGCAGCGTTATGAGGAAGGTGGACTAAATTGACCCTAATGCCCCTTCTAATCATAAAAGTCCATGTTTTTGTGAACGGTTTATGCACAGTCCTCTTTCAGGCTCAGTCTGAAGAACTTCTCTATGCTTCCTTGACATGATGGATTTACCTCTTTCATACTGTTCTGCAACTATTTACTAATTTATCCCTAAGATTGTAGAATACTTAAGGGAATATCATTTGAGTATAAAAGGGGAAGGCTGGAAAGTATATACATACATAGGTTGCAAAATAGAAAATTTTATAACTGACTGTAGGAAGAAAATCAGTGTTTTATCTAAATACTGGCTGAGCCCAAATACCTAAGTTTCACTCTGTGTCCTTAATGTAGAATTTGAGCAAATGGCTGAGTCTATAATGTTTACATCTATAAAGTTATTATTATAACCTTGACCCTTGCCTTCCTGACAAGTATGCTATGGGATTAACTAGTTGATCATTGTGAAAATTTTTCATTTCTTGAAGAAAAATATTACATAAAAATTTTCAAAAACTAGTATACTGCATTGATGCATTATGTCCATATTGAGACTACTGACTTCCTATTTATAAAACTAGACCTCTAAATACACATAACAAGCTATAGTTAGTAAACTCAAAACCATAAAATAAATTATTGATTTTTTATTTAAACTGTGCTGCCAGGACTAATTTTGCCAATTTGAAGGTTATTCCTAAATAACCAAATCCTCATTTACACTGCTAACTAGCTCTTTACTACACCTACAAATATAACGTATTACATTCCTATCATCTAACAACTTCCCCATTAGCTATAGTAAATACTGTGCACTTTCGTTACCCATCAGTTCCCCCACAGAGTTGTGGGTTATAAGTTTAATCATTTCATTTGCATATCCAGCTGAAGTAAATTAGAAAAAGTCACCACACTCATTACACTTTATTACATTACAAACACAGATGTCTGTTTTCCTAGACCCGCTTAACCTTGACCTAAAGAAACAGATTAGAGTAATACAGTGAGGAAATATACACTGTTCACTTGGCTTCTCACATCAGAACTACAATGAATTTCCCAGAAAATGAGAGGATTTTAGTTTAATTAAGAAGGTAATCTCAAAAAATCATAATAATCAGATAATGTTTTCCCTGTGAATTATCTGTTAAAAAATCTTTAGCTATTAGTTCGCTGGACAAATAGGTATGAGAAAATTATCTCTGTAAAGAATAAGTTCATTACATTAAAAAAAAATACTCTCTTCATTAGGAAATAATACCTAGCTACCATTTAGCTTAGTGTTAAAGCTGGTGGATTCATTTCACAAAATTAAAGCCAAAAAAAAGCAAGGAATAGGTGGCCAAAGGCTCTCTGGAGTTTATGGCTTTTGCTTACTTGGTAGTATCATACGTCTTCATCACCAGTACTTTTATAACTATGAATGAGTCAGCAATTTCCTGCTGCCCTCATGTCGCCCTAGAAAATCCCTTACACACACCTATGGAAGGAAACACATGGTACAGAGGGAAATAACCATTTGTTTATGATTACATGTCAAATCTTTGATGAGGGACTATCATCCCAGTTGTCACATCTTCATATACAAATGTCTTGCCCTCATTTGTATATGTAATTATAAATAACTATAATCAAAAATTAAATGCAAAATTAAACTTGAAAAAGTATTTTTTAAAGAAACATAAAAATCAGCAGAAAACAGTATGTAAATGATGCTTAAGGTAAGTTTAAGGAAGCATCTGAAACTCAATGAAAACCAATGTATACATGAACCATTTTCAAGTACAACTATAAAGGATTGGGGAAACATCTGGCTTCACTCTCAAGTTAAAATTGCATAAGTACTTGAAGGTACATATGCCCAGAGAGATGTTTCCTTCAAGATAAATGCATGGATAGAGGGAACTAAAAGAGGAAAAATCAGAAAGAAGAGATAATAAGTAAAGTATTCTGGAAAATACTTGGATGTAAAAACTATCTTAGGGAAATGTGTGAAAAAAATTTATGCTCCAGAAAGGTACTTACATCCATGTGCAAAAGAAAACCTCAGTAGAACATACAAAATTGTATTTTGTCTTTACAGCTAAGGCATCTTTACCTAAAGCTAATGAAGTTTCAGTTTTAGGACTTCTCAATTGCACAGCCCCTTTCAAAGCCCTGGAGAGGCCTTAGCAACGTTTTTATAAAGTTTTCAGAGCCAATATATTTTTAATCATAATTAGTTAAGACATTGTGTCATTCCACTCTGATTTCTCTGTCACACTTCCCCTCTGTCAGGTTGCATCAGAGTGACTGCAAGCATTTTTGATATTTGGTAAAGGGGAAGTTGGGTTGGGAATACATTGATTTGGGGTTTATGGGATATACTAATGTGTCTTGCTGTCCCTTTCATCTATAGTTAAAATATTACTCATCTTCCCGGAAGAATGGCTTCTAGGTGGACTCCATACTTCCCACTGTGCCTGCTCATCTAGATGACATGAAGGAGCAGAGTCAGGAGTTGTATCATGATACGACAAGGTTTGAAAGATATCAAGCCAGAAGCTAGTCTGTAAAAAAAATTCTTCCAATCATTAGATGCATAAAATTGCAAGCAGAGAATTCATTTCTCATCAATGCACAGTCAAAACAGAAGCTCTCTCCTGTCAGAAATGATAGTATGTACAACTGAAACGCATCATACATTTTTTTCTTTTTTTAATAGGAAAGTTCAAACATATTATTTTAACTATAATTTAGAAAGATGTCTTATAGGGTTTTAATAAAATAAGACATTACACTCTTGATTTAGATATATATAAAAAGAAACTTCTTTTGGCTTCTTTAAATTTATTTATTAAAAAACTGAAAGTTCAGATAAAAATTAATGGAATATATAACAAAAGAGATAAAGATGAGAGTTGAAATCCATAGAAATTACTCTGACATCAAGAAAAGAATTGTATCAAAAATGTTTAAATCATACCATAAGCAGAATTTCATTAAAGGAAAAGATAAATGGTGACTAGTCATAATGAATACATTCTTGAATTGTTTGATCACTATATTAATAAAGAGGAGGAACCCAAATGAACACATTAGGGAAAATATTACATTTCTTCCTGATTTGACAGAAAGTTCTGATACTGATGAAAATAACCTAAAATAATGTACAGGACATCGATAACAACGAGTGCTATCAATTCGAAGACCAAGACTATTTTGAAAAACTTGAAATGCCTTGAAATCTCATAGCCCAAACAGAAAACAAACTTGGGGGCAAGTATTCTAAAGTTGAATACTAAACAATCTTAAATTTTTATGTGGCATTACCAGTAAAGAGTTAGGACACTATAACAATTTTTTCTAAGTATCAACAATTAAAAAAATGTCAATCAATCACACTAGAAAAAAAGACTGAATTATCTTTCTGCCCTCTGACTAGAAAGCAAAATTTAAAAATCATTGTCAAATACATGTATCAAATCACTATGTACACCTTAAACACATACAATGTTAAATGTCAATTATATCTCAATAAAGCTGGGAAAAATTAAAATTAAATTTAAAAATCATTGTCAAGACTATGCAGCTAAAAACTATAATGATAAAAGTACCAATGAGGTATGTTGGTAATTAATTAAAATACTTTATTATTTTCCTAGATCATATGGCTTTTGTTGTATCTGTCTGCTTTTTAATCTTTGTAATTTAGTTTTTTTTTTCAATATAAATATTTACTTTCATACATAATTTGTAGCCATTGTTTTGTGTTTTCTTAAAGAGAGCTCTAAACTTGTACATATTTTAGGCCCTACAAATCCTGATCTGTCCCTGCCTCAAAGCCCCACTGGCTATTTCATGTATGCATGTTTGCTGTAGAAAAGACGAAAGCAAAATGTTCACAATGAAGCAAGGTTTGCCGAGGTGCTATTGTTCAGAATCTGGACAGGGTAAAAAGTAAAGATCAAAAGAAACTTCCTCATGAAACTGGAACTGACCTTGGATCTCAGTGGATACATCCCTCTCCAAAAATACCAACAGCAACCCTTGCTTATGCCTAGAAATAGAGTCACTGGTGCTTTCTCAACTGCTGCCATATTGATACTCAGTTAATATCAGAGAATACCATGTCTGAAGCACTTTGCATAAACCATCTTGTTAAGATTGTGTTTCTACCTCTGAAGCACATCATTTTTATTAAAGGATTAGTACTGAAAAAAAAAAAAAGAGTATAGGAAAGTTAAACTATCAAGTTTCATTTTCCTAATTCTGGATCTTCATTTTGGTTGGTGAAAATATGAAATTTTCACCAGTCTAGCCTTCAGTATTTTCAAAAACATTATTGGGTCCACAATTGTGGACCTATAAAATTTCCTTGGTTCTCAATCACACTTGCTGTCATACCTCCTTACTTTTGTCTTCCTAAACTTCCTCTCTGTTTCCTATATGATAAGACTTAGAGGATACCAACATGTACTAATGGCAAATTCATTCTGAATTCTTTTGTAAACATGAAATCCTTGGGGGATATATAAGAAAGGCTTAGAATATAAACTTTACTTGAGGCCAACTGCTTATCATTTGGCCTGCCTAGCAACCCTTTAATCCCCGGGAATGGGCCAGTCTTTATCCTCAGAGCAACAAAAGACTCTCATATGTAAAACAATGAACACTTATGAGTCCTTTGTTGATCTATTTCTCCAAGAGATTCAGTTAGTTCTTCCAGCAAAAAATCTTAAACTCACACTACTAAAAAGAGCTCAAAGAGGTCATCTTCTGTACCAGACTGCCAAAAAGGGCTGCACTTAAAATAATCAAAAAAGATAGTCATTGCTTCAGTTCTTAAAAATTTTATAGGACAGAGTTTCTCTCAAAGGCAATTCTGCCTTAGTTTCAGAAGCCCTGTTGCTGAATGAAAATCTATAGTGCTGGCAAACTGATCAATACTCCCTCAACTGTGAGAACACTGTAAAGATGTCTACATCAGAAGAAATAACTGGCTCAAAGAATTAAGGTAATGTGTGTAACTCCCAATGGGAAGGTTTTACCCCCATGAAACATTTCATCAAATTAGGCATCAGAAATCACAAGTTTATATGGAAAAGGAGCTCTTTATCCAAACTTTTAATTAATATCCTTATTAATTATCTACTAAATGAAATGCTAATCTATACAGAGCAAGTTTTGCTGGACTAAAAGGAGATCTCATAAACAAAGATTCTTTTTGATTCACCAGATATATAAAGTTTTTTTTTAAGGTACAGAACTATACATATCGCATACAGTACAGGTGGAATGATTGGCCCTAAATCTGTACCCTTACTCACAACTAAACCCTTGCCATGGCCTCACAATGGGCTTGAGCCAATGGTACATGGCAGAAATAACAGTGAAATGGTCTTTCCCAAATGTTGTTCTACAATTCCTCCATGGCTGCTCCCTGTGTTTCCGTCCCCTGGTATGTACAACTCTGTTATTATGCCACCTGCATTCCCCTATTTTACAATTACTGATGGCTGTAAGATAGACACAGGTTGTATTTTCTCTTATTTTGTCTAATAAGACAGTGTAAGGTATAAGATATAAAAGAAGGCTTTGGTAAAGAAATTTTTAAAAAGAAAGAAAAAGAATTTTCACCACAAGACAAATTAGTTTCAAAACAATTTCAATGGTAATAACCAAGTTGATGTTCACCTCAACACAAGATCTTGAAAGAGTACATTTTTTTCCCTTTGCAACTCATACAATTGCACAAGACATAATATATTTATTTAATGGCTATCATCCTATATTACTCAGGGTTTTCCAGAAAAATAGAAATAATATCCAATAATGTGTGGAGAGAGAGAAGGAAGGAAGGAGGGAAGGAAGGAAGGAAGGAAGGAAGGAAGGAAGGAAGGAAGGAAGGAGTCAAAGGGAAAGGAAAATTAAAGGAAGAAACAGATTTTAAGGAACTGGCTCATGAGACTGTGGAGGCTGGCAAGTCCCAAATCAGCAGATTAGGCTGAAGATCCAAGGAAGTTAATATTTCATCTCAAGTCTAGAGGTAGAATTCCCACTTCTCATAGGAATTCAGTCATTTTTCTATTAAAACCTTCAACTGATTGGGTGAGGCCCACCCATACTCTGGAGGGTGATCTGCTCTACTCAACGTCTACTTATTTAAATATTAACTAGCCTAAAAAATATCTTCACAGAAACATCTAGAATGATATGTGACCAAATATCTGGGTACCATGACATAGCTAAGTTGACACATAAAATTAACCATCACATCCATTCATCCATCTGTTCAACAAGCTTTTTATTCAATGCTACAATGTACAAAATATTGTACTAAGTGCTACTGGCACAGAAATGTTAGCTGTTACACTAAAATGGTTTTATTTACAACACATAATGATGGGAGCTACATTGCATTGGCATATTTTTTGAGCAACAACTTTTGTACATTTTTTAAAACTCTGTTATTATCTTTACATAAATTTCCACAAGATTCATTAATTAACTAATGTGCTTAAGGAACACATTAACCAACATTGCTCTTAAGATATAAATAATAAAAACAGCTTGTAGTATATATTGCAAATCACAAACATGCTCTAATTTGAATATAGGTACATGAAACAGAAATACTTTATCTTCTTGCCACTATGCTGCAAACCAAAGTCTAATTTTTAAAGTAATTTATTTATAATTCTTTTGAATATAATGCCTTGAAGTAATTAATTTTTTCATGGCTAACAGAGCTTTGGAAAGCACAGTTTTGCATGGGCAGAAAGGGCAAGAAATTAGTTATTTTAAAAAGAGAAATGGTGACTTAAATTATCACCTAAATCATAGGGTGACTTTTATCATCTTTTTTTTCCCTCAGGTTAGGAGGTTATTAACCTGTACCCCAAGATAAGTGAGCACCAATTACAACAGTGGGACAGATAAATGAAATGCAACTTAAAAGTTAAACATTCTGACAACATCGGAGGCCTACAACAGTATTTTTAATAAAAAAAAAAAAAGTAAAAGTAAAAATATTTTCTACATTTTCATTTTTGATGTACAGTGATGGGGGAAAGAAGCTGGATATATAAACCAATTCCAGAAAACCAAAAAGTTTTTGTTTTTGTGTTTTCCCTCATTCCTCATTCTGCATACAACATTAGAATAAGTCCATTTTAAGATCATTCAAGTGGATATTCTCCTTTAATCACTATTTTTTAAATGGCTGTCTTTGGGAAATTATTGCCTGCTCTGTTTCAAATTAGAATGGCATATTTAAGGGCCATGCCTGGGTTTCACAAACATTTTACTAGCAAAGGACAAAAGCAATTGTACCAATTTTCACAGTGATGTAATTTCAGAAGCCCTGGCTTTTCAACCACTTTACTAAAAGAATATTTCCCCCTGGAAGATCAGTCCTACAGACTATGAAAGTCCTGCAGATTCCTGGACCTGCCTCTTACAAGCTACATGACCTTGGGCACAGACTTCATCTCTCCCTGTGTCAGTTTCCTCATCTGTAAAGTGGAGAAATTATGAAGTTGTTATAAAAAAATAAATGAGTTAAGATTTATAAAGGATTTAGAACAGAGCCTAGTACATAATAAGTACTACATGTTATTATAATGTTTTTATTTCACAGCTTAAGCTCAAAACTAATTACCTACAATGGTAACTTGCATTATAAAGAAATGTTTGTTAATTAACTTCTTTTACTTACTACACTTCCCCAATATCTACTCAGCCTCAGAGTCTGCTTCTAGGGAACCCAAAAACAAGCCAATTGATATGACATCTTAGAAAACTCCACAGTAAAGGAAAAGGTTTTAGATCATCTTAGTGATGCTAGTATAATCAGAACTCATTGGGAAAAGCAGAAAACAATTTGATAACATGTTTGGATCTTAACCTTTATCATCTGTGTGGACTGGCCTTTAAAATTGGTAAGGAAAGATGAGCTACTCATTGGAACAACTAGCTAGCCATCAGAGTTGGGGGCGGTAACTAAATTAGACCTCTTACCTCACACCACAAAAATGCCAAATATGTCACTTTGCTGTGGAAAAGGCCTTCTAAAGTCAGAAACCTTATTCCTATAGCACTAGGTCAGCTGCCAGGCTTCCCATCTGCAATGGAAATGAGGGGATGGAATGAACAAAAATTGTGAATGTTGAAGCTATAAGATTTGAAAACTGTACATGGAAAACCTGAAATAAGGAGTTTCAGCAGACTTTATGACCTTGATCCTGGGTGACAGGTTAAACAACCTGTACACCATCATCTCTGACTATCTCATTCTCATGTTTCTAAACCTTCCATGGCTCTCTGCTGTCTATCAAATGAAGTATAAAAATGTACAAAATCCTTTATCTGAATATTGTGATAGTCAAGATCCTAATCTGCCTTGTATCCTTATTCTTAATGTTCCCCTATGTTTCTCTTACCTGTCAGTCATGCTGACCTCTGCATTGTTCTACACACACACACACACACACACACACACACACACACAGCCTCTCTACCTCCCTGCCTAGACCTGAGCTGCGTTCTCTACCTAGAGAGTTTTTCTTTTCCCGTTCCAGATTCATCTCAGAGCCAGATTCTCCCACATACAGCGGGATGCTGGTAAGTGTTTAATAATTAGCTCTGTGTGGAGGAAGCCTGAGTTGTAGAGTTTGCCAATTTCTGTGGTGTAAATACTCCTACTCTGGGCAATTTTGAGCTCTTAAGATGACATCAACCAGCAGGCAAAATTCCTGAAAATGTAACAAGAAGCTGCAGAAAGGCAATACAAACTAATTGCAGCATAACACCTTTCCTAAACTGCCCCTCCACGTCCCAGTTCCCCAATCCACCTACCAAATATACTTTGTGCCCCACAAACCTTCTCTTCCCCTAGATCACTTTGTATTTAACTTGCATTTTTCTCATCATGTATTTCTTTAAGAACTGGCTATGTATTCCTTCTATGGGCATGAGGTAAAACTATTTGAGGACAAGTTCATTGCTTTATTCCTTGTTAAAACCACAGAATTTGAGCAAGGGAGCCTGGATAATGAAGTTCTAAAGCATCAACTTTCCAGGGTCCAGAGCAAGATGGAGGAGAAAAACAAAAGTTCATAGAGAATATTTCGGAAGAGTTTTACCCACTCAGAAGAAATGGTATGAAATTTATGCTTTAGTAGGAAAAAACTGACAGCCTGTTCCATTGAATGATTGATACTATTTACCTACCCAATATAGAGGAGAGTCACAGAAGAGATTAAAGCTAACTCCAGCACATTTGCTTCCTGCTTTCTATTTTGTACTTATGGCATGCCATCAGGACCTCACCTCCAAAATCAATGTCTGTCCTATAGAAAATTATTCCTATTTTATCTCCCTACCCTCTAAGAATGTGTTGCTCACTGAAAACATGAAATCATTGAGGGTAAGGATAATGTCTTTTTTGTTCTTATGATCCCCAGGGCCAGTCTAGTGCTTGGTACCCAGCCAGAATTCAATGAAGGCATGGTGAGTCAGCAAAATAATGTTTTCATCCAAAAAAGGAAATGGATTTAGAAAAATAGTATAGTTGGTATTAATTCACGTAATATCATTTTCAGTTGAGTCAAATTTAGACTCTTATCCAAAAGATAGACTATAGTACTAAGGACACTTGTTTGCCCCCAGACTTGAAGACACATGAATTCTCTGTGTGTTTGTTATTAAGATTTTAGGCAAGGCTCAAATGCCATTCATTCATTCCTTCATTCTGCCAATACTTATCTACTACCTTTACATGCCAAACATTGAGCACATTTCTTCAAAGTTAACACTCAATTTGTATCCAGTGCAAAAGAAAATAAGAAAGTGAGTGTCCTGGGATATGAGGCATGACAAAATCACAACCTTAGAGAAAGTACCTGCTTCCAAATGCTCACTCAAAACATAAAACCCACATAGTCTCTGATTTTCCTATACTATAAACTTTTGAATGAAACACAAAGAGAACTGTTACTAGAAGGTTTGTGAACACTAATAGTATAGTATTAAAAATATTTTAAGAATAGATCTAAGGAGAGAATGAGCTCAAAGGGCTTCCTTGAAAAATCCAAGAAGGGTTTTCCAGATTTCTCAGAAAGTCTTTCTGTTATACAACCTAAAACTTTTTGGTATTTAATTGCGGGGGGGTTACCTGCCAGAGACAAACACTTGTCTGTGACAGCAAATAAGATACTCAATTCATCAATAAGTACTGTTATCTTTATTGACAAAACATGTGCCTTATCTAACCACTTCTCACCATCTCCATTGCTGTCACCCTGGTTAAGCTTCCATCATCTCTTTCCAGACTATTATATAGCCTCTTAACAGAGCAGTCAAAGTCACCTTTCTAAAGTAGAAATCAAACTTCATTCAGCCCTTGCTCAAATTCCAATGGCTTCTTCAGATAAAGGGAGTCTCCAAAATCACTCTCATTTCTGACATTAACCACAAATTTCAGGGATCCTTCAGGATCACCCATACTTGTGACACCAATTCCAAGTTTGGGGGTCCCCTAGACCACCCTCAAATTGTATAATACACTAGAAAAAAATCACAGAACTCACTAAAAGCTGTTGTACTCATGGTTATGGTTTATTATGGTTTTACGGTGAAAAGACATAGATTAAAATGAGCCAAGTAAAAAACATGGAGTACAAAGTTCAGGAGAGTTCCACACACAAAGCTTCCAGTTGTCCTTTCCCAGGAGAGTTGTGTATAATACTAAGTTTTCCCAGCAACAATGGGTAACAGTCATCATGGAGTATTACCACCGAAGCTCACCCAAGCTTTGGCATCTAGAGTTTTTACTGGGGCTTGGTCACCTAGACATGGTTGATTTCTCATATGACTGATCTTTAGTCTCCAATCCCTCTGAAGGTTGAACTGACACAACATGGCCCAAGCCACCACCATAAATTGCATTTCTAGGATAGCCAGTGTGGCTCAAGACCCCTAGGTAAATAAAGACATGCTTATAAGGCAGAGCATTCTAAGGAGCTCTCAAGAGCTGAAGGAAAGGCCAGGCCTCTCATTAGGTAAAGTTAATTGTTCCCAATACATCTTAGAGTAAAAACTGATCCCAGCTTGCAAGGTCAAATAAGATGTGACTCTTGCCTGCCTTTCCTACATCTCCATTTCCCCATCACTTAATCTGCTCCAAACACATCAACCTTCTTTCAGTTCCTGGGACACACCCAGCTCCAACCCAGGGCTATTGCTCTTGCTGTTCCTTCTGCCTAGGTGCCCTTCCCCAGATCCTCACACAGTTGCCTGCTGCTCATCAAATTAAATGCCACATCCTCAGAGAGGCCCAAGCAAAGCAGCTGTAGCCTGCCTCCTGACACATGCATGCAAATATGCACAGAGCACACACAATACACACATGTGTGCTGCATGCATGCATACACCACACACATGTACACAAAATATACATACACATACACATACACACATACATGCCCACTCTGCCACGTTACTGTTTTCTTTATAGCATCTTTCAGAACCTCAATTGTATTTATTGCTTATTTATTTATTGCCTCTCTACTGTTTACAATAGAATGTTGTAAGCTCCATCTTATTCACCAATCTCTTCCCAGTATACAGATTGGTACCTAATATCCAGTATGTATTCACAGATATCTGTGGACTGAATATGTGTCTGATATTAGAGAGGTATAAACACAAAGAATTATTACTCGCTTGAACTGGTTTCAGATCAAGCGTATTCTTACAGCATTAAGAACAAGTCTTTTTCTTAGAAAGCAAGAAACTAGACATCATATGCCATTTATAATTAACCAAGGGAAACCACTAACAGGAATATATGGAATGTAATCAAATTAATGAATTTTACTTTCCTATGTGGATTGTTAAATCGGTATCATTATTTTGTGGACATACATTATGCTGGTGACTTAACTCTATCAGGTTATCAGGAAAAGAAAATACAAGATGCCAGGCTGGATTCAGGAGAGCAAATGTGAATCTCCCTACTTTTTCTTCCATATCGGAAAATCTGAGTTCCTACTCAATGTTGCCCAGTGAAAAACTGATAGTTCAGCAATTAAAAAGGAATTAACTATTGAAGGAGAAAAGAAGAGGCAGAATAGGCAATCTCAAAATGTGTTATATCGGCATGTGGATTACTTTGAGCTGAAGACAATTCAAGGCCAAAAACTAAGAAAGAACTTTTTTTCTTAAGTCTCCCTAAACTGCTTAAAAGAATTTAGACAGAGGGCCTGGTCCAGGAAAAGAACTCTCACCAGACATAATTAAAAGGACTATGGGCTAGGTGTGGCAGGCTGGGGGTAGCTCAGCAGGGCTTATATGTTCAAATTTCCATGGCAAACATTTGTTGATCACACATTTGCTTTTCTCGTTTTCCTTGAATTGTCTTCCTTTCCTTTGGTTCCTTAGACCCCTACCCACTTCTCCTTAGCTCAGGATAGCATATAAACCTCAATTACCTAACTATCTTGGAGCTTCCCATGTCTACATGAGGCTCCCGTACACATGAAATTAAATTTGTTTTTCTCCTGTTCATCTGCATCAATTTAATTATCAAACCAAAAGAATCTAGGAAGGTAGAAAAAATTTTTGGCCACTACAACACTATCAAGCCACAAAAGACATGAACAAATCTTAAATGCATACTGCTAAATGAAAGAAGCCAATCTTAAAAGGCCACCCACTGTATGATTCCAACTATATGACATTCTGGAAAATGCAAAACAATGGAGACAGTAAAAATAACAGTAACTGCAAGAGGTCTAGTGTGCAGGGAGTTGGGTGGTGGTAGAAATAAACATGTGGAGCACAGGGCAGTCAAAATGTTTAATATGACACTGAAATGGTGGGTACATGTCATTACATATTTGTCAAAACCCATAGAATGTACATGGGGCTTAAGAACAGGCCTCCCCAAAATGTGCCACTTTGGTTTGTGAATTATTTTTAACTAAAGGCAATTGATATCCTGCAGACTCATGAGAAACTTACTTCTTCCTTAAAGATTTTAAATTAGGGGCCTTGTCCATAGTAACAGTTATCACCAGAAATAAACTTTTTACAATCTATCTATAGGGTAGGGCAATTGCTGGACATCTTCTAATTACTGAAAATCTACTCTTCATATCATCCTGCAAATGACCTTTCTCTCTGAAGCCCCAAGGTGCCTCGCCTCAAGATGTTATATACTCCTAATTTTCTGTCTCTGAACCTCTCATGTATGCGGGGTTTCCATACATATACATGTAATTAATATGGTTTTCTCTTGATAATCTAATATAGATTCAATTATTAGACCAGCTGAAAGAACACTGAAGGACTGAGGAAAGTTTGTTCCTTCCCCACATGCACAACACCAAAAGTAAGCCCTAATGTAAACTTTGGACTTCAGTGAATAATGGAGTACAACACTGGCTCATCAATTATAACAAATGTACCACACTAAGTCAAGATAGATGTTAACAGGGGAAATTGGGCAGGGGGAGGGAAGAAGGGAGCATATGAGAACTCTGCAATTCCCCTTCAATTGTTTGTAAACTCAAAACTGCTCCAAAAAAGTAAAGCCTATCAATTTTTAAAAAATGTACAAGCTTCATTTCTTTCATGGTAATTTGAGAAGCTATTTCCACAACTCTAAATGTATTAAGATACACTGAGTCTTACATATATTTTAATTAATTACAAACTTTTACCATCACATTTTTAGATTCTGTGTAACAGATGGTGAAAATGTCGATTCTGAAGCCCTAAAAATATTTCTGTTCAAGAATAGTGGCTATTATCCAGCATCTCCACACAAGAGTTGGAATATCTTGGGTAGGGTAGGAGAGGGGGCCACACACCAGGCAATGGAGGAAAACTGAAAGCAAATCCTCAGGGTGCTAACAAGAATAGAAGCAACTCCTAGAGGAATTAAAAGTAACCCCCACCAGGAACCTAGGGAAATCATCTATACAAGAAAGAAATGACTTGTTTGAAATTCATTCACACTGGCAGGGTCAATAGAAAAATTTTAATGTAAATAACGGGAGACTTTAAATGTGTGTTTGCTGAATGCTGAAGCATTGGGGGCAGAAACTAAGCAAAGGTTTCTGCAGTGGCCAAATGTTGCCTCTTATCACAGCGGAATGGCCATTAAAAAAGAAGCCTGAGAATATCGTGAATGTTGATGGAGGCCAATCAGATATCCCTGCGAGAAATTTTTAAAGATTTCTCTCCCTATTTTCCTGGTAGTTCATATGGATTGGAAAAGATTTGGGGAAGTAATAATTTGCCATTGTCTTAACCTCAGAGTAAAAGTAAAATTTAAAGGGATTAATGTGGCTTTTTTCCCCTCCCAGGAGCATCTTCACCTTTATGCAGCCAGCTTTTCATTCCTCATCAGCAAGCTGGGGACAGTAATTCAGGAAACAATGGCAGCAGCATCACAGCACTGTGGGTTTAATGCTATTTCTGTCTTTATAAAATCTTCAATAATTTGTTTACGACTTCCAAAATTCAACAATAGTGTGCAAATGCAGTTCCACTTATGTTAATGTGCACTTCCTTCTCGCATATCAGATTCTGAATAAAAATTGGGAAAGTACTCTGTTTTGAAAATATATAAGATGTGAACTTGCTGGAAGGAAAAAAAAAACCCTCCAAATGCACTATACTATCAACCACATTTTTTTAACTTAATAACTTAAGTGAACTGTTAGTGAAATTACAACCTGCTTGTGACACAATAAATTTACAACAAAATTCATTCCATAAATTATTCAATTCCGTGACTGCAGTCAAGGAGAGAAATATCACCAGGAGCAGTGGATTAGCATGTGAAAGGAAAAACCCCTCTCCCCACCGAAACAATCACTGTCAAAGCCTCCTATTGGAGTTTTGTAAAAATTACCATTAAGAACACACGGTTAAGTCTTTGTAGTTCCTATAAAAGGGCTAAGTATTTGATTTACATTAGATTCATTTGTTCTTTCTTCAACTGTCTCTTTCTCCTACAAACCATAACTGCCTCAATAAATGCTTGCTCAATCAAGTGTGCATTAAAACAAAAGATTTTAACTTTAATAAAAGTGATGAATCAGGGCCAGAAGTTAACTTTTCTTTCCTCTGTATATCTTGCTACAAAGTAAGCAAATTAGAAATTTATATCTGCTATTCCACAGGGGAATACTACAGGTTTCCTCTGTGTGGTTGGTCATATTTGTAGATTTGTGCATAAATCATTTGAGACCGGAGTTGCAGGGCAAAAGGATTTCGACCAAACTACATTTGTAAACATGTTCTATAGGCAACATATCTATGTTAATAGGACTGTCAACTTTCCACCAACTCAATGATTGAAAGATGGTGCTAGTGGACTAAGGAAAGAGTTCTTGAATCAAGATGATTTCCTGAAATATGTAAAACAAATCCCCAGCTATTGGTATTGTTAACCAACTATTAGAGACCTTTCTTGCCCTACATGGTAGTTGTTCTTCAATAAACCAAAGAAGTAGATGCTGCCACCATTTTTCTTAAAACAAGAATGTGGCTGTCTTCACATATTAACACATACAATAGTTTTCATTTCAGCAGATGCTTTGAAATTTGTTATTCTTTAGGGATTACTCTTTTTCTCATAAGTAATGTGTGGTATGCAGAATAATGGCCCCCAAAGATGTCCATGTTTTATTTCCCAAAGCCTGTGAATATACTACATTACCTGCCAAAGGAGAATTAAGGTTACAGATGGAACTGAGGCTGCTAATCAGCTGACCTTAACATAGGGAGATTACCCTGGATTATCCAGGTGGGCTGTGTTAAAAACAAGTCCACAGCTCAAAATGGAGTCATTTAAATGAAGCCCCACATCACTAAACCGAGATTGAATTAGTTTAAACTCTTCCAGAAATGGAATCTTAAACCTGTTAATCAAGAATCACCTGACCAGCACTAGGTAGGTAATCTGCCTGATAGACCTCTGCTGTCCCCTAAAGAAAGGTAACTTTGCAATAACTAGCCCTTTTTTTGCCTATTATAACTTCCTTGTTCCTGCTTATTTTTGCATATGTCTTTCATTTTTGTATAGCTCCTTGGAGCTCACCTCTATCTTCTAAATTAAATGCTACCCATTGCAAATCACTTTTTGCTGAAATAAACTTTTAAAATTGTTAACATGCCTTAGTTTATCTTGTAATCACAAGATAAACATCCCAACGTAATCATCGAAGAAGATGGAGACAAAAGAGGGTACCAAAATGATGTGATATGAGAAAGACTGTCCCAGCAATGGCTGGCTTTACAGAGAGAAGAAGGGGCCATAAGTCAAGGAATATGGGTGGCCTCTAGAGGGTGGAAAGGGCAAGAAAACTAATCATCCTCTGGAGTCCAGAAGGAACGTAGCCCTACTGACACCTTGATCTTAATCCAATGAGACCCATTTCAGACTTCTGACTTTTGGAACTATAAGATACTAAATTTGTATTATTTTCAACTCTCAAGTCTGCAGTAATTTATTAAAGCAGCAGTAGGAACTTAATACAGTGTTTAAATAATACTGTCTATTCTGAAAGGCAAATGATGTGAACAAAGAAAAAGAATTGTGTCAATTGTTAGTGTTTATTCATAAAGAAAATCACTAAAGGAAAGGCCTAAAGATTAATTTTCTATAACTCTCTTTAAAATTACATAGGAAGGAATACTTTAGATGAGTACTTATGCTTTAGTTGCTATTATCTTTATTTCATTTATCAGAAAGATTCTTTAGTCTTTATGGATATATCTTCAACCAATAGTGGAATACTTCACCCCATCTACAGCTAATCTCTCTTTCTTAAAGAATGGCTATTTCTCATCTATTGTCTGATTCTCCAAAATCATCAGTTACTACTTGGCATTTGGTTTGTACTTTGATACACAGAAGCCTTCTTAAAAGATCATCTTTACTTGTAAGGGTAAATTCTTATTAGATGTGTAGGGAAGGAAAAACTGTAAGGGGTGGGCTGGGCCTGAAAATTCAACTGACAAAGGCAGAATAACAAGATAGAGGCATGCAACTTTATTTCATATAAGTTTTGCATTATACTGGAACCTTCATACGGAAATGAAGAACCGAGGAAGTAGTTAAGCCTGAGCGTTTTCATACTAGGTTTGATGAAGAGTGGAAAACATGATAGGACAAAAAAAAAAGAGTATAAGCTAAAAGTAGTAACTGAGGAAACTTAGCCAGGTCTGTGTGTTTGGACTCCTCAGTGTGCCACCATCTTCGGAGATAAGGATGTTCGTTTCCTCTGTGTATAGGAAGAGCATCTCCCACCTGAGGATCTATGACCTGCTTCAGGGAAGAAGGGGAAGGTGAGACGGTCCTTCTTATACTTGCTGTTTCTCAATCCTTCGGCTTATAATATTCAGTATGCCAAAGTACCATGTTTTAGGATAGCACATTCTGAACCCTGTCAATTGTCCAGCGTGAAAGAAAACAGACACAGAAACACAGAATGAAAGAGCTGAAAGAAACTTTGTGATCCCGTTTAACCTCCTTATTTTATCAGAAAAGCAATCAAGATCCAAAAGGTAGAATTTTCTCCTAAGATCACAGTATGGAGAAAAAGTTGCTTAGAATATAGGCCCAAACCTCTTTCTCTTTTTTTTTAATTAAATTTATTGAGGTGACACTGGCTAATAAAATTATATAGGTTTCAAGTATACCGTTCAATAATGCATGCATCACATGTATATTGCATTGTGTGTTCACCACCCAGTCAGATCTCCTTTAGTCACCATATATTTGACCCCCTTTACCCTTATCTACCTTTCCCCTCCCCATTTCCTGCTGATAACCACTGTATATTGTCCGTGTCTATGAGTTTTGTTTGTCTTCTTTGTTTGCTGCTTTCAGTTTTATAACCCACCAGACCTCTTTCCATAATACATAATGCTGATGCATATGAGATATTCAAATTCACTCCTTCATTCATCCAATGAATATTTGTTGAGCAACTACCTTTGTGTTGGACACTGCTTTAGGTACTGGTTGTACAGTGGGGAACAAGAGAAATAACTACATAGTAGCTATGCAGTTACCTATGTAACAGAGTTATCTATGCTAACTATATAGGAACTGATTAGTTAGTAATCCAATGGGAAGAAATAGACAATACTAAGTAAATAAACATATAAATAACAAGTGCTATAATGAAAAATGTTAACAGGCTGATATGATAGAAAAGACTGGCTGATCTGCAGAGGACTCTGAAAAAGTCTGTATGGTAAGAAAGAGCCAAGCAGGATGGGGAAAGAGCACTGCAAGCAGAGGGGAAAGCCAGTGCCAAGTCTGTAAAGCAGGAACTAATTTGACCTTTTAAAAGAATGTCCTAAAAGCCAGTGTGGCAGAAACCTTGTAATGAGGTAGAGATAGAGAGATGGTAGAAAAGTAGGTAAGGGACAGATCAAGTTATGGAATCTCTTTGTACTGCATGTGGCTATATTTGTCTGTATTTACATTTGGGTTGACTTCCATGTTGTAATGTGAAATGTTCACAAGGACAAATTTAATACACAAATCACCTAATATTACCAAGTAAATATGAACTTAAACCTGTCCCCCTGCTTCATGGAGAAGGTTTGGGTTCAAAAAAATCAAATCAACAAAGTATAAGTGGATTGTTGGCACTAATCAATGACATTTTGTTACGTTTTATGAAGTGAAGGCTCACAAGGGCACTTCAAGATAAAGATGAAATCCTTTCAACTAAAGGAAGTCAGACATTTCCTAGCACAGGGGAAACTTAGTGGTTCCTGAGCACACCTATGTGCCAGGCACTCTAATAGGTTTCACCTACATTATCACTGTTAATGCCCCACTAAACAATTTAATGTCAGAAGCACTTAGATGTTAACTAATTGGCTCAAGACTGCATACTTAGAGGAAGAATGGAAACTGATACATTGGTATGCCTGACCCAAAAGGTCATACTTCCCCATTTTGCCATCTGCCACTCACATTAACTAAAAACTACCCTGTGTAATTCGCTTCACTTCTAAACAACTCATTCTCTATGTGTATTAAATGACAGGTGGGACCAGACGATCTCAAAAATGCCTCTCTCCTCTAACATTCTGTGATTCCATGATTCTGTTATATTGGCAGGAATGGTCCTCCCCATTCTTGCAGCCCTTTGCACCTGGAAGGCTGCTACCTATCAATCAGAAATGCTTCCTTTCATCTAGAACAGGAGTTCCCAACCCCTGGGCCATGGACGGGTACCAAGCTGCACAGCAGGAGGTGGGCAACACATGAGCCAGTGAAGCTTCATCTATATTTGCAGCCAGTCCCCAACACTAGCATCACTGCCTAAGCTCCATCTCAGACCATCAGGCATTAATTAGATTCTCATAAGAGCACTGGTCCCTGGTGCCATAAAGGCTGGGAACTGCTGATCTAGAAGTCAGGTTCTTGCCTCCACTGGAGAAACCAAACAGAGAGACACCTGAGAAAGCAAACCTACCTCCACCGGCTGGTAAAGGGGGGACAATAACAAGGGTCTGTACTAGCTGATGTTAGGTCCCATTTATTTCCTTCTGACCAAATGAATATCAACCTCCAAATCCATGAGAGATCAACCTCAACAATGTTTGTGTGAAGACACCATTATGAGGAAATTGCATTCACAGATGAACTTTAAGTATAGCACTCAGCAACTTGATTTGCATGTGTCAGAACTTTCCCTCTCTGTATTGGGCTCACCTTCAGTTCAAAGTAAAATAAAAAACACAAAATTTGCTTCTAAGAAGCACAAACTATTTATGGGGAGTAAAGTTCTCTGCCTTAAAGACTTCTCTACTGAAAAATAAAAGATTCAATGGCATATCACAACTAAGCCAGTTAAGTTTCAGGCTTTGACATGTAGTTCATCTTCTCTTTGAATACTACATAAATTAGATTTAATACCATGGAGCAAAAATTAAATATTTGAATGTAAAGAGTCATTATTTGTAATATTAAATTAACAAGAATTAAATGTACCATAATTAAAGAGTCAGTTTGGGCTATGCCACAAGGCAAATATTATGACTATGTGTACATATAATACATTGTCCCATGTAAGAATAAAAAAGCCTCCCCACTTGACCATGTATGCTTTGTCTTTAAATAATTACACAGTATGGCAAAATTTGTTTTTCATTCCAGGGAACAAGAGTGTTACAGATCAGTAATCATTAGTAAATTTAACCATAAAAGCAGTGTGAATCTGGAGACCTTAACAAGTATTGAGATCACAGTCCATCTGGAGAAAAATAGATGACAGAGAAATAAAAGCCAGTATGCAGTACCATGAAGGCAAATACCATGTTGTCCATCCAGGGGTATTTTTAAGGAGATGATGTAGAGAACAGATGGGAAATCAGTGAACATAATCTGCACTAGTGTTCACAGTAACATTAAATAGACCAAGAGATGACATTAATGACTTCATGCATTTATTAGGAAGTATCTATTCTCCAAAAATCCCAAAGCACTTCGCCAACTCTTGGGTGAAATGCTGATAGTCATAAGTGATATTGAAATGCATGATTCATATTTTTACCATACTACAGACCTGAAGCACTCAGGTTCTGAGACGTCAGACCTGTAGAGGCATTGTTGTGGAATATTTCTGATGAGGTGGTAAAAGTCAACCACTGAAATAAAATGTTATGTGGGAGAAAAAGAAAGTATCAACCCACCAAATATATAAATCTATTTTGTTCAATAATTATTATGGTATATAAATGATCTAAAGTTAAAAAAAGTACTACAATCACATGTTCCTGTAGTGACTACAGGGAACTTCTACCATTTAAGAAATACTATTTTTATAGGGTAACATTAGAGAGCTTATGATATTAATTTACCACAAAATTGGAGTTCTCTGACCAAAAAAGAAGTGCTTACTCTGGGGTAAAAAATAACATATGAATTTGTGCAGAAAACCTCATAAGGGGAAATGTAATTACCATAAAGATATATGATCAAACTTCCATGAAACAAATGTGAGCTACTATGTTTATCCCGTGGTTCAGAGTAGAAGGAATGTAGGACTCCTGAGCAGGAAACTGTTTACTTGCCCACCAATTTTCTGGGACACATTTTGGAACCACCTTATAGAAAATGAAATAGAAGAGCTATGTGACAAGATTAAAATGATGAAATCCTGATATTTCTGCTATGAGGGAAGATTGGAAGTGATGCTCAATGGAGAAAGATGGCTCAAAATGGACATAAATAAGGTTATTAAGATGCACAAGAGGATAGTGAAAGGAAGGGCCATTACCAAGAAGGGGCATTAAAGGTGATGTGTAAGAAGAGTCCAAGTTTGAAATAGCATGAGTATCAAATTCGATGAGTTTACCAAAGCCCAGATTTTAATAGTCTGTCAATCAACTTAGCTTTATGAAATATTTTATACTACCTTATGCATTGCTTTGTAAAACTTTTAAATCAGTATTTCGAAACTAAAACCAGTGGGCCTTATGTAATTTAGAAACCACATTACTCTTTGGCTACTATCTATTATAATTAGGGATTATTTGATTAAACTTTGAAACACCTAGAAAACATGTATTACATTCTCACAGTCTAGGCACATACTTAAATTCTATTATTTAAAGTATATTAAAAGCTACTATCTATAAATTAGCAATAGAACACATTTCCAAGGGCAATGAAAACTCAAAGAAAGTATCATCGATTCTCGAAACTAAATTCTCAAATTATGAGATTTTTATATTATTGCTAAGAAATAGTCTGTAAATACTGTTATAGAAGAACAAACTTGCAATACCTCTATATTTTCTGATAGTCTTGATAAAGGGGCATGTCAACCATGCACATCCAGAAGGGCATCATCTTCATCTTGTGCATAAGGAAGACAAATCCAATGAGTCAGTTACAGTCCATTCAGGATTCACAGATTAGGTCCAGCTCCAGTCACTCATTCACTTTGCTCTTCTAATCTTGAGACCCCTTGGGCCAGGTGTCAATTTCAGACCCAGGCATGCCCATAATTTTTACCCCTAAATTCTTTCGTGTTTGTCCAAGTGATTAGACTGGCCTTTTATCTTTGTACCACCATGAGCCATGCTGAGCACTACCCTGTCTCCAGATGTCTGTTAGAAGCCTGGACACCATGACTGGTTCTCAATAGTCCCTCTCCCTAAAGCCAAGACCTGCTTTCCACAGTCCCAGCATTTACTCTAATTCTACATCAAAAGAGGCCCCCTGAAATCAAGACATGAAAAGTGGCCAGGAACATTCTAGACAGAAAGCTCAGCATGGGAAATCCTTGGACATTGTAGGGGCTCAACGTGCTCAAGGAATTCCTCAGGGATCACACAGTCCATTTAGCAAAGCAACCTCTTAAAAAATATATCTTCAACCTGCACCACCTATACTCACAGATCTGACAATGAGATTTGATGTTCGAAATCCCCAGGAATGCAGTATTATATTACATTATAAATACACTTTCTAAAGCAAAAACATAAGCTCCTGTATTTTTTTAAAGAATTTTAACCACAAGAATTTAAACAAATTGGGTAGGGGCTTTTTGTTTTTCATTTTCTGTTTTTGTTTTTAGTGGTTGTTGCTTTTATTAGGAAGATGCGTGTCCACTTTCTGAGCATTCTGATTAATTGTGGCTTAAATATGTTAATATGTTACAGTTATCTATTGCTGAATAATAAACCATCCAAAACTTAAATGTATACAAAAAAAAAAAAAAACAGGGAATCTCCAGTATAAAGAAGAACACATAACCAATAATCACTAAAACATTTTAGGAAAACCAACACCACAAAAAAAAGTATCAAATAGGGGAAGGATTGACACATGAAGAAAATGAAACCTTCATACATTGATTGCTGTGGGATAGTAAAATTAAGTGGCCACTCTGTAAAACGGTATGACAGTTTCTCAAAATGTTAAACATATAAGTAACATAGGACTCAGCAATTCCACTTGGAGGTATATAACCAAGAGAACTGAAAATATATATCTACACAAAAACATACATGAATGTTCATAGCAACATTATTCATAATAGCCAATGTCCATCAACTGATGAATGGATAAATAAAATGCAGTATATTCTACTATTCATCAATAAAGAGGAATAAAATTCTGATACATGCTATAATATAAATGAGCCTTGAAAACATTATGCAAAGTGAAAGAAGCCAGTCACAAAAAGCCACATATTGTATGATCCTATTTATATGGAAATATCCACAATAGGCAAATCTAGAGACAGAAAGTAGATTTGTGGTTGCCAGGAGCTGTGGGGAGGAAAAAAAGGGGAGTGACTGCTAATGGGTACAGGGTTTCTTTTGGAGTAATGAAAATGTTCTGAAATTAGATAGTGGTTGTTTTGGGAAAAGCTGTGTATGCATGCAAAGTGGCCCTCAAATGCAGAAGGAGCTGAGAGGCCAAAGAACTATGCAGACAAGCCCAGCTTGTCAGTTTAAAGAGTTTTAACATGACACTTAAAGAAACGCAGTCCTAGGTGTCATTAGGACAAAAATGGATCCTGCACCATTCACCCCCCTGCCCCTGCCCAAGAGCATTTGTTTTATACCTCTAAGAAATGGATCTACATATTCCAAAAGGAATACAGTAGTGATCCAGGGGAACACAAACAAAGGGACCAGCTATCAGGGGCTCTGGCACCAGAGTGAGTTAAACATTGAGGGTGCCTTGCCCCAGAGGAAGGGCTAAATGGAGGAGGAAGGATTAATGGTAGTTTGTGATTAAACCTAAGACTCTGTGCATATTCCAGAGTCTACCCCAGGGAGGTGGGGAGGAAAGGGAGACAAGGGTTCAAGCAGATTAGTTTTAAAATAGAGTCAAATTTTTAAGATGAAGTCAGTCAGCTCTGTCCACATAGTGGTGATAATTGTCCAGCTTAATAAATATACTAAAACCTACTGAACTGTACACTTTAAAGGGGTGGATTTTTTTATGAGATGTGTGAATTGTATCTCAATAAAGCTATGTTAAACATATATATACATATATACACATATGAATTTATAAATATATGTATGATAGGAAATTGCATCTATAATACAAGAGTAGGCAGTTATGAGGGAAATAAATTAGAGGTAAGGTAAACAAATTTTAAAAATTGTCACTAAGACAAATAGGTCAATGAAACAGAAAAGAGAGCCCAGAAAAGACCCATATAAATATAGTCAACTGATTTTGACAAAGGAGCAAAGGCAATACAATAGAGCAATGCGCATCTCTTCAATAAATGGTGCTGGAATAACAACACCTACATGCAAAAAAAAAAAATGAATATAGACACAAACCTTATACCCTTCACAAAAATTAACTCAGAATGGATCATAGACCTTGAATGAAAAATCATAAAATTTCTAAAAGATAACAGAGGAGAACACCTAGATGACTTTGGGTATGGCGATGGCTTTTTAGATACAACAAAGACATAATCCATGAAAGAAATAACTGATTAGCTGAACTTTGTTAAAATTAAAAACTCTGCCTCTGCCAATGACAATGCCAAGAAAATGAAAAGACAAGCCATAGACAGGAAAAAAATATTTACAAAACACATTTAATAAAAGATTGTAATAAAAGATTCTTAAAAGTCAACAAGAAAACAAACAACCCAATAAAAAAATGGCAAAAGGCATTTTTGTCTTACAAACACATCAACATAAGAAGATATATAGACAGCAAATAAGGTTATAAAAAGATGTTTTACATCATGTCATCAGGGAAATGCAAAATAAAACAATACGATACCACTATATACCTATTAAAATGGTCAAAACCCAGGACATTGACAACACCAAATACTGGCAAGGATGTGGAACAAAAAACTAACATTCATTGTTGGTGGGAATGCAGAATGGTGTAGCCACTTTGGAAGGCAGTTTGGCAGTTTCTTACAAAACTAAACATACTCTTACCATCTGATTCAGCAATTGCTCTCCTCAGTATTAACCCAAAGAAGTTGAAAACATGTCCACAGAAAAACCTGTACATGGTTTATGGAAGCTTTATTTAGAACTGCCAAAACTTGGAAGCAACCAAGATGTCCTTCAGTAGGTGAATGGATAAATAAACTGTGGTATATCCAGACAATGGAATATTATTCAGCACTAAAAAGAAATGAGCTATTAAGCCATGAAAAAACATGGAAGAACTTAAATGCATACAACTCAGTGAAAGATAGCAACCTGAAAAGGCTACTTACTGTATGATTCCACTATATGACATTCTTGAAAGAATAGAACTATGGAGACAGTAAAAAATAAATCCATGGTTGCCAGAAGTTGGAAGAAGGGAGTATGAACACTGAAGGAGCTATGAACACTGAAAACTTTTAGGGCAGTGAAAATACTCTTGTATGAAACTATAATGACAGATATATGTCATTACATATTTGTCCAAACCCACAGAACATACATCAACAGTGAACTATAATGTAAACTATGGACTTTGGGTAATTATGATAAGTCAATGTAGTTCATCAGTTCTAAGAAAAGTACCATTCTGGTGAGTAATGTTGATAATGGGAGAAGCTATGCATGTGTAGGAAGTTGGGATATATGAGAAATCTCTGCACCTACTGACTGCTCTTTTAAAAAAGTATTTTAAAATATCTCTGAAATTAAAATCTTAGTACATGATCTAAAAAGCAAAATGGACAAAGCTGAACATTTAAAGGTCAACTGAAAAATACACCTAAAGAATTCTCAAAAATCGGAGCATAAAAGATACAGAAATTAAGAAACAGAAGAAGTTTAAAGAATAGATCCATATATTCTAAATTTGTCTAATAGGAGTGAAAGAAGAAAGAAAGAAATGGGTAGGGGAGATAATTCATACACACTTGCACACACACACACACAATCAGCCCAGAGGTCAGCTTCTGATGTAATGGAGAAACACTGGAAGCATTCATGCTAAAATTAGGCATGAAGATGCTAACAGTCATTGTATTGGCCCAATTCAGTTAGAACACAGAAAGAAATGAGAAGCATAAGACTAGAAAGAGGCAGAGCTATCTCTATTTTTAGATGATATTATTTTGTTTCTGTAAACCAAATAAATCAACTGAAAAACTACTCTAAGATATGAGATAATTCAGTAAGATATCAGTATGTAAAATTAATTAAAAAGAAATCAATACCCTTTATATAATAAAACAAATTAGAAGATACAATGGAAGAAAAGATCTTATTTACAGCTAGCAACAAGCTTAACAAGAAAAGTGCAAAACCAAATGATGGGAGGAAAACTGAACTATTACCAAAGAATAAAAGCAATATGAAAAAGAGACACTATATTCTTGGAAAGGAAGACTCAAAGTCAATTCTCCCTAAGTTAATTTAATGCAATTAATACAATAAAATACCAATGGGTTATTTTTCTAGAACTAGACAAATTGATCCTAAAATCCATATGGAAAAATAAAGTCTTAAATAGCTAAAAAAAACAAAAAAAAAATTAAAAAACCCTCTGAAAAATAAGAGAAATGATAGAAGAATAGACGTACTAGCTATTAAAATACACCAATTAAAAGTAAACAATGGTGACTGAAGAGACAGACAAATCACTGGAACAGAATAGAAAGTCGAGAAATAGATCAAAATATATATAGGAATTTATTATATTATTAAAATGACATCTCAAATTACTGAGATGTGGAAAGATATTTCAATAAGTATCAGGATAGCTGGGTAACAGTCTGGGAAAAAGATAAAGTTGGTTCCCTACTTCACATTGTACATAAGTACAAAAAAGGAATAAAGACTTAAAAGGTTTTTAAAAAGTGCTAGAAATACATTTAAAATGGAGTGGGAAAGTTCTTTATAAGTTAGGCTTCAAAATCCAGAAGCCATATAAGATTGGTAAAATTGACTGAATAAAAAATCAAAACCTTCAGCACGCCAAAAAGCACTATGAGCAAAATTAAAAGTCAAGTGACAAATTCGAAAGGGGGAAAACTATAATATATATTACAAAGACTGATCTCCCTAATTTATAAATATTATCTAGAATTCTAGAAGAAAATTACAAACAGTCCAAAATAACAGTGGACAAAAGGCAAAACAGTCCTCAGCAAAAACAAAAACAGTATAAAAAAAATTCCATATATACAAATGACCTTTAAGCTTATAAAAAGGTCTCAACCTTCCTTATAGTAAGATAAATGTAAATCAAAACTACACTGACATACCACTTATTATCTATCAATTTGGCAAAAATTAAAATTTTGACAATGCTCTTAGGCTGAAGGGAATAGTTGTAGAGAATATATTGCTAGTGAGAAAGTAAAATGGGACAACCCTCAGGGAGAGGAATCTGACTATCACTATGAAAAATACAGATGCATTTACCCTTTGACCTAATAATCTTACATCTGGGACTCTATCCCACAGATATATGTGCACACATATAAAATGGCATATGTCGAAGATTACTCATTATGGCATTATTTGTAATAGCAAAAAATGGAAATGATCCAGCAGTCCATTTAGGGTATTGGTCAAAACTATGGATAGATCTACCCAATTAAATACTTTGCAATTGAATAAAAGGCTCAGGAATATCTCTACTTACTGATGTGGAAAAATCTTCAGGATACATATTGCTGAAAAAAAATAAGATGCAAAGCCAGTGATATAGTAGGCTACCTTTACTGTAACAAAGAAGGAGAAATAGAAATATACATTTGCTTTTCTTTGAATAAATATATCTGGAAAAGATAAACAAAAATCTAATAGAAATGACTACCTATGGAGGGGAGAACAGGAAGGCGGAAACGAGGGTAGATGTAAGAATTCTGAGTGCAAGATTTTATGATTTTTATTTGTGAATTAGGTAAAAGTATTACTTATAATTTAAAAAATTTTTGAAATGTTCCAGAGGGGGAAAAAAACATGAAAATCTGACCTAAAAGTAAATAAGAATAAAACTGACTTCAGATTTCTAATGGAACGACATCACCAATATGCTAAGAGAAAAACATTAAAACTAAAATCCTAGAGAAGTTCTAATTATTTTTCAAAATAAGGACATTTTCAGATATGCAAGCATTCATATACAAACTAATAGGATTTCTTGAGAATATACTCAAAGAGAGAGATTAAGAGATCGAACTATAGTGAGAGCAAGCAAGAGAGTATATAAAAACAAGGGTCAACAAAGAAACCAGTAAAACTAATTAAATTTAAACAAATGTTGATTTCAAATAAAAAAATTTTTTAACATTTTGGAACTAAAGACTTGAACAGTGTCAGAGAAGGTGAAAAGTGACAGAAATCAAAATATATCAAGGTATTCACCTTATTCTAGGACAAGGCAGAGGTAGTCAACACAATGTTGGAAAGTAATATAATTGATATGTTTGTTAAAATTATAAGTGTAATTACAAAAAGAACAGAAAACACAGGTATAATTTACAAGCCACCACTGGAGGGAAAAAGTGGAAAATAAATAGAAAATATAAATAAGTCTAAACACAATTGTGGTAATGATGATTTGGGTGAAGGAGCAATTATCTATTAAAAATAAAACTTATATATTGCAATAGAAAACCTACAGGCTACATTTAAAAGGCATATCTAAAATAAGATAATACAGAAAGAGTGAAAATAACAGTATAAAGGAGATATACTAAACAATTCTCAGTATCAGGAAAAAAGAAAGAATTTTAGGCAGATGCACTAACAGGACAAAAAGGAATATTTGCCAAGAAAATGTAACTCATAAACTCTTGGGCATATCTATCAACACAGCTTTTAGGAACCAGCAGATAAAATAGATGGACAAAAAGAATACAGAATACTTGAATAAGCTAATTAACAAGTTTGATCTAATAGATATAAAATAGAATACTGAACATAATACAGATAATTCTTCTCAAACAGTCAGGGACACTTGCAAAAAAAAAAAAACTGATTACATATTAGGTCATGAAGAAAAATCTTATCGACTCCCGTAAAGCAGAAATCGCATAAGCCATATTGATTGATTACAATGAAATAAAATTAGATTCATCATCAAAAAGATAACCAGAAAAATCTATAGACTTAGAAACTTTAAAACCCCCATGACAATAACTCTTATGTTTAAGAGAAAAATCAATACAGAACTTACAAACTATTTAGAAATGAAAATAAAAGCATTGTAAAACCTGTGGGATTTAGGTAAAACCATACTCAAAGGAAATTGTAAGTGCACTCATTGACCCTACTTGCCTACTTTATGGTATCTTTCCCCAAGAAATATTTTCACTGAGCACAGAGGTATATACAAAGGTTATCATAGCACCATTATTTGTCATGGTTAACATTCTCCTATTGATGGATACTTAGGTTCTTCTCAGATCTTTCTAGCTTCATGTTATAGACTACTATGCAACAACTCAACAATGAAAAAAAGTAGACTTATAAGTGTTAAAATGGAAAATTTTCAAAGCCATAATATTAAGTAAAATAAGAAAAATGCATAAAAATTAAAATGGCATAATACCTTTTATGTTAGAATAATTTAACAAAAATTAAAACTAATGTTTTTTTCTATATGTACATATCTATTTTACAGAGAAAAATGTCAGAAAGAATAGCTGCTGACCAGGGTGTTACTTTTAAGGAAGAGAATAGGATAGGAGGAATGATCAAGGGAAGATTCAATCAACTGTATTCTTTACATTTTTTTGTACATCAGGAAAGCATTTACCTAAAATTTGTGTAATAGAAAAAGAAAAGTTATCTATGTGAATGATCTAAAATGAACATATAGGATTCTTCTCTTATAGACAAATTTTGCAGGAACCATTTATTCGATTTGTACAATAACTTTATTTTTGCTCAAGCAGATTTTGCCCCGGCAAGTTTTTATTGGTAAAGCTAGCTCCTTTTCATTTAGAACCTTAGAGGAAAGGAAGGCATTAGACATTCTTCATTAATGAATTTAGGTTGTTACATCATTTCACATTTCTAAATTATCAGACTAGAAAACACCTTAGAGCTAAGGGGCAGAAAACAAATGAGACCAAACTTTACAAACTCAATTCATTGTTTAAGAATTGTGATGAAATCAACTGTAAAACAAGTCTTCAGAGCCCTTAAGTTCATCACTGTCAACATACTTTAAACCCAGTACCTTAGACTCAGACTCAAACACAGGAGTCTCTTAAGAGAAAAACTCATCAATATCATTAACAGTGCAGGACAGGAACCAAAATAGAAACTACAAACATAAGAATAAAATAAAATGTTACTTGAAGAAAGCGCAAGGTAAAAAAATGTGTAACCCACTTCTCTAGTTGTACAACAAAATATTAAAATAACTCTCAGATACAGTGGTTGTTACATGGGGAGGGGAATGAATAAGAAAGTTACTATAATTTAAACAAAATTAATAAAGAAATGTTCTGCATGGGGTTTTTTCCTGTTTCTGCTTCTAATCATTTATCATGCAAATGAAAGCAGTAATGGAAAATGTAAAGAAAACAAATTCTGCAATATACTGAAACCCATAACCAGCAAGAGATAAGATTGAATATCAGAAGGAAAGGGTCTGAAATTAGCTGTCTGTACAATAACTGGGAGGGAAAACTGTTTTATTTAGCCTAGAGAGATTTTTTTGTAGCAAACTGACTAAATTAAAATCCAGTCTATTAAATCTAGTATCATACTAGAAAATGCCTTTTTCTTGCACTTTTAGATAAATTTTCATTGATCTCATTTTACGCATGATTACATTTTTAATGAGATGTGCAATATTTCCAGGCTAATTTTAAATCCCCCTCTCTTTTCTCCACCCTCCTCCACTTACTGCTTGCTGGATTAACATTTCTGATAAATTGTTGGACCAGAAAGAAGGAGTATTACCAAGATGAAATAAATTACTTCCATTTTTGCAGCTCTAAAGTGATAACAGGAGAATACAAATGCCCACTGTCTAATTAAGCCACATCTTCCAATTCATTTCACAAAAACAATTATTTTATTTTTATGTAATAGGCATGTTACCTTGTATTCACTATAAATGACCCTGAACTGTATATAGCTTATCAGAATAAAAAAATTCACCCCAATAGTGATCAAGCAAACTTGGTGTATGACTATCTTAAAAGGAATGGCCAAAGGAGCAACTTCATAAACTAAAGAATATGGAGACAATTAGAAAACCTACACACTAAGAAATAGTTTTTTTAAAAAATTTGCATTGCTTAAAATTAATTTTCAAGCAAAAAAATACTGTGCATAAATGCTTTAAAAGACTCATTCTCATGTGGGCCAGGAGGCCAAGAGAACACCTTAAGTATAATCTCCTACATTAGGAGAGTAAGGCCATTTTTCTCCATCAGCATCTTCAGGCCTATATACCAAGAAGATGATTTAATGGGAGCCAGTGGAGTTCTAGCCTCTATTCAAGAAAGGCAGTCAGAAACTAATTAATTGGGACCCATGACCAAGGAAGGCATTTAAAAGAGTTCTTAAACATCTGTGTTTCCCCCCATGTTAGCTATTTTTATAACTCCCTGTCTGATTCTTTGTGATGACTAAGAGCAAAATTCTGTCAACGGATTAAATTTAATTCAAAGACTGATGATAACATTAAACAAAATAAAATTCAACTCTCTGGTGCTTTATACCTAAAAAATATCGACCTTGAAAAACTGAAGATAAAATATGGGAAAAGATTTGCCAGGCAAACACTAACCAGAGGAAAACTGGTAATATGTGATTTTGGTGGTTTTTAGTAATTTTAGTGTCAAAGTAAAAATTAAAGCGAAAAGCTTTAAAAGGAATTTTTTAAAAATCTACAAGATTATATATGTATGTATATCTATGTGTATCTGTATATACACACATGTGCACATATACACACACATGTGCACCTATACACACACATGCACACAAGTTATAAATTTGTATGCTCCTAACACAATATAGCTTCAAAATATAAAAAGCAAAAACTCACAAAATTCTAAGAGAAAAATGCTAGAGGAAAGATTGAACATGTTAAAGGGAGACACAGAAGATGTATTTTAAAAGAAGATACAATTAGACTTCCAGAAATAAAATGAGTGAGATGAAAAATAGATTAGATTAATAGATTAGACAAAGCAGAAGGAAAGATTAGTAAACTACAAGATATAGCAATAGAAACTATCCAAAATTAAACACAGCATCAGTGAACCATGGGACAATTTCAAATGGCCAAATATAATATAGTTGGCATTCCTGAAAGGATGGGCAGGTAACAAATATTTGAGGAACTAACGGCTAAAATTTTTCAAATTTGATGAAAACTATAAGCCCTTTTGTGGATGGTGGCAAGAATGGAAAGACTACCATGAAAGCCTCAGGCACACTGCAAGAGTACAAGGCAGTGGGGCTCTGCCTGCTCATTCCTAAACACCACTCACCAACCCTCTACTACCACATGCGAATCTTTGCACTTAAACATATTGTTACGAAGTCTTGCTTCTCGTATTTTGTGTCTCCACTGAAGAAATCTTCAGTCTACAGTGTAGTAGTGTTTACAGTATTTAAGAAATCTCTCCTGCAGGGGGGATCTGGCTACAATGCAACTCCAACAGTGGCACCAACATGTACCAGATATACCAGAGCCTGACCACCGTGGGCACTGTCTGTCACCCAGTGCCATCATGATATGGAAGCCCAGCACCATGCCTGGGTCTACACATTCTAGATCGTGAAGGTGAACGAGATCATGGCCAACGACTGCTGCCTACATTGCACAAACAGTTTCACAACTCTAAGTTCAAGTTCCCGCTGCCCTACTGGGTCCTGCACTGCCAGCACACGTCAAGCTTCACCACCCAAAGGCCTAATACCTTCTCTTTGATGCAGAAGCCTTTCCTACCCCCAGGTTTCAAGAAGTTCAATGAACCTCAAGCACAAAATACATGAAGAAAACTAAGATATATGATAATCAAATTGCTTAAAATCAATGATAAGGGGAAAAAAAGGGAAAACAGCTGGGGGCGGCGGAGAATAGAGATATGTTATACACAGAGAAATAAAGACAACAGCTTATATTGGAAACAATATAAGCTAAGAAATAGTGTAACAAACTCTTTAAAGTACTGATTGGAAGGGGAAAAACAAAAACAGAGAAAATAGATAGAAAAATGAATATGAAATAAAGACCTTATCCAGATATCAAAAATTGGAAAAATTAATCACCATCAAAGGACTTGCAGTAAAAGAAATGGTAATATGCCTCAAACAGAATGAAAATGATACCAGAAGGAAATCCAGATGTACACAAAGGAAGAAAGAACATTGGAAGTAGATAATACAAAGGTAAATATAAAGAAGTCTTCTTAATTTAAATCTCTGTAAGATACTTGCCTGTTTAAAGCAAAAATAATAGCAATGTATTATAGGAACTTTAACATATGTGAAAATAAAATGTATAGAAATAGTCTAAAGGCCAAGAGGAAGGAGAAATGAAAGAATACTACTGTAAGGTTCTTACACAATGAATGTATAATATCACTGGAAGGTAGAGTGTGATATGTTAAAGATATATAATATAAACCCCAAAGCAACCAATATAATTGCACAACAGTTATAGCTAATAACACAACAAAAGAGACAAAGGAGAATCACTTAAATATTAATACAAAAGAAAGCAGATAAAAAAGATAAAGAGAATATAAAACAGAAGAGACATACAGAAAATTAAAAGCAAAATAGTAGATTCAAATACAATTTTATGAATAATCACATTAAATGTAAATGATCTAAAACCCAAATAAAAGGCAAAAAATATTACTTTAGGAGAAAAAAAGGCAACATAGAACTATGCAGCTGTAAAATTTTTTTAAGAGTAAAGATAAAAATGATAGAAAAAGCTATTTCATACTGATATAAACTGAAAGAAAGTAGAAGCAGCTATATTAATATCAAACAAAGTAGATTTCAGAACAAAGAAGCTTGTCAGGGATAAAGAAAAAGTCACTTCATAAGGATAAAAAGGGTTGATTCACCAAGATGACATAAAAGTATGCACCTAGTAAGAGAGCTTGAAAATACATGAAGAACTGCAAAAAGAAATAGAAAATCCATGATTATACTCTAATATTTCCACCCATCTCAATACTTGATAGAACAAGTAGAAAATTAGTAAAGACACAGAAGATATGAAAAACACTATTAACCAACTTGTTTTGACATTAATCTAATACTCCACTCAACAACAGCAGCATACACTCATTTCATATGCCTAAAATCTATATAAGATAGACCATATTTGGGGCCATAAAAGAAGTCAAAAAAATTAATATGCATTCAAGTCATACAAATATGTTTTCTTACCACACTAGAATGAACTTAGAAATTGGTAACTGAAAGATCTAGGGGAAAAAATCCCCAAATATCTAGAAACTAAAAAATATACTGCTATATAATTCACAGGTAAAGGAAGAAATCAAACAGACCATACAAAGTGTTTTGAACTGAGTAAAAATGAAAACACGACCTATCAAAATTTGTGGCTCTCTATTTCCTAGAATGAAAAACTTCTCCTAAGACAATGTGGGTAACTAGAGTTACATCTAGGAAGGTCATCCTGTATTTTAGGTCTGATGCAGACCCAATCTCAACCTTGAATTAAAATCTTTACCCTGGATTTGAAACAAGATGGTATCAGTCATCATGACTGCCAACTCTTTTACTCACTGTATTAAAGGGTAAAAGTTAATCTTTTTAAAAATATGATAGAACTGTAATATTTAAAACATACAAGTCTGACCAATTTCTGGGTATACTTCCTATTTTTACCACAGAAACATGTTTCAGGGAATTGAAGAATTATAATAAAAATCCAAAGCCTGTGGTTGAACAATTTAGCTATTTTTAATGATTTGAACAGTAAATACATGACCAGAAACATAAAATATTAATATCAAAGTATATATAGAAAGGCTCAGAAAGTACTAATGGCCTAAGGAAATGTAGTAGAGAGTTTAACAGACTATAAAGTTCACAAGAGAACATAACAAGAATCTAATGTTCAAAATAGCAAAACCAATCTTATATTTGTTTAACCTACTGAAAAATTCTCTGTTGTCTGGACAGCCAGTCTAAGACTTCAGCAATGAAAGTGTAATTAAGATATGCTTATATTGGACAAGAAAACAAGACTTGGAGTTGTGGAAACATCTTCCATGCAACTCAGGTGGGTAATGGCTGAACATTGGAAAGTGGTTTCAAGGGGTGGTCTGCACAAACAGCAAAAGTCCCAAAAAGGTTTTAGAAAAGCCATAAATCAGAAAGCTCAGAGGAGTTTCCGTTAATGGAAACATCTCACAGACCTTTGTCCTGGTCTGCGTGCCAAGAACAGGAACATCTATTTCAGGGAAATGCTGTGAGCAGAATTCAGGGAAGTCAACAAGTCTAATGCAGATGGATTTGACAGCAGTTTCAAATAGAAACTTTATGATGAACCTTGAAAACCAGCATTTTCAGTGCAAAAAGCACCAACTTTGAAATCGGAAATCTCTTGTTTCCAAAGATGGCTTTACCACTTTACAAGCTGTGAGAACTTGGGCAATTTTCTTATTTACTCAAAGCCTCAGTTTTTTTAATCAAGAAAATAGAGATAATAATATCTTCCTCATAGGGTTGTTTTAAGAACTTGATCATATATATAAAGAACTAAAATCAGTCCTGAGTACATAGTAAGGCCTAACTAATTATATTAAGAATAATTAGGATCAGCTTTCCTAAAGGACCAGAAAATGCTGGCTGGAACTGGCAAGTGAATGTAAGATTGCTCTAATAAAGGGAGCTGAAGATACATGACAAAATCTAATTTATAATATTAAATAGTGCTAATTTAAAGTGAGTAATGAGGCTGTGGTAGGTACTCTCCAAAGATGGCCGCTCTCAAAATTTTTTCTACCTGTATGAGCAAGCCACTCTGCCCATCGAGAAGTGGCATCTAATTTCCTTCTTTGAATTTGGGTTGGTCTTGTAACTTGGGTAAAAGTGACACTGTGCCAGAACCAGTCCTATAAAAGGCTTGGCAACTTCTGCTTCCCCTCTTAAAGCCAGTTGCAGTATAAGAAGTCTGACTAACCTGAGACCATCAGGCTGTAAGGAGGCCCAAGCTAGCCACATGAAAAGAACATGGGGAGAAGCAAACTATAGAACATATGAATGAGGCTTTCATGTAACTTCAGCCCAGCCAAGATGCCAACTGAATGCAACCAACTGAGCAACCGTAGTTGACATTATATAAGGCGGAAATACCTCCCAGCTAAGCCCAGTCAACTCACAGAATCATGAGAAAAGAAATTCTTTCCTTTTTAAAAAAGTTTTAGGCAATAGATAACTGAAACAGAGTCTAACGCTATCAACAATTGACTGTATGTATCAATAGCCAGAGACTGTCAGAATCTGCTCATCAAATTTCCTCTCTTAACCAATTTTTATGGGGTATATGCAGGAGTTTCCAAGAATACTGGAGATGAGCGTCACCTACAGAAGTAAAATAGAGAGCTGCAATTCCAGAAACATTCTCTTTGCAGGACAACCTCAGATTCACCGGGTAGGAGCTGCAAAAAAGGACTTAAACAGTGAGAACACCTCTGGTAAAGGGGTGATTCTTTCTTATCCACAAATAAAAGAATATTTTTAAAAAAACTTTCTCTGGCAAAGCCCATAGAAAAACAACTTGCAACTTATATGTCACTTCAGGAAACCTGAATTTATTACCAAAAGTCATTTTGCTAATATTTTTTCTTTCCCTACATAGAACTGATATTTAAGAAGACAATCAGCCTTTTCAACCTCATAACCTCGTAGGGATTTGGTTTATGGTTTAAGAACCTTTTGGAGTCAGAGATTTTCTCCCTTATTGGAAATACTGAACTGATTACTCTAATTAGTGATCAATGCTGTGATGTTAGAAAATAATTCTAAAAACACGAAGTAATTCAATAAACAAGAGTCCTTGGTATGCTTGGTCTTCCCCTTTGTAATTCAGTTTCTTTCCTTAGAGTAAAAAACCCTTGCTTGGTCTTTAAATGAAGTCTGTCTTATTATGACCTTCAACTGATTATAGACTAAAAAAAAAAAAGTTTTCCACCTCTTCCCACAAATTTTCTTCCTAACTCATTTCCCACACACTGTGGCAGGAGATGGCATGAAGAATAGTTCTGGGCATAAAAGCTTTTCAGGTCTTTAATACCATGAACTCACCTCAATTAATTATCTCAAATATTTCTCTGATTTGCTGACAGTGACCTTACTCTTAATAGCCTTTAATGAAATCACCGCAGCGTTCACTCTCCAGAATTTCAAGACAGTTATTTACTGGTTTATTCCTTTCACTCTATCATATATTTTCATAAAATAAAATAAGTTCTAAATTAAACAAATTTTAAATAGCATTTTCTTATAGTAAGGTCAAGAAGACTTAACTTTTGATCTCACTACGGCCTGTTTCAACATCCAAAGTCACATATATTTTTATACACATCTTTCAAAGAGCATGAAAGAAATAAGCTTGGATTTAAAAAGATAGAAACAAATAAAAAGAGAGCCTTTCATTAAGTATTTAATGGAAGTCAACTTTTTGCCCATCACATCCCAAGCTGTGAGAATATAAAGAGGAAATAGCCTCAACTTCTAGAAGTTCATGGGTTAACAGAGACACAGACAACGAATGACAAACTAGATACATCACAGAAAGAGAAAATACAACAATATGATATGAAGAAAGGACTGACTGTGTACAGATAAAGTGGCAGGGTGAGGAGGAAGGGATTCTGAGATGGTAAATTTGAGCAGAGAACACAGTTTACTACACGGTGGGAGAAAAGCAGGAGAAGGGGAAAACAGGGCATATTCCAGACAGAGGAAAAGGCCTGGAACAGAAGCCTGGAAGCACCTTGTATAAAGTATTAAGACTGAGTATAATGAGCAGGTTTGGGAAAGGAGGCTATATTCCTGCAAGCTGCCATAACAAATTACCACAAACCGAGTGCCTTAAAATAACAGAAATTATTATTTCTCAGTTCTGGAGGCCAGAAGTTAGGAGTCAAGTTTTTAGCAGGGCTGATTCTTTCTGGATGCTCTAAGAGAAAATCTGCTTTATGCCTCTCTCCTAGATTCTAGTGATTGCTGCAATCCTTGGTATTTTTAGGTCTAGAGATCACTTAAATTGCCATCATAACAATCAGTTTGGAAAATCACAAAGGTTTAGAGTATAGAAGAATGAAGAGGAAGGAGATCTGAAAGCCAAGAAATAAAATGGTGGGATGGACATTGGTGTGAGTGGCTTAAGAGTCAAAATGAAGTAGGTTTCCTGATGGAACTGGGGGGATGCTAATATCATTAAATGTAAGAAAGAATACAGGAACAGCTGTGTGTGTGAGAAGATAATTGGTTTGGTCTGGAGGTAGTGCCCAGTCTGTTAGAAATGACCGGTAAAATCCCCGCTTGAGACAATGATAACAAAGCCTTGAATATAGATCTGCTCAGACAGCACTCTCAGGAAGAGTCAGAAATCTTGGGGCAAAAAACTTGGAATCATGAGCCTTGGGAAAAAAAAAGAGAGACAGAGAGAAAGCAACAGGACAAATAAACATGAGTGGTCAGGAAGGAAAGGGGATCCAGAGAGCATGGCCATAGAGGTCAAAAGCATAGACATCTTCAAGAAAGGGGAAAGCACCTGTGTGAAATATAGCCAAGAAGTTGAGGAAGATAAAGAATTAAAAGAAGCCCCCGGGTTGTAGCCTGCAGGGGCTTATTCATGAGGTTGAGAAGGGTTACATTCAGGAGAATAAAATGTCAAAACCAAAGCAAGGACATGCTGCAGAGTAACTAGGAAGTGAAGTGAATGTGGCAGGTACAGACAACTGTTCCGAAAAGTTTGGCAGTAAAAGAGGAAAAAATAGAGCAGTGACTTCAGCTGGAGCTGACTTGGTGGGAATGGGAGTTGTTTGTAAGTTATATTTTGCATTTTGGGGTCAGAGCAGGAGGAAAAGAGCCACAAAAAGGTGAGAGAGGCTGAAAGCAAGAGAGGAAGAGAGACAAGTGTAAGACTGAAGCAGCAGGTAATGGGGTAACTAAAGAAGAAAAAGGCAGATGAGTAGGGCTGAAAGGCTTATTCAGCACTACTGTGTCCAGCCACTACTGTGTCCAGCCACTACAAGTAGCTACTGTTATTATTTGCCATCTACCGCTGGGGAATCTGAGGTTCAGACAGGTGATAAGTTTTGCTAAAGCTTACACTGCCAATAGGAAAAGAGGAGCGATATGGACAGAAGAGTTGAAGGTGAAATGAAAAAGAAGGTGGAGGATGCCAAAGGCAAATTATAAATTGCTGTTATCTTCTGAATAGGAAGACAAACCATGCCAGACAGGATTAAATGCCACTTCCTACTCCAGATTGTAGAGGGCAAAGTTTCTGTAATTAACTTACATAACGGTGATTGCAATGGTAAGGACCAGGGGAAACTGGAGTCTTTAAAATGGTTTAGATGTGGCATGGCCCTGCCCCAAGGGAGCCTTGGGCTAGATTTAAGAATGGAAGAGAAATTTCCCATATGCCAGTGGCTTTAACCCATTTACATGTCATTTCTCAATAACTTTTAAAACTCACTTTTCCTATCGCTTTGCTTTCAACCTAATGAAAAGAAACTTTAATCCAAGGGAGGAGAACTGATTGCATCTAAATTTATTCTGCTGGTTAAGAGATTCAGAGGCAACTACTAATTTACATTTTTATCACTGCCTTTTAACTTGATTCAAAAACGCTGTTGGTCCATTGTTTTAAGAAACTTCTCTAGCTTTCTGATTTTTTAACCAATCTTTTTTTGTTTAGTACTCATCATTTCTCACAGACTTCTGAAGCATTCTGCTTTGTGCCTGTGAAAAGTCTGGGGGTGAGATTTTATTTTCTCTTCTAGGTTTTATTCTCTGCAGCTAAAGGCAACAAGAACCCTATAACTTTGTATTTCTATGAGACTTTTTTTCAAGGAGTGTTGACAGTGCAGCTGATGATCTGGTTACAAATTGAGAATTTGTGGTTCTTTCTAAAAACACATAATTTTGATCGGCCATTGCCTGAAAGAAGAGTTCCACTGTAAATACAAGGTAACAGTTCCTATATATGATTCAGGAAGCTTCTTTCCCTGGACAGTTTCCTTCATGAATGCAACTAATTCTTATTATTCGTAAGTAAAATTTAAAAATACAAGGTCTGTACCCTGAAGGAGTTTACAGATTCTTCTCCCTACTCTCTCCCTCACCCTCTACACACACACACTACACAGGTTCTCATTGGGACCCTGCCTGCAGGCTCTCTCTGGCCACAAGACCATATCTGGAGTCTGGGGGAATTCATTCCCTGGGAAGCAGCCAAGTCACTTCTTGCTCCATTGTGACAAGTGAAATACTGTGGAGTGTCCTGGAATCACTTTCCAAAAAAACTACTTACATTCAAAGTTGGGGACAGTTTGGGAAAAAAGATAGGTTCAAAAGAACTGCCACCAGTTTAGAGATGGCAGCAAATTACCAAACTTACAAAACCTAACCAACTAAAAACTCTGTTCCTGACAATGCTAATAACTTTGTGGTTTCTTTTTCTCTTTTGCATAACTGTGGTTTCTCAGTTATGCAAAAGAAGAAGAAAGTTGAAAGGCAAATAGCCTTGATTTTTATGCATAACATAAATGAAACCATCTCAGTCAGAGTTCAGTCAAGGAAATAGAGTCCATGCCAGGTATTTTAATAAAGGATATTTTACACAGGGAACTAGTTACAAAGGGACTGGAAAAGCCAAATGGCAGAAGAAAGGACAATTAGACAATGCAGAGATTTGCAACAGAAAGAAGCAAACCATCCAGTTCCTCAGTGTAGAGCTTCTATAAATGATCAAGCTGTTCTATTCAACTAAGTATATCTCTTTTTCCTTAAGAGAATTAAGAATTTCAACCTGCAAATTGAAAACATAGGTTCACATAAAAACTTGTACATAAATGTTTATAGCAGTGTCCATAATAGCAAAAAAAAAAGGAAGCAACCAAATATTCATCAATTGATAAATGAACAAAAATGTGGTATATCCATAAAATGGAATATCACTTGGCCATAAAATTAAAGTATTGATACACACTACAACATGGATGAACCTTGAAGACATTATGCTAAGTGGAAAAAAAAAAGCCAGTCACAAAGGCCACATATTATATAATTCCATTTATATGAAACGTACAGAACAGGCAAATCCATAAAGACAAAAAATGGATCCCATGGTTTCCATGGGCTGTGAGGAAAGGTGAATTGGGAGCTACTGCTAGTAGGTACATAGCATCTTTCTGGATTGATGAAAATGTTCTAGAATTAGTGGTGATGGTTGCCCAAGTCTATGAATATACTAAAAACAACTAAACTGTATGTTTTAAAAGGGTATATTTTATGGTATCTGAATTATATTTCAATTAAAAGGAAGGAAAGAAAAAAGGAGGTAGAGAGGAAAGACAGAGGGAAAGAAAAGAGGAAAAAGAGCAGAGTTAGCAAGGGAATCTGAGAAACACAGACTGTAGTTCTTGGTCCTATAATACAAAGAGAAGAGAAGGGCAGGGAATGGGCACTCTCATTTGGCTTTACATTCCACAAATATTATTGAACATCCTAGGGACACACAGTTGAAGTGATGCTATCTTTGCCCTCAAGGAGATCATTAAGGAACTCTTAGTTCTTGGAAAGGAAAAAACATTAACCAGGTCTGGAAACTCAGGAATCACAACAGCATGCAAAGTGTTAAATATTTAAATTCTAATAGTGTCTCCCTATCAAATATCTCAAAGAGCTTAAAATTGAAAGGGCAGCCTTTGGAAAGGTGCCAAAGAATCCTCCACTTTCACTGAATTCCAATCTATCTAAACATCATTATCTCAGATACACTGAAGTCTTCTTAGTCTATATTCCTGAACACCTATTTTCAAAATAATTGCTGCTCACTTTGGTATACTTCAAGGAGTACCCACTAAAATGCAGAACAGAATTTATAGCTTAAATTTCTCAGTGAGAACAACTGAGGCCAGGGATTGGGGCAGTAGTGGGATGAGGGGGACAAAGTCAAATTAAGTTGACCCAAGATTCTATAAACCCTTTAAGGCATTTGAAATTCCCAAACAGATATGGCTCCAATCAACTCCTGACACTCAGACGGCCAGCTATTATTCTGATATCTGTGAGCCGCTGCACTTTGCTGTTAATTTCATCCCTAGAAATAATGTTGGTGGAAAACTGACTCAGAGGTATTACTATGAACCAAGGCTAGATTCCTGCTGACTATATGAATGTCTTTAATCTAGGGTATATGTCATACCTTGAAGAAAGCCTAAAACAGAATTATTAAAGATGTTTTTCTTTAAAAAAAAATGGTTAGGAGGTTCTTTTTCCTTTATATAAGTGAACTGCTTATATATATATATATATATATATATATATATATATATATATATATATATAAAAAAATATTTTTTTTTTTTTTTTTTTTTTTTTTTTTTTGCTTAAGGCCAAAACAGTGTCAAAAAAAAAATAAAGCAAAAGATAAACATGTACCTCTGAGACCATACTCTCATTTCCACTTTTCCTCTGGGATAATTCTCAGTATTAACACAGCTTGAGAGGATGGGGTAACGAGAAGTGGGAAGGAGCAACGAATAGAATTCAGCAAAAAAAAAAGCAAATGGGACTACTAACCCATTGCAAGCACATGCAAATGTTTCCAAGGATAAAATATTTCAAGGCAAATTCATACATAACAAAGAATTAACCCACAGTTATAGTAAAGTCAGACTTTTCAATAGTTTACTGAAATATACTATTTATTTTGGGCTCTAGCCATACATCAAAGCACAGTACAAAGACTAAACATTTTTTCCTTCTCAATATGTATTTATGAAAAGTAGAGCCATGTCAAGCAGTCAACATAACAAATTTTGTTCTTGGATCTTGTACTCTAACCTAAAGTTAGAGTACATTTGGGTATAAGACTTTAAAATAGTTTTCCTTTCCAGAGCTCCAAAGGAAAATTATCAGTTGATGATATATGTATGTGAATTAGCAAGTACTTTATAATCTATGATATAGTAATCAGTAATAAAGATATTAAGCTGTTACTATATATCATCAATATCTTAAAATATAACAAAGCACTACTAAACAAAATTTTCCACAAAAGCAAGTTTAAATACTTCCTTCAGTCGGCTTAATGAAAGTAAATTCTCAATTACCAGTTTATTTTGTTTTTAAGTTCTTTTTGAAATAATTAACCATAAGAAATTGAAAATTCCTGAAGTTGTGGTATTATGACTCTTGGGTATTTTAAGCTAAAATACTTAATAGTTTCATTCACATCGAAGCATATGTGAGATGCAAAACAGAAGGAATGATCTACTTTTCTAAGGCTGTTTGCATCTATTTACTATAGAAAGAGAAATACGGGAATGTTCTGAGCAAATGAAGAATCATGAAGAGAAAGATGAGCATGTTGGCTAAAGTATCTGTGAAATTATTAAACATCAAAGATACCTGGTAATTACATAAATGCAGAATAACAAGTTGTTTTTCATAATCTACTCCATTGATATGATAATAAAAATTGACTATAAATATCTGTACTCAGGTTACCATTGATTCTAAAATAAAGACATGAACTATATCTGAGCACTACATCTGGGATTCTCAGAGATTACTGTCAGCACTTTTTATCTAGTGTCACACAACTGAGCAATTAACAATACAATGTCTTAGGTAATTAATTGGTAACATTGATCTCATCTAGCTAGCGAGATTAAATATTCCTCTGTACTCACTCAATATTCTTGTACATGTAGCAGGTGCTCAAAAAGTACTTCCTAATTGATAAGTATGTTTATCTAAATTGGCAGTCTCTAGCCTATAGATACATTGGCTGACATTCAATTCTCTATTTTATTGTGTTATTTTAATAGTCAAAAGTTGACATCTACATATCAGGGACAACTCACACCCAAATAATGTAACGACATTCTTTTATTTATATTTCCCAGATATTTGAGCAAAACTTAAGTTTTTGTCTTAATCTAGAAAAATGCCAACCTTCTGTATAAATGAACAGTAAAACAGTTTAGGCAATTACTAATAAGTTTTTTTCCTATTTGTTTCTCTTTTTATTTTGTGTGCAAAATATATGACTAAAACACATGCTTAGAAGTTACAGTATTAATAAAGTGACTATGAGTAGAAGTCCCACCCAGATTAAGAAACAGAACATGGCCAGAGTCCCTGTGTGCCCCTCCCCCAATGCATCATGTGCTCTAGCCCAGAGGTAACCTGTACTCAAACTCTATTTGGCTCTTCTCTTGGCTTTCTTTATAGTTTTACTACCTGTGTTTATATGACCTGACAGGATATTGTTTAATTTGGCTACTTTGGGTCTTCACATAAACAAAAAAATACTGTATACATTATTTCAGTAACATGCTTCTTTTGTTCATTCATTATGGCCCATTCTCCAATCTATTCACAATGTGGCAGCCAAAGCAATCTAACTGATCTATAAGTCAAGTTGGGGTACCACCTCTGCTCAAAATCCTGCTGTGGCTGCTCAACTCAGTAAAAGCAAGAAAGCCAATGGATCTCTCCATGATCTCAAAGCATAACTTACTTCTCCAATCTAATCTTACTTCCCTCAAGCCACACTACCTCCTTCTCAGAAAGGTCCCTACTTGTGCCTTTGCATTGGCTGTGCCCTCTGCCTGCACGGTCCCCCCACCCACCCAAGCCCCCCTGACACAAACATTACCACTGGCAAGTCTTTTCTATAATGTCACATTTTCAGAGAAGCCTATCTGATATCCCTATTTAAAATTTCAAACACACACACACACACTCTATTCCACTCCCAGAAATTCCTGATTCCCTTTCCATATATTCCTTTTATTTTCCCATACCACTCATCATTTTGACATTCCAATTATTTAATAGACTTATTGTTTTCTATCTTCTCTCTCACTGGAATATAAATTCCATTTGGCATCCCCAGCATGTGGAACAGTACCTGGCATATACTAAGCACTCAATAAATATCTGTCGAATAAATGAACACATGCTTCTGAGAGCATTCATGCTGATGGCAGAGAGCTACAGTTTGTTTCACATTTCCACTCTACAAATACCACAATTCAATTATCTAATTTGTTGTAAATGGACATGGAGTCATTTCCAGCTTTGTTCTTTTGTTTTGTTTGGCTCTTATAAGCAATACTACTATGCATTTTTACATATGTGAATCCTGGTGCACACAAATGCAAGAGATTCTCAAAGGCAGACATTTGAGAAGGGACTTGCAGGACTATTGAGAGTATGTAAATCTCAACTCCCATAGTAGTGCCCAACTGTCTGCCAAAGTAGTTGTGCCAGTCTAGACCCAGACTTTCTTTCATACCATCCAACATTTGTTCATATTTGTGGTGAATGTATGCTATCTCATTGTGCTCTCACTTCGTATTTCTCTAATTATTAATGAGATAAAGCACTTTTCCCTACATTTATTGGCCTTTCTTTCTTTACGAAGTGCCTATTTAAGACTTTTGCTCAGATTTCTACTGGGTTATTTGTCTTTTCCTTATTGATTCCTAAGTTGTATAAGTCAAGGTCCAGTCAAGAAAAACAAAACCAGACAAAATATTTTAGATAGAAGGAATTTAATACAGGGAATGGTTACATGGGTATTAGAAGGCTGAAGAAATAAAAAAGGTGGGAGGGATATCTTGCAGTAACCCAGATAATAACATCAGGAATCAGCTTATACCCTTAGAGTAAAGGAAAAGAGATGAGACTCTGGACCTCTGGAGGGATCAGACTATTTTTGGATCCAGTGGGTATTCAAACAACCGACAGGTGAGTGAGAGAATGTGGCATTTCAACTGTCAAAGAGTGGACTGGCTGCCTACCAGCTGGTATTCCCCTGGGAGCAGAAAAAGGCTCATGCTAGAAGCAAGCTCATTCCTATCACTTACAGGACTGGGATTTAGAATAAAGATGGATGGAGACCCACATACTATGTCTACATTTAAACTGTTAAACAAATTATGAGCTGTCATCACATTATGGCAATATATATCTTCACAATGTCCTATAAGGCCAGGTTTGAATTTAGGTGAATGGTACTTGAAGTATGGCCCACAAGGCAAGTCTGCAAATTATGTTATTGGTCCACAACAAATAAGCATAGAAATTGAGAGTGTTTACAAAGTTTTCTAGCAGCATGACCAAGTAATGTTACATTGGTTGAATACTTTTTAAATTCCATTTTTTCTTGCAATTACCTTTAATGCATTTAACAAAGTATTTGTCTGTGATGAATTTGAAATCTTTTTTTAAAAAACTAGATTTTCACCACAGTTTAGCAGCACTGATTTAAATATTTCAGCTTCTCAAAATTTCTGGCTGGAATGTGGCAGCACCCATCAGAATGAGGGGAGAGGCATCATACTCTAGCCTCAGAGCCCTGGTACATGACGCATTCACTTCTCACCCAGCTCCATCCTGCTCCATTAGGGGTCTCAAGTGCATATATGTGATCAGTCAAGCCCACATTCCAAGCTTCATGCAACTCCATATGCAAGCAGTTTTACACAAATAGCCATCCCTTCGGCCAAGACATGCACACTAGACATATAGCTTACCCTTGGAAGGAGGGGCCAAGAGCATTTTGCACAGGAAATATCAGAGTTCTGTATTACCCAACCAGGAGCAGGTAGAGGAACAGACTCCAAACAGTTACACACCCTTTAGCCACCAGACTCTGCCTCTTTTGCCTCTGTCACATATCAAATGTCATTATATGTGTTAATCTCTATCTCAGCTCCCTTATGCTCTCTTGTAGTACTGTCTCTGTAACACTACCAAAGTGTCTCAATTACTATGGTTTTATAAAGTTTGATCTTGCTTGGCAATTTCTTGAACTTTGCTCTTTATCTTTATGAACAATGTAGTTATTCTTGGTCTCTTGCATTGCCACATAACTAGCTTATCTAATTTCACACAAAAAAATAAATAAATAAATCCTACGTGGAGTCTAAACAGAATTGCATTGAATCTAAATCAATTAGAGGAGAATTGACACCTTTACAATAAGCTGTCAATAAGCTTGGCTTATCTCCCTATTTGGTTAGGTCTTCTTTGATATCCTTCAATAAAATTTTACAACTTTTTCCATAAAGCTCTTGCATCTCTTTTGTTAGATTTATTCTTCAGTGCTTCATAGCTTTGTGCTATTATAAGCGTCTTTTTTATTCATTTTCTGAATGTTTGTTACTGGCATGTAGAAATGCAATTGATTTTTGTATATTGATTTTATACTCAACTACCTTTCTAAACTCACTTATTAATTCTAATAAATTACTTGTAGCTTTCTTTGTATTTTCTACACAATCGTATCATCTATAAATGCGACAGTTTTCTTTCCTCTCATCAAGTCCTGATACTTTTTATTTCTTGTTCTTCATGGTGTTCATCAGAAACTTCCATAGACTGTTAAATAAAACAGCTGTAGGGACATCCTTGTCTTTTGCTAATCCCAAACATAAGGCATCAAAGTTTCACCATTAAGTATGACAGTTACTGTTTTTAGAAACCCTTGGCCAGTTTAAGGAATTTCCCTTCTGATCTCAGTTTGCTATGAGTATTTTCTAATTTTATGGTGAATTTCATCAAATGCTTGTTTGCGACACTTGAAGTGGTATGATTTTTCTCTTTTAACCTATTAATGTGGTAAATAACATTAACTTTCGAAAAGTTAAACCAACCTAATATTCCTGGGACAAACATCAACCACTTGCTCATGGTTCTTTGCCCTTTATACATATTAAGAGATTTTGATTTGCTAATATTTTGTACAGGATTTTTATATGCATTTTCATTATAATATTGGCCTGTTATTGTTTCTTATATTATGTATATCAGATTTTGATATCAAGGATATGCTCTGGAATGGAGTAAATTTGGAATTATTTTTCTCAGAATGTTTGTAGATTTTGCTGGAACTAGAGTTTATCTTGTAGGAACATTTTTTACATTGGATTCAATTTCTTTGATGGTTTTGTTAATGTTTGAGTTTTCTGTTTATGCTTGAAGCAGTTTTGGTAGATTATATTTTTGGTAGATTCTGTCAATTTCTTATCAATTTTCAAAGTTATTACCTGAAGTTTATCATTATAGCCTTTGATTATCATTGTGATATCCAGAACATTTTTTGTTCCTTTTCCAATCCTCAATCAGTCTTACTAGGGGTTTGTCAATTATGTTAATCTTTTCAAATAACTTAGTTAGCTTTGTAGATCCTCTTCATTAAAAAGCTTAATTTCTACTGCATTGATTTCAGCTTTTATGTTTACTACTTCCTTCTACTTTTTTTGCACTTAATTAAGATGGAAGCTTATTGCATTAATTCTTTCCCATCACAGTATTTAATGCCACAAAATTACCTCTCAGTTCTGCTTTAGCTGCATTCCACCAGTTTTGACCTTTAATATTTTTATTATAAATCAGTTCTAATTATTTTATAATTCTCTTTATTGGCTCTTTGTTTAGAAGCTCTTTCTTAATTTCCAATATATGCTTTTTTCCAGTTTTGTTTTTGTTATTGATTTCTAAGTTAATTGCATTATAGCAGGAAAGTATATTTTTCTTTGCTTATCATCTGCATATTTGTATATTTTAATCTTTTCCCCCTCTCCCTTTCCCTTGTCATTTTATTTCATGTGGGTAGTGGCTAAATTTGCAATTTAGTCTTTAGGTTACAGGACATCCACGTGGGAGTTTACTGAATTAGAAGAGAAATTAACATCATCCAGACATGGATTCAGCGATAGGATTCTATAGCTTCCATTTTGGGGAAAAGGGAAGTGCGTCTTTGTTTGGTATAAGAGATAGTTACAACTTGTCAGGCAGGAGCACAATGTTACTTTTATTGTAGTTGTATGGGTGTCTAAGAGTGTATATAGGTGCTGAGTAGCTAAAGGGATGCCCTGTGCTGAACAGTATCTGTTGTCCTCCGTTTGCTTTTCAATTATCTCCTCCATAATGACAGAGCTGGGAGCCTGCAATTATATTTCCCAGATTCCCTTCCCATCTATCTTCCTGTTGATTTCTCTCAGTGGGAGGCACTAATAAGAGATTGGAAGGCAAAAGGAAGGAAGAAGTCACTCTTTCCTGGCTTCTAGCAGACCTTTTGGCTATGCCTCTTTGATGGTGGCAACAGCAACAGGGCATGACAGTGACATCCCAGAAGCACAGCATTCATCAATTCTGTATAATCACATTTTCCATTTTGTTCTTCCAGCCCTTCTAACACCTTTGCAACAAATCCTCAAAATCTTCTCAGTTTGAAATACCCAAAATGGTTTCTGGTTCCTTATTAAATAACATATTCCTGGGAGATCCTTCTAGTTATTTTTTTTTATAGTTGACCACATTAAGAAAGAGAATGTATACTATACAACTGAATACCTTGAAATATATTGCGACTTGCTTCAAAGCCCAGAATATGATCAATTTTCATAAACAGTCCATATGTGCTTAAAAAGATATATATATTCTGCAGCTGTTGGGTAGAGTATTTTCTATGGTTCTGTTAGGTCAAGTTTTTTGCATTAATCACATTTTCTATTCCCATCTAGAATTTTTGTCTACTTGAATCTGCCAGTGAGTAAGAAAGATTATTGCAGTTTTATCTATTTCTCTGTGTAGTTCTCCCAATTTTTGCTTTAGATATTCTGGGGCCTTGTTATCAGGTGCATAAAATTTAAATTATTATATTTTCCTGGTGAATAAGACATTTAATTAAGAAATGATCCTCTTTATCTTCAGTAATGTGATTTGCTTAAACTTTATCTGATATTAATTTAACTACCCAACCTTTATTTTGTTTGGCATCTTCCTGGTGTACTGTTTTCCATGTTTTTATTTTCAGCCTTTCTATATCCTTATGTTTCAGATGAGCTTCTTATCAATAGCACATGGTTAGATTTTGTTCTTTTTTAATTCAATCTGATAACTTCTGTACTTTAATGTAGTTTGTCTACATTTACTGTAATTACGAACATGTTTGTATTTATATCTACCATCTTATTCCAGGTTTTCTATTTATGTCATCTTTTCTCTCCTTTTTTCTTTTCTTTTTTTTTTTTTGCCTTATTTTAGGTTGTGATTTTCTCTATTTTCATTTTTCTTCTCTACTAGTTTAGAAATTATACATTTATTTTCATTGTTATAGAAGTTAGCCTACAAATTATAAACTTATTAAAGTCAAAAGTTCTTTCATTTTCTTACCTTCTTAAAACAACATGAGGACATTAGAACACTTTACTCATGACTTATAAATGCAGACGATCCCCAACTTAGGATGGTACAACATACAATTTTTTAGCTTTACAATGGTGCAAATGCAATATGCATTCAGTAGAAACCCTACTTCAAATTGTAAATTTTTATCTTTTCCCAGGCTAGCAATATTTGGTACAATACTCTCTCATGATGCTGGACAGTAGCAGCAGCAAGTCACAGCTTCCAATCAAGCATGTGATCACAAGGGTAAACAACCAATACTCTATAGATTGTCAGTGTTTTTTGGATATTGTGCTCTGAACACATTTAAGTTAGGCTAGGCTAAGCTATACTGTTGGGTAGGTTAGGTATGTTAGATATACTAAATGCATTTTCAACTTACAATATATTTAGCTTATGATGGATTTATTGGGACATAATCTCATTAAAAATTGAGGAGTGCCTGTACTTAGATTCAAGTTTCTTCAGACCCAAAGAGTATGAATGCAGGCTACAAAATCCTATGAGTGTTGACTTGTAAGTCTAAATGGACCACTCTGATCAAAGCACTTGCCTATCCAATCACGCTCAGCTACCTTCATTTCTCACAGTGCTCAATGTTCCATATTCCCTGATCTTTTGCAATCACTCATCTTTGACCTGGGGCACACTCTCATATTTTTCATCTGGCTCCTTTTCTTATATATCATCTCTTCTAAGATGCCCCCCTCTAATCTCAGGTTATTTTCCTTGCTCAGATAGTCCCATCTTATAATTCTTCCCATCATAGCACCTATCACACTGTACTATAAATGCCTTTTTCCTTGTCTATATTTTCCATAGACTATAAGTCCTTTGATAACAGGAACTATGTCTGCAGTTTCACTTTTGAATCCCTAGTTCTCAGCACTATGCCTGGCACTATGAGTTACTTAATAAATATTTGTTGAAAAAGTAAGAGCCCCTTGCTTGAAATCCTTCACTGGTCTTACTTGAATTTCTGATCAGCTCCTACTATGCACACCCCTGATTTGAAGATCACCCATTGCTTTAGGGGTAAACAAGAACCCATCTGCCATCCTTGTTCCTATGGATCTCTCATCAGCCAGCCTAGGTTTCTCAAAAACCATTATTCTCTCTTTTGTCCACCCCGCCACACACAACGGATTTTACCCTACTAACCAAAGATAGGGTCTCCAACAATTTGTCAGTTAAATCTTACTACTCCAGATGAATTACACATTCTGTGATTCTACATTCTATTAAGATAAAGAGTATCTGGTCATCATCATTCATATACTCACACTCCTTTAAAAATATAACAGTAATGTTTTCTTTAAAATAAGAGAGAATATGTTGGAAACACCACTGGCATTAATAATATTTCTGTGGACTATAACCATTCAAGTCAACTCAACTCAATGACAACATTTGGAGTAGCAAAACAAGGACATATTAGAAACAGAAAAATAATATGTAATCTTTTTATTGACACAAAAGGAAAGCTAAACAATAGCTTTTCTTCCAGTTAAGGGCAAGTCTACATACTACAAAATAAATGACTCTGCAACCATTATTTTAGGTAAAACATTGTGTAGGTAAAACATACACAGAGAAATATAAAAAGAAAAAAAAACTACCAAGATCTCATTCCCCTGCCCTCACTCACAAAATATAACAAATTGAATATCTGGAGAATCAACCTAAAATATTAAAACTAATCAGAAAATAACAATTATATAGAATAACAGGAGAAACTGTCATTTCATACAATTTCTAGACAATGAGAGGGGAGAAAAAAATAAAGTCACAAAAATCACACAAAAGGTATAAATACTTAAACTCAGTAGGAACAATTTTAAAAAATAAGCAGGACGAAATGCCAAGAATTAAAAAAAAAAATTACAAAGAATAATTTAAATGTTCTGTGTTCTTTTCAAAAAATGGCTTTCCATCTTTTTATTCTTTTAATGGCTTCAATGTCTACTCAAAATTACTCATTCAAAATCCTCCTCATATGAGGTTGTTAATAATGTTGTCCATCTACAAGCAAAAAACTCCAGATACAAACACACACATCTGGCTTTTCCTCCTGGTCTTTGTTGGACAGATTATAGAGAGATGTCATAATACTGTACTGCTGGGATCTAAAACCAAGAGATATCTTTGTTTGTGAATATTTTTCTTTTACTTCCTCTTTGAGAAAGACAGTAAAACATGCTGGAGCATGTTTAAGTTTGTTTGAAATGGTATATGAAAGACAAAAATGGAAAGTCTGAAATAGCAGCATTAATTACAAAACATATTAATGTAAAGATTTGGTCTTACAACCTATAGAGATGCAAAGATAATGCTACTTAGCACTCAATGTTTTACTCTGTATTTTTAATGTGGTGTATTAATAAAATTCTGATCAAATTCTGCTACCTGTCCTTCATTTGGTATTAATTGCCTCAACCGTCTCCACAGAAAACCACAGGAGACCTGTAATATTACACAGCATAGGCCTTGCAATATTAGGTACTTTGGCTAAAAAGAATGTAAATTTCAAACAATAAAACCAAATGAAGGGATTGTCAGATTCCAGGAAGATAGTAAACAAAGTAAAGCAGAAGTAGCAACATTAATAGCAAAAAAGATAAAATATAAATTTAAGTACTAAATAAAAAAAAGAGTAAAATTATGTGATAAAAGGTAGAATTTTTCAAGATGATTTAACATTCATAGACTAACATATCAAACATACAGGAGCTAAATATACAAAGAAAAGATTTTTTTAATGCAAATTTGAGTAATAGGAACCAAACTTACCCTCCTGCCAGAAATAACTACATAATAGTCTAAATATACGAAAAACAGTTTTAAAGTCTATGGACATTGGACAATGAAAACAGTGATCCCTGAAAATGCAAAACAAATGAGCTAAAACCTAAGACTGCCCCATTTTAATGATGCAAGAGTTTCTAGGCTATGGTGTAGGGAAGGGAAACTGAGGCAGAACCCAGTGAACTTTCTGATTGAGATGTAAAATTCTATACACAGTGAAAATATCTTTAGCAACAAAAGCAAATAAAGACATTTTCAAATATATAAAAGCCGGAAGAATTCATTACCAGCAGATCTGCCCTCTAAGAAATGTTAAAAGAAGCTCTTTGGACAAAAAGAAAATAATATCAGATGAAAATATGGATCTACATAAAGGAATTAAGATAATCAGAAATGGTAACACCATGAGTAAATATAGAGACTTTTTCTTATTATTTAAATCTCTTTAAAAGATATGTGACTTTGAACAAAACTAATTACAATGTAGTATGGATTTGATATATGTAAAAGTAATACACATATAACAATAGTAGTATAAAAGTCAGGAAGAAGAAAAGAGACGTAAGCTATTGTAAGGTTTTGTACTAAATGTGAAATGGTATAATGTCACTTGAAAGTAAACTCTAATAAGTTAAAGATGTATACTATACTATATACCCTAACACATCTACTAAAAGAGCAAAACAAATAGCTATAGCTGATAAACCAAAAAAGGCTAAAAAATGAAATCATTAAAAAAGGTTCAATTCATCCAAAATGAATTTAAAAAAGAAAAAAACAAATAGGACAAATAAAAAACAAACAGCAAGATGACAGATTTAAGCCCAACCATATCAACAATCACATTAAATGTAAACAGTCTAAATATCCTAACTAAAAGGCAAAGATTGTCAGGTTGAACATCAAAGCAAGACTTAACTATATTCTTCTGCCTACCAAAAACATTTTAAATACAACGTCACTTAAAGGTTAAAAATAAAAGGATAGAAAAAGATACATTATGCTAACATGAATCAAAAGAAAGCTAGAGTGATGACATTGAGATTACTATTAATAGATTTGCAGTAAAAAAATATAGCTACATAGGAATCAATTTATCAAGACAAAATAATAATCTTAAGCTTTTATGCAACTAATAACACAGATTCAACGCACATAAAGCAACAATTGATATAACTGCAAGGGGCAATAGACAATCCATAATTATAGTTAGGAATTTCAATACTGATCTCTTAATAATTGATAGAACAAGTAAACAAAAAATCAGTAAGGATACAGAAGACTTGAACAACATAAACAACTAACATGTTTTAGTTAATTCCATCCAACAACAGCAGAGTGCACATACTTTTCAAGTACACATGGAATATTGACCCAGATAGACCATATTTGGGAGCATAAAACAAATCTCAATAAATTTAAAAGCATTCAAGTCAGATAAAGTATGCTTTCTTACCACGATGAAAATGCATTAAAGGAACACACAGAAAAGGATGGTAGGGGTTACCTGTAACATCAAGTACTATGTAACAGCCTGACATTTGCTGAAAGTATAAATTAGGAGTAGGCACTGTACAATGCTCTGTAAGTACAAATGCCAGACCAATATTTGTCTTCCTCCTCCATTCATAAAGACCACTCTTGTCTTATTACCCTGACACCTGGAGCTTACAGTTAGGTTTATCTCAGGGTCTATTCCTCTGGAAAGAAAAAGAAGACACTTCTTTCACATTCTGGTTGGCTATCCTCATAGTTCAATCTTATCTATAGAATATTTTGCAAATAGCTCTCCAAGTTTATGAATTAATAACACTGTATTCTAGTTTCCAGCACCTGCATACCTTTTTCCCTAATTTTATATTTCTTTGGTCATTTCAATGAGAATTTAGAAGGCATAGTTAAATGCATATGCTCAAATCACTTCTTTAAATCATAATCCACATGTCTTTTCTATTACATTAGGTTTCTTTTTCAAAGCACCAAGAAATATAGAATTTCACAAATTTTCCTTGGTTCATAAAACTGCATATTTATTTTTTCTCTACATAATTACCTTCAAACATCTACCTAAAATGAAAAGCCTTCCAAAAAATGTATATCAGAAAAAATATATCTATAGATTTAATAGGCATATTCTTTCTTCAATGCCTTAATCAAAATGGAACTGAAAGATTTTCAGAATTTTCAGAAGCTAAAAGTTAGAGACACTTGGGAAAAATAGGAAAAAAGGATGAAATTAGTGACAGACCAAATAACTAAAGTCCTTATTCGATCATAGCCATAAAAGTGTTCAAGCGCACGCACACACACACACACACTCTCTCTCTCCCCCTCTCTCTCTCTCTCTTTCCCTACTTCTTTATTAAAATGCATAAAGCAGCCAGAAGCAGGAGCACCAATAAATTCTTCTGTATAAGCAGAATTTTTTAATGGCTCCCTGAACACTAATAACCACTGCTCTCTTATGTGTACTTGACTCTGTTTAACCTTTTTCTGGTGCTTTTTAACTTCTCCAAGTCAGGTACTAATATGGAACTAATGTGGGGTTTATTTTCCCTATAGGAATAGCAAAAAGAGGAGTGCACATTATCGTAATCACACAAGTCCTTCTAGCAATAGTAGGACTTTAGATCAAAGCCTATGCATTATAGCCCAGGAAAAGAATTTAATAATAATTGCAAGGGTAAGCAATCTTGTTTTTAAACATCAGATATTTCACTGAATGCTAGTCATGGAAAAAAAATAATACTCTTGGCAAGCCAGTGACCCAGTAGGAAGGAAAATGGACATCCTTTCCACTCTAAGTCTGTTGACCTCAGCAGCAAGGACACCCATGCAATGGCTGACCATCACAGCCTGACATTGATGAAGGATCGCTAGAAACATGAACTCTTTTTATCTTTGGGAAATGAATTTTTGAGGTGTTTCTCACTGCTGGAAATAACACAATTTAAGTGAATGGGGTAGGGACAATGTCACATTTCTGTTCATATTAATCATGCACCTCAATATTTCAGGTACCTTGAGAGTTGCTAACATGAAATGTATTAAAACATATCCCAGACTCAGCATTTCTACCTGATTGTTTCACCTTCATTTAAAGATTTTTTGTTTTTTAATTATGATTTTTCTCTCACAGGATACCTTGGAGATTCTGCAAACATTTTCTTGGTGGAAATGAACAAAATGCATCAAGATTTTTTCCTTTTGACTTTAGCTGCTGGATACTTTTCAATTCTTTTATTTTTCAAATACAGAGGTCACCTCAGCATCCTGACACTACACTATTTGTGTTCCAGCTGCATTAATCCATTTCCTGCTGAGCTTCTGCAGAAAAAGGAATTCATTTGACACCAGCAGGGAGAAGACAAGGGAAAAATTAAGTCTGAGTGAATAAATAATTTAAACAAAAGAGAATAGCAAGAACAAAGTAAATGACTATACGTGGGTGTGCATGTATGTATACACAGGAGGACATAAGTATAATTGTACAGGAAGAGGCACCAACATATATTACTTCAAAAAAAAAAAGAAAGAAAGAAATGAGAATTACTTGCTCTTCAGTAAAATGTAGCCACCTTAAGGTTTTCATCTGGGTCAAATTTAAATACAATCTTGAAATAAAAACTTAGTTTATCAATTCTCTCAGCTGAATAAAGACATGTCTACTGAGCAGTCCATAGCAATAAAATTAGTTGCTTCCAATATATAGCCCAGTATTTTCATCAAAGCTGTAGTCAGATATGTAGCTGAGCCAACATAGTTTTAAATCATTGCTCTAATACTCTAATATGTTCATCATGCTTAGAAATACAGAATGTTTGCATTCATAATTATTTTCAGGCACAGGATCACATGTGCAAATGAACTTGGATAATATCTAAAGTAAACTGGGAACACTAAAATACCCTCTTCTAAGATACAATATCTGCAAAAAGAAAAAGTTGAAACATGTTTCCTTCTGTTTTATTAATTAAAGGATAACTAAAATGACTGAAATAAGCAGATATACCTGGAATAAAGCTGAAATACTGCTAAAGCAATTTTTTTAAATATTGTCATAACAAGATCATTTAACATAATGTCTAAGAAAACCTGTAACTATAGCACTGATAATAATGAAATAAAAAAGATACATATATATAGTTAATTAGTCAACATGAATTTAATTTATATATCTCATTTCCTAAAATGATATTGATATAGTAAACTACAACAAACCAACATATTTATTCTATGAATAATTTCCTTCTCACCTCCAAATGTAAAAACAAATAGCTATCAAAATTAGAAAATTAATTTCTATGACTTTTCTTCTCATTCTCTGAAGTGAGGAGCAGCAGAAAGTAAAAGCTAGAGATCTTAATTTATGAATATCTTGGTAATAATTAAGAGCTACAACTTTAGGTAATGGTAACATTTAGTTGGGATGAGAACCTCCATTTCTGAGAACTCATCTATGTGCAAGCCACTAATCTTAGTGCAATTTTATTATCCCCAATATATAGATGAAGAAACTGAGGCAGAAGAGATTACTTTTTTAAGGTCTAATAGCTGGTAGCCATGATTTGAATGGAGACCAGTCTAACTTCAGAGATGATCCTCTTATCCACTACACTTACTTTTTCCCTAATACTGATATATCCTAAGCCAAGGTATAAAAATGTGTAATCCTATTCACAAGTGTTTTGCTATTAATGTAAAACTGTATATTCTTCTGTGCATCCTGGAGACTGTTTCATCGAAATCTCATGAGCCAGTGCTTCACAATTTCTACCTTAAAAAACTGTTTTTCCAGTTTGACTCTCAATACCTCGAAGAACTGGCATTGTCACTTAAATGTCATATCTGGAAAATAATCACTGATAGCATCATCTTCAAAAATGAAGAACATTAACAAGAAATCTGAGTAAGCCATTTTCTTTTTAAATTTTCTTCTACTACTAAGCTGTGTAAATTTTTCAAAACATGAAACTCTTTCAACTCCTGCTTTGGAAATTCTTCATACCTTCTTAAATGGCCAGCTTTTACAAAGGGCAGGTAGGGTTTCCTGCTCCACATAGTAATAATAGTGATAATAATACCTTATGTTTCTATAGAGCCTTTTCTCCAAAGAGCTTCAAGTTATTGGATTAACTCCACCAGTTTCCCTTGCCAACACACTTCCAAATATAATATTACCTTTTATTACTGTGCTTTATAAGGAAAGAAAAAGTATTTGAAGTACAAATAATATGCTAAAGAATCAACAAATATAGATTATCCTTAGTGCAAACACATTTCAAGAAAAATGTATGTATTTTAACATATATTCGGGTCCATTATTAGGACAATTCTTATTTCTTTTCACCTTTAACTAAATTATATTTCCATGGCTTAATGGTTACCAGTAGTTTCAACTATTTGAATGTTTGGTTAATGCATAAGAAGATAATCAGTTTGGCACTGTACCTAATTTATAATGAAATTAAATATTGAGAAATATATCTGAATGTGAACAAACTCTTTTCTCTTTTAATTAAATGACATCTTTAAAAAAATATCCTGTATAAAGGGAAAAACCAAGATAGCTACACATTCTGAGGCAACTAAGCAACTAAGGCAAGATTGTAACCTGCAAACAATAATTACATGTTTGTTTCCACAGTGTTAATCGAAATACAGTGACTGCTTACTTATCATAAGAGTGAAATTTATCCAAAGAGTCAACCAAGAATTTTTTTTTACTTGTTACAAAATATTGTAATTATGTGGACAATATAATGCTGACTGACATAGCTTCTTTCTTTCCAGAAATATCCATGCAAGTAAGAATCCAGACAGCCAGATGTGGAGTATTTACTTTTGTGATATCATTGTTTATGACGGTCAAGTCAAACAGAAACTTTTCTGTGAATCAACCCCAGTTTCCCAGTTGCTTAGTATGAATGCTCCTGTGGACATTTGTTGTAAATAGTATGACCACATTTGTCACGTGTCTGGAACTTACTTCAGAAGCAAAATGGAGATATGCAGCATATGGGCTTAGAATTAACAAAAAGTTCCCTTGTAAAGGTAAAGATTAGAATTACATGATCACAGTAGAGGAAATTGTTAACTCAGCAATTCCAGACAGAGTGTCCTGCCAAGTAGTGGAAGGTGAATTGGGAGAGATGAATAAAGTAAGAAAGTAAAACATGAGACCAGAATATCACAAATTAAAAATGATAGTGATAAAGTGAAAGTTAAAACAATGACTAGATATACTATATGCATAAAGTTCACATACGTCTGTAAAAAGAGTAGTGTCTGGTAAGACTCTACAGTTAGAGTTAATCACAGTATTTAATTTCTTCCTCATAAAAAGAAATTTCTAAGATAAACTGATTTTACAGTTATTACAAAATTCAGTACTTGCAAATATTTATTCAGTGCCCTACCATGAGCCTAGTAGTGTGCTAGAAGTATTTCTAAATAAATGTTAAAGAGGAATAATGAATTAAAAACCGCATGTATATTGTTGTTTAAAGACTACTATACCATAATAAAAGGTCAATTCTCCATTTCTAGATCTATTAAACACAACAAGATCATGTATTAGTAGCACAGATTATAATATTACTTTGAATTATATTATACTATTCCAAGTGAGTGACAATGATTAGTCTACATTCTCTTGTCCAAACTTCCTTGTGACAAATGGCATAACATCAGCTTCATTAAATCCTGTTGCAAAGTACAAATACTAGCTACATATATGAAATATAGAAAATCCAGGCTAATTATACAACACAGATTTTATTCTCTTTTGAAGGCCTTATCAGTGCTGTCTAATCAAAAGGAGCAATACATCTCTTGGATCTAATGGTATACTCAGTGAGGAGGGTATTATTCAGAGGTGAAGTTTTTCTTCAATATCTAGTACACCAGAGAAAACCCAAAATTCTTCTTAAGTGTAATTGTCATTGTTGTCTTAAAAAGTTCTCTATTCTCTACTGGTGATAAAATTAAGACAGTTTCAGGAAAATTTTGGCAGGTAGGTTGTGTTTCCAAAGATGGCTGCAACACACCTTTTGCAATGAGACCTTGCCACTTCCTTGTCAATTGGTAGAGTTTATTCCACTCTCCTAAAATTTGGATGGCCCTGTACCCTACTCTGTTCACAGGAGCAATCTAAATGTAGTGAAAGTTACATTGTACAATATCATAAGCTGGGCCTTAAGAAATTTTCAACTCTTGTCTGACCCCCAAAATGCCCATGTGGAATCAGCTATATCCTATGATTAAGTGGGAATTGTTCAACCCATCCTCTGAATATGCTCTTCCTACATTATTTCTTGGTAGAGATGGTTTTAAATAACCAGGGTAACTTCAAATCCCAACAGCAATAAGCTTTAATGCCTAAAGTAATTCTTCTCAAATAAAAAGTATGACACCTTCCTAAAATTCTGAAAAGGCTATCCATATAAAAAAGGCCCAAACATCTTTTCTTTTGGGGGGAGGGGAGAGGAAGGAGAATCCTCTGAGCTTAAAAAACCTGGGTTTAAATCCCAACTATACCACATTATTTGAGTCTCCATTTTATCATCTCTAAAATGAAAAAAATAATTGTGAAAATTCAATGAGATAATAATAGAAAAGAGTTTATAAATGGTATGACATTGTGCAAAAAAAATGAGAAATATTTATTCAGTAGGCCATTCTGTACATAGTAAGATTTTAATTCCACAGAAGTGGCTCTGGGTTGCTGTATCCAGCTTTCTGAAAGCACAAATTTGGGTTGTGACTTTCACAGAACTAGGACATGAGGTTCAAGTACAGGAGACTCAGCAGGCACTGATCTTCATATATTCATTCAATAAATATTGATTGGGCATTGATGATACAGTAGGCATTGTTCTAGGCACATGAATGCAACATGCACAAAACAAAATCTAGGCTCTCTTGGAACTTTTATATGCATGACTAGAGATACATTATCATGCTAGTAAGCACTAAGAAAAGAATAAATAAATCTAGGTAAGAAGACAGACAGTAATGAGGAGGAGAAGGGACAATTTTAGGAAGTCCTCTCTGATAAGGTAAAATTTCTTTGGAGACCTGAATGAAGGGAACAAACCAAGCATATATGTATGGAAAGATATTCCAGGTAGTAGAAACAGCCAGTGCAAAATCCCTGAAGTAGTATCATGTTCATTGGGTCTACAACCAGCAGAGAGGCTGGAGCAGCTGAGATGGAAGCATCAAGGAGAAGAGTGGTAGGAAATGAGAGCAAAGATCCAGAGGAGTCTAGATTGGGTAAGATATGGTGGACCAGAGCAATAACTCCAGATTTATTCCAAATGAGAAGGGACACCAAAACAGGTTAAGAACAGAGGAGAAACATAACCTAATCTACCTTTTTAAGAGACCATTCTGTCTTGGTGTAGAATACATCTTGGATGGGAAGCAGGAACCTAAATAGAAAGCGTTTGTAGCAGTCCTGGCAAGAGATAATGCAGCTTCAACTCAGGTTGTAGTCAGGTGGCTGCATCCTGGATCTGTTTCAAATCAGAGCCAGTGGATTTGCAAATAGAATGGGGGTAATGGGTAGGAGGAAAGTGAGGAGTCTAGAAAGAGATGGATTATGCTGTCGCCAGGAAAACAAAAGGATAATTTTAGGTTAGTTTTGCTGAAAGATAACCAAAAAGTAGGTCATTTTTAGTATCAGGTTTTCAATGTCCTGGGGAAAAAAATGTAAATGCCAGTAAGCTCTTTAGAAATCATTTAACTGTCATATAAATATACTGATTTGAGGAAATATTATGAGATACATAAAAGCAACTCAAATTCTATTTTCTTTAGTTAAAGCTTTATAACTAAGCACAGCTGCAGACTGCCCAGGCATAATTATAGCTCCACCTGGCAGGCAAGCCCCTTGGTTTGAAGCATAGCATTTCATTAATAAAAAGAAAGAACGTGTGAAATTGTATTTTTAAACAGCTGAAATGAAAGGAGACTTGTAGGTGGCAGGCTCTCTTGGTTCAGTCACAACCTAATATGTTAAAATGTCACATGAACATTGCTTGTCACATATCCCATCTTAACATGAGTGAAGTTGGCCTTACCATGGGGTATTCGGGTAATACACAGGGCCTTCTTAATGCACTCTTTTAACTTTAGAGCATTCAAGGAAAGGAAAAGACACAACCCAGAAAGAATCCTTATTGCACTTACATTCTGCAAATGTCTTTGTTTTCTTGAGACTATCAGGTTACTAAGAGGCAATATTAAAGAAAATGTGCGTAACTGATAATTATATTGCCTACTTGTCCAATTATTTCTCATTTACTTATTCATGCAATTATTTGCATTTCACCATATTATTAAATTATTGCATACACTAACCAGCATCACAACTCCCAAAATATGATATTTTCAATTCCTCCTGGAGCTACCAACAAAATCCAAGTACTCTCTTACAAAAGAAAATATCTATGTTAGACTCTATGGGGTCTAACACTAAATAAAAAGAAGAAAATTTAATCTTATACTGTTTCAAATTAATCATCTTACAGATGAGAATACTTAGACTTTCTATCAAGATCCTAATATCATATACTAAATCATAACTCTTCAAAATAAGTAAGCTAAAATATGTTTTTAGAAATGAAAGAATTGATAAACCACTAGATAGCAGTTTTTAACACAGTTCTCTTAAAAACTTACAGATAAGCTAACAAAAATAAATTTTATGAATAACAATTTCAGAATTGATTTAATAACTCCACAGAATTCTTTTCAAAGCTCATAAACCATTTTTAATTGGTAATGCCAATGGTAAGCCATAAAAAAAATTACACAGCTACATTCTCTGGCTACAGAGGAATAAAGAAATTAACAACAAAATCAAAGCCAAAAACTAACCACTTAGAAACTTTAAAACACTTTTCTGAATAACTCAACATCTAAGAAGGAAAGTATAGACTATTTAGAATATAGTAATGATTCCTACTAATAAGAACTAGAACTTCTTGGGGAAATAATAGATTCCAGATCTGGGGCAGGAGCTGTACAAGATATGCCTGAGACATCTTGTTGTACCAGAAAACAAGAAAACTATGAAAGACTACAAGGGTCATGTGAAAAGGACCTTAGGAATCAATGCAAATGGCTTTCCATTGCCCAAAGATGGGACAGCATGAACACTGAAAAAATAATACTACAATGGATTAAAACACATCATACATATTAAAATCTATGCACTTGTAATAATACTTTAAAAATGGTCACTTTAGGAGGTTTCTAGAGCACCAGTACAATCTGAAAAATGGCAAATATAAGACTCAAGAATTTATCCTGCTCTTCTCTATGAAATCTATTTCACAGTAAACACTCAGTTAATATAAAGAAATCATAGAATTGAAACTTACCATTTTGCAACCCATAATGAAATAATGCATCTTGGCAAAGATCATAAATGGCTACTAAAACCATTAGATAATACTGAGGAGGAACCTTATAATGGATTGATCAACCTGGAAACACTTGAGCCACTAATCAATCTTAATATCGTAAGGAGATGCAATCAGATATTATGGGCCTCTTGATATGATGTACTAGGAAATGCACAGTACCACCTCTGAAAGATTCTTGCCAAAAATATTAAACTCAAGCTTTTACTCATAACCAACAGTTTACAGGAAATATAAACAACAGGATGGAGATACACTCAGCCAAATTTTGCAAAACAAATGCCCATTTCTTTACAAAAAAAAAAAAAAAGAAGAAGAAGGATAAGAACAAAGAAGAAGAAGAGGGAGAAAGGTCTGATACAAACTGAAAGAGACATATCAACCAAATGCCATATGTGGGCTTTATTTGACTGCTGATTCAAACAAACCAAGTGTAAAAGGATGTTCATGAGATGAGTGGGGAAAATTTAAACACTGACTGCCAATTCAACGATATGAAGAATTTTTTTTCACTTTTTCGTTTGGATATAATGATGTTTATTTAAGAATTCAAATCTGTTAGAGATCCAAATAAAAGTACTTGCAGATAAAATAATATGTCTAGCCTTGCTTTGAAATAACCCAGATGGTTGGACAAACAAGATTGGCTGTATTTGTGGAAACTGGTGGTATAAAACTAGAGCTTCATTATTCTAGTCTCTCTTTTGTAATGATTAGAAACACTCATAATAAAAAGTGTTTTTAAAGAATTTAATGACGTGTTGTATGAAAGGAGAGAAGGTTAGCACTCCCCTTGACAAGGATGGAAGAGTCCCTCGAGCCTGATAACATGAATATGGTTAAAGAATTTAATGACAATGACACTATCACACATCAAAATTTATCAGATAAGGAATGATGTCAGCATCATGACAAAATAAAGTATCCCTTGTTTTGTCCCCTTCCCCAAGCAATAATAATTCAGCATCCATCCACAAACATAAGTGCCTCATATGAGCTACAGGATCCAGCACCATAGGCAAGGTATCCAAGAGGAGCTTCACTCACTCATGCACCAGGTAATAGGCATACAGATCTCGGTTCCAGCTGTGGACCCTGCAGTGACCCATGAACTGGCTCCAGCCACTCTTGGCCATGGTCCAAGAGACCTTGGAAAACACTGCCTTTGACAATCAATCATGGATAAGAGAGCCTTCATTGAAGTCCAAGTTTCCAGATGAGAAGTTCTAATACATAAGTAAAGAAAGAAAATACGAGTTTGGATGAACTGGGGAGCATAAAAAAGGGCTTAATCTTACCTGTTCCACCCTTCCAAGAAAGTACAACGTAGGGGCAGGATAGAACTTTTCAGCCTGTGATTTCTCTTGCTGGAGAAAATGAAAGCATGTAAGTAAGCACATAGCTTCCCCAGCTGTGTGGGACACTATCAAAGAGCTGCATGACCCAGGGGCAGGAAGAGGCTGGGAATGTGCAGCTGATGAGACTCTCAGAGGGTATTAGAAGACACAAATTCTACCAACTGGACTCTATCAAGAAGTCACCCATGATCCACTGGCAATGCTTGACCCACAGCTCCCCACCAGCTGGTCTGCCAGCACTGCCAGTGCTCAGCATACCTCATCCACATGCACCCCAACTTTATGGCCAGCTCCCTGTGCACACTCCCAATTGTGGTTACAAGAGCAAGCTTTGGCAGATGGATAGTAAATACAGAGAAAGCTAGCCCAAATCTGTGGGCCAGGAGAAGACCACAGATAGGGATCTTCAGTGCTATCTTTAGCTTTAGTGCTATCTTTTGAAAAAACAAAAGGGAGGCTGTTAGCACCTGGCCTAGTGCATAGCAAAATCAAGAGAAGACATACAAGCTTAAGAGTTCTACCAAGAAGGAGAAAAACAGTGGAGCAGGTGTACATATAGAAGGTCTAAGAAAGCCTCAGAATCATTAGCAGAGCTAAACATACATGAACAAATTGAGAAGTTTAACAAGTAGATAGAAATTAAAGAAAAATCAACAGAAATTCTAAAGCTCAGTAATATAATGAATGGAATGAAAAATACAATAGAGAGTATCAAGCAGAATGTATCGATCAGAAGAAAGACTCTGAGATAGAACACAGGAACTTTGAAATTAACCAGTCAGAAAAGAAGAAAAAAGAATGAAAAAGAGTGAAAAAAGCTGATGTGATTTATGAGATATCACCTAAACAATCAGTGTGCAGATTATTGGTGTTTGAGATGAAGAAAAAAGGGAGAAGGGAGCAGAAAGTCAAAAAATAATGGCTAAGACTTCCCAAGTCTGGGAAGAAATTTGGATAACTAAGTTCAGGAATCTCATAGGTCACCAAAGAAACAGAACTTAAACAGATCTCCTCCACGAATAATTAAATAAAAGGCATTAAGTAAAACTTTCAAAATCAAAGACAAAGAAAGAATCTTAAAAACAGCAAAAGAAAAGAAGCTTGTAACTTACTAGGGAGGCCCTATAAGACTATCAATAAATTTCTCAGCAAAAGCTTACAGGCTAGTAGAGAATGAGGTCATATATTCAAAGTGCTGAAAGAAAAATCTGCCAACCATGAATACTCTAAGGGGCAAATTATCCTTCAGAAATGAGAAAGACTTTTCCAGACAAACAAAAGCTGAGGGAATTCATAACCATTAGACTTGCCTAAAGGAATCCATTCATCAAGAAGCTATAAAAATTATAAATATATATGCACCCAATATCAGAACACCTAAATATATTAAGCAAATACTAACATATTTAAAAAGGGAAAAGATAATACAATAATAATAGGGAACTTCAATACCCCACTTTCAACAACAGACAGATCATCCAGGAAGAAATTCAACAAGGAAAGAGTGGACTTGAACTAAGCTTTATATCAAGTGGAATTCATAATATATAGAACATGCCACCCAACAGCGGCAGAAAACATATTCCTCCTCACTCAGGCCAAGTGCCCCCTTCTTCTTGACTCTATGTTATGTTGCTTTCTCCTTTATGAATTTTAGGAGGGGAACGTAGGGATATTTAATCCTACTCTATTACCATGTTCCTACAAGAAGGCTGAAAGATTGAATTCTGTACACATTTCTGTATATTTTATTGTATTCAAACTATTTATAAATTGTTAATCAGTGTATGGTATATATGGGATTTTCATATTAAGTAAAAACCCTCTTCTCTGACCTCTCTAGATAAATAGCAATGTGTAGCACCATATTTTTTAATATTTACTATAAAGTTGGTGTCATTAAGATAGTAATTATTTTTTCTATCTTCAACATATTAATAGTGTAAAACAATATGTACTATAACCCAAAAGCTAACTTATCTTAATTCAATGATGAAGTTCTTCTGATTACAAGATGTGGTTCTAAAGACATAAATCAAATATTTTGTTTCAATAATCATATATAACCAATATTAATGTATATTGAGGCATTTATATAATAAGGTATATCCTAAACATTGCTCACAACCACAGCAGCCACTTAAAATCATGAAGACAGTACCATAAGATGTCATTTGAATTCTAAAAATGACATGACAGAAAGTGGAAAATAATTATTGCTATTATTTTGGGCTTTATGTCATTTCTCTGTAGTGCCATCCTGTGTTACCCCTACTCCAGGTAGCAATCTCTCTCCTTCCCACACTCAATGACAAGGATTACATGTCTGAATGAAATGTCAACATCCCACATTATGCAGGGTAATGGGAATCCATCATCTAAATATAATTACAACTAAGGACTATCATGTTCAAATTCTCTCTCACTATTCACAGCTGAAAGAAACATCTTTAAGACCTTGCCTGAGTTTTCAGCTAAAATCCACTTGATTTCAAGGTGACAGAGTAGGTTCTTAAGAACTATTACCACCTTGGATAATTATAAAGCTAGAGAAAGGCTGCAAGAGGGAACAAAAAGCAGATTAACACCTCTGTGTGTTGATGCAGCATAACTGAGGCAAAGTCACCAGTGACCCAGAACTAAGAAAGCTATAGCAATCCCTGCCAATTGGGAAGAAAACTGAAGTAAGGTGGAAGTGAGAAAACCTTTATCAACAATTAAAAACAAAGAGCTTACTTTATCTTTTTGAAAGCTACAGATATTTGTGGCTAAGAACAGAGGATTCTGAATATTGTCAAAGGTCACAGCTGCAAATAGTGAGTTGGTCGGCAATAAAAAAAAATACAAAGAATGAAGGGATAGAAGTAAACAAAAATGCTGTTGAAAAGAAAAACAGGGAACTGGGAAGAGAATTTCATATTTGGCCTTGGCACGTGCACAGGGAATGAAGAGATTACCAAAGCTCTGGGGCTATATTGTTGTTTCCTGAAGATTTTGGCTAGTGGAATTCAGTACTTCAGTTTTCAGGTTAGTTCAACTCGGCAAATACATTCTAAAACAGTGACCCCGGAATCATAACCCACTGATATATGAGAAAAAGATGCTCACACTACTTATATGTATTTTTCTCTCACTTTAAAAACATCTAACTTGTTAATATATTCTAAAATGTATATTTTACAATAGAACAACGGTACATGTAAATTACTAACTATATGAACAAGCTTATAGTGAAGACAAAAGATCAAAAATTATTTACTGATAATGGTATACGATCAAGAAAGTATGAGATTCTGATTAAGTAGGTCTAAGGTAGGGCCAAAGTGACTCTGGTGGATGTGTTTTACATATATCAATTCATTTTAATCCTTGCAATAATTGTACCATTAGGTTGTATAGTATACTTAGGCAAGTATTTTAACTATCCTCATTGTGCTAATGAGAAAACTGAGGCATAGAAAGGTTAGGTAACACCCCCAGTTCACACACAGCTAACGAAGAAGGGGAAGCAGAATTTGAATCCAGACCGTCTGGCACCAAACTCAGGGTTCTTAAATACTAGATGACATAGTCTCAAAAAGTTAGGAAACTATGACTAAATCAAAATAAAGATAAGCAGAGTAGATTGAAGAAGTGAAAATCTCAAGTAGAAGACATGAGTGTGGCATCCAGTGGGGAGTTTCACCAACTTGGATAACCCTCCAATGCAGTTTCCTCACTCACGAGCACCAACATAGACTCCCAAACAAAATATCTCACATATATTAGTCACATTTGATTGGTTTTGTGAGATGGGACTACTCTAGAAAGACAAAGATAGGAAATAAGACACTAAAATTGCTTCAATAAAATATCACCCAACCAGAGCAGCTCACTGTCATTTTTTTTAAATAGAAGCCTTTCTCCGTATGGAACTAATTATCGCCATCTGCCGTTCCATACTTCTATTTCCTCTCTAACAGCTCATTCTTCAAAAACTCAGTAGCTTCCTCCCTTTACATTTGTAAATGCTGTTGACTATGGATAAAATCCATGTTTACTTTCTATTCAAAACCCCATAGGAAAGCTTGTTTTAATCATCTACAGATGTTTCATTCAGTTCTGCTTAACTTGGCATAGAACTTCAGAGGGAAATAAAAGAAAAATCTTTATTTTATATTTCAATTGTAGATTGTTACAGACTAAATAAAACGCCAAATTGTTATTGGAAACAACAGAGCCACTGTAATAATGATAGTCGACATCTCATTTTTACAATTATAATTTTTTCTGGCGTTTGTTTAACTCAAGATGGTTTCCATATTTTACAAAGGGCTTTTTTTCTCCTTCTCTGAATGAACCTGCATTGAAGCCAAAGAACTTTGTGATTCATTTTTAATACAGTCTTAAACATTTGAAAAATATTGAAATAGTTGTATGATATTTAGTGACTAGGCTTTTAAATACTTTCCACCCTTCTGATACCATGTTTTGATACATTATCCTTTTGAATTTTTTTAAAAACTCCCATTAACCTCAAAGACCACTTTATACATTTAATACCTCTATGAGCCAGTTCTTCCTTATTTCCCTTCCATTTTTGATTTCTTAACTAAAAATAGTTGATGATATATAAACATTCATTATCAAATACATTTACACTTCACTGTTATTAAATGTCGGGGGAAAGACATTTTCTGGTAGAAAGAGTATTTCTATGAATTTGTGGTAGATTCTCTACTTACCTCTAAAAACTGTGACACAAGTATTTAGTATACCGTTTCTTTATAATCTGACCCTTGCAATCACCCAAAGCTCCTCAATGACATCCTACAATTTTCTAATGAAGTGCTTTGTAATTTTTCACTTCGTTAATGCCAAGAATCAAAGTACATTCCCCAAGACCTAAGTCCAGCCAATAACATTTAAATTATATTTACATGGCAAAGTTCATTTTGACTTTTCTTCTGATTCCAATGTGTTACAATATCATGAATATTAACTTGAGTCTTTTGTGTTTGATTCAGTACACGTGGTTCTAGATATATTCCCTTAAAGCACTGGAAGGAGCCTCTGTACACATATTTTTTAATATGTTCAAATAAAGATGACCTCAACTGACTTAAAGAGAAAGCCAGTGATGGTTCCTTACAATCATTTCAGTACACATGTCAGAACTCTGGTTTGATCCTGTTTATTTTGCTCTATCAGAATTCTATCCTATTGCTCTTTATGTATCTATTCAGAATACATGGGTCAAAGAAGTTGCCCATTACTAGAGCAAAGTGTGAATATCTGAGGGGGTATGGTCGAGATTGTATCTAAGAGAAGTCACCAAATCAAATAAAACATTTTAAGTCAAAATAAAGAAGAAAAAAGGTTTTTTTTACATCATCATATTTTCCTATATAAAAGTGACAGCTCTTCAGACAACTGTTTTGAATTCTATGTTGATAATAAGAAAGACTATTTACTTTCCCAAACTATTTGACCGACCAGCTATATGCATTTATGACCCAACATCAAAGACAATGAACAAATCCATTAAAGATCTGAGGGTACTTTTTGATGTCAAAGTTGTGCATAATATTTAGTGTAACTAATATTTTCTGCCTTTAATTAATTAAAGCTATTAGTGGCTATAAATAACTTAAGGGTTTTTTTTATTATTATTATTTCACAAGTCTTTCATTTCAGAAAAGGGAGTAAGGCATAGTCATCCTTTGATATCCAGACACTGTAATTAAGAAAACTGGATTCCTATGAGGCAAAGACAACAAATTATAATCTACCTCACCATAAGAATAAATAAAACTTGAATTCACAAAGTAACTAAGGAGTTTTTCCTGCTATAGACTTCTGCCACCATTTAAACAGTAAGAACACTAAAATCTAGTTCACTTATCATGTGTCTTTTTTAAAGAAAGGGGAGAACTGTAGTACCAATGCTTACTTGAGCATTATTTCTCTATGCATATATAATATTGGAGGATCCTTTATTAATATAAAATACAGGTAGCTAGTTGCTGCAAAATAATAGGGGGAATAAAAACAGAGTAGTTAACTTTCTGCAGAGATTATGATTAAAATAAAGTGCAGAAAGGAAAATAAAAATGCTAAAAAGCTGTAGGGAGACATTATATTTTATACCATAATTGAAAGAATAATTTAGTTGATTTTTTTATTCAAATATAAGGTTTTCAAACATCTCAAACACAAGCATGTATCACTTTGTGGGTGGATCAATCTAGAAAATGGCAAGAAATTTCCACCCATTTCTACCAAAAAAAAAAAAAAAAAAGGTCAGAGGTTATTAGTTTCTTAATCTGTGAAATCACCTATGTAATAGCATATTTCCTCAAATCTAAGATGCCATCAATTATAAAACATATTATTTTATTTACTAAGAAAAAACTCATGACAATTAAGTTATGATAGTCCTTTGATTGTAAAATACACGCCAATTTCAGAGATATTAAAATGTGAAAAAATGTACATCTTGGATTTGGAGAAATACAGTAATATCCTTTCCATGTATTCACATGGAAACAAAAGCTCAGTTCTGGAACACAACTGAATTCTCATGTCTTAGGAATATCAAATGTATAATAAATGCTTTAAAGAAGAAGAAAACATCTCACGGATAACATATTAAGTTAACTTTTCTACACATTTTCAAAAATCTGAACTTTCCAATACATTTTTTTCCATTGTGGCCTTACATATCTTTTTATTTTAACTTTAGTGCTGATTATAAAAGTAAAAAGTATTTATAATTAAAAAAGAAAAACTCTACAAAATGTAAAAAAAAATAGGATCCTGATAAAGATTTGGCCTGATTTTGATCTGCAACAATGCAGGCACTATATAAAAAAAAAATCTCTCTTCCTTTTCTCTCATTTTGTTCTTACTTCCATATGGCCCCTTTTCATATACACAGTTACAGTTATAGTAACTCCAATAGTTTCCCTTAGCTCCTGTAATGCTCACCCAGCTTTTAGAGACTTTGCCCAATTTGTGACTGGAGACTTCTGTCCTCCAATATGATTCCTCTGAAGGAGGGAGAGGGATAGATGCCAATTAGAATTCAAAGATATTAGAACTAGGGATTCAGAAACAGCTTCAGGGAAGTTTGAGGTTAACACTATTGTTTCAATTACTTTATGGATGTGAAGAAGGAAAGGATGGTTATGTTTCTTCTCTTGAGTTTTTTAGTGCTTTCTAGTGGATCCTAAAATTTTGTTTTAATTGGCATTATAATATATATGTACACAAATTAAACAGAAAAGACTCAGAGTTCTAATTCCACTTACAATGTTGAATGCATAAAAGAATATTGCTCTCACTCTAACAATGACTCCCAAAAAGCCAGATGATCTACTATGCTTGAGACCATCAGAGAGCCAAAATCATAATGCAATCAAGTAACCTGAATTCTAAAGAAGGTCAAGCCTTTTCAAAGAGAGACTGGACACACAAACTGTTTAGCCTTTGATAGAGCAAGGAAGAAAGAGGTAAGAAAAATCAGCCAAAATTTTAATGACTTCTCAAAGGGCAAGTAAATATGAGCTAATATGTCCATTTGGAATAGGTAGGAGCCCCAGACACAAATGAAGTTTCCACTTACAGTCTCTGTTCTGTGAGTACCCACTGGGTACTCAAACTCACAAGAAAGATTGAGAGCAGGACAGAAAACCCAATAGAGCTCTTTAAGTGGCCCATCTGCTGCTGCTGGGGAAACACACCCAGTGAACCCTTTTCTCTTATGAAACAATAGCCTTAAGGTACTAAAGGAGGAACAACAAACCCTGTTGACCCCAGAGTCCAGGAAAAGAGCCATTGCTTATAAAGAAGGAGCAGAAGCAGAAACCATCTGTCCCTGGAGTAACACAGGAAATCTTGGAACCAGGATTCTGCACTGATGCCAAGGAGAGATGAGCTTCTGCTAGGAGATAAGAATTCTCTCCTACCTAAGAACAATCACAGACACAAGGTGAAGTTTGGCTGTCATTGGGAGGAAAGGAAGGAATGATGAAAGAACCTTAACCCACACAGGGGCTGCCTAAAACTGAGGCGGGACCAACATAACAGAGAACTTCCTATATCCATCATGAGCCAATTCATGCAACAGCAGCCTATGGGCAAAGCAATACCATGAAGAGAGACCCCTCTGTGACTCAGGCAGGCAGGGTAGAATGGGAACACTGAGAAAAACCTTCCAGTACCCTAGGTCTTTCTCTAAGTTCAGGGTAACGGCAGCCACCATTAGGGGAACTCGAAGTTTGTGGTAAACTGAAGATAACCATAGCAACAACAAAACCCAAAAGCAGCTCAATTCCTGAACAGATTGATTCAAGGTCCACACTCATGGTATAAGAGAAGAAGAGACATGCTTATAACTAGACAGGAATTTTATTTGAATCAGTCTCTTCCATTCTTCTATACATTATGTCCAGGATTAAATAAAAAGTACAAGACATAATAATAACAACAACAGCATTGAGATAAAGCAAGCCATGTCAAATGATAAACCAACAGGAGCAAACACAGAAATTACTTACATGTTGAAAATATCAAACAGGGACTTCAAAATAACTATGATTACTATATTAAAGGATCTAGAGGAAAAAACGAACAACATGTATGAAATTTCATCAGGGAGAGGGAAACTAGAAAAAAGAGTCAAGTGGAACTAGAAGTAAACAAACATAATATTAGAAATGAAGAATTCCCTTGATAGGCTCTTTAGCAGATAAGACACAATGAATCTACAGATAGATTAATAGAAAGTATGAATGAAAATAATAAATTTTTAAAAAACAGAGCTGTAGGACAATATCAAATGGCCTAAAATATGTGTAACTAATGTTCAGAAAGAAAAAGAGAAATAGAAATATTTGAAGAGATAATGGCCAACAATTTTCCAAAATTAATGAAAACAACAAATTACAGATCTAAGAATCCCAGAAAACCTCAATTTTTTTTGAAAAAAGAAAAAACTAACAAAAAGACACTTAGACATTACATAGTCAAACTGCTGAAAAGATACTGAAGACAAATGGAGAAAAAAAGGAACATTGTATTTAGAGAAAGAAAACTAACTAAATGCCTAAAACAATATCACTTATATGATTTAAAGCCATAAAAATAAATAGCAACACTCACTTTGGTATCTTATATTGTGTACTTGATGCTTCCTCCGAAATTTTTTCTCTCTAATTTGACTGTAGAAGAGACCTATCCTTATCCTCTTATTAATATTATCTTTATCCCTTCGCATAGTACTGGTCAAAGCATGGGAGCAGATTTGCTTTCTCCATGATATTTTTTTTGCATGACATCAGTGAACTTGTCTTTCAGAACATAGTCTTAAATTATAAATATATTTTTAAATTAACTTTAAAAAACTGTTTATCTTACATTCTCTACCTCTTATTTTTCTAAAATACAAGAAGAGAGAAATATTTTTGAGGCTGGCTCTACATTTAGCAAAATGACACCATGGATCCTCCCCACTTTGATATTTCCTTTTCCCAGCACTTACATATTGAATTTTAAATAATACTATATTCATCAATGTACTGTCTTATTATCTGCAATTTCTTATGTGCACTTTCTTTTCCTCCACAGATTATTGATTCTTCAAAATAAGGTCTATAATATTCCATACATAAAAGACACATAATAATATGCTTGGTTACTAATGTTAATATGACCAAAACATATAAAAAGGTCCAGCTCTGTCCTGCTACTTTTAGGTTCCAGGCCCAAGAAAAGTGAACCTGTAGTAAGCAGATGTGGAGCCTACTGTTGACTTTTACCCTGACTTTCATCTGTCTTCCCAGCTACTTCTTCCCTGCTAGCCTTTCTGGCCTCTCATCTGTCCCAGCCCATGGTTATATTTGAGTTTCCCTGATATATTTCTTTATCTCTCTGGTTTCTCCACCATCACTTTATTACCCAGTCTATGGCCTGTTCTCTTCCAAGCACTATATCTGTTTAGACAAATTTTCTAGAACCTTCCTCATAAGCCATATACCAGGTTCTAATTCCAGCCCGAGGAGTCATGCTCTAGACAAAGAGTAATCTCAAAAGGTCTGCAAACAAAGAAATCTCTACATAAAGTCAGTGTAAGAAGGTGATATTACTAGGTATGTAAATAATTACTGGAATTATGTTTAAGGAAAATACAGCAAATTTTCATACAACAAATATCTATAAAAATCAAAAAAACATAATTCCAAAATTAGTAGTTTAGTAGAATGTTTAAATAAATGGAATATTCAGCCTACCAACTTCTCATACAGGTATAATAATTATTTCACAAAAACTAGTACAGCACTCTAAAGACTAGGCCAGTGTGCTCTTAAAAATTTAAGTGCTGCCAAGAAAACTCCAACGATCTGAGTTTAAAAGATGAGAAACTAAAGTGTCAAATCTACTTCAGACCTAACCAATGTATCAGTCATCTCTCATTATTCATAGTAGTTATATTCTATAAAGTTGCTGCAAACACTGAATTAGCAAATACTGAATCAATGTCCCTAGGGGAAATACAAACTTGGGTTCTTGTGAGTTTCTGGTCAAAACATTTTTGTCAACCAATCAATACATAACCTCGTTTTATGTGTTTCTGTTTTTAAAGACACCTTATTTAATATATATTGTCAAGTTGTTAACATTGAACTCACAGCCAACAGCACTATAACTCATGATGAAGGAAGCTTATCTAACACACATGTCCTCTCTGTAAGGCACATCACAGCCTTCTTAGACAGCACATCAGCAGTACACTTAGGGAGGAGGCATTTTTAACAGGTAAATCACCAGCAAAAAGCGAATGTGTGGGAAATATGATACTAAATGGACTGGGGGGGGGGCGGGGAAGAAAACCTTTACAGCACAAGCACCAAAAAAAGAATGCTGAGCATCAGCTTGTTCAACATTAGCTGGAACTATGTATAGAGGGGGACTCAAATTTTTCCTCTCTGTGCATGTCTTTGAATAACTGCAAAGGCACTGTGAATACTGATTTGGGGGTTACAAACAAATTTTATAAGTAAGCAAATTCACAAATATGGAATCTGTAAATGATGAGGAACAACAGCATCTCTATTTCAAATGTCCTCCTCAATGGCCCAATTTGATATATACCTTGAACTTCATCTTACCTTTCAATCTTCTTGTTAACATATTCATAAGCTTCACCCCTTGGTTTCAATGCATGTCTTCATTCTTCTTAACCACTGCTTGGCTCCAAGGACCTTGTCCCAGCAATGCATTCACATGGATGGGTCTGGGAAAGGCACATCATGCCTCACACATAGCACTGCCATGGACAGTTCATGAACAGCTCATGATTTCTACTGCTTCAACAACATCCATTCAAAACCTAAATTCATGGCCCTTTATCACTTTCTTTTTCAATCTACTATATTTTCAGAATCTATAATCTCTCATTGAAAAAGCTTAAAGGTGAGTCTCTGGATCATTTGGTTCTAAATTACTTAGGTCATTTATAATTTTTTTTAATTTAGGAAATCCCCCATAATTACCCCAACTCTACTTCCCTTTGCTAAAAGAATCTAATCTACTTGGTCAAATACTGCCTATCCCTTGTTCTCCATAGAGAAGTACTAAGTCTTTGAGCCACAACTTTTCTTTGGGTATACTGAAGCTGTTCATAAAGATATACAGACAGAAAGACAGACAGATAGAATGAATGAATGAATGAATGAATGAACGAACGAATGAAAAAACGAATGAACTACAATTATTCACTGGTGAGCTAATTTATTTTATTGATTGATTTAGTTCCCTCTATAACTGAGAGGGAAGAGGAGATCAGCAAAACTACAGCACTGAAGTCTAGACACCCTGAGCTGGTTGAACGGAAGTATAGAGAAAGGTTTAGAGGACACTGAAATATAAGCTGTCTGTTACAATATCTACATGTCTAAGGTTTGGAAAGAATCTTAAAGGTCTTCACTAAACTGTGGGCACCATCAGAGTAGGGGGATCAAGGCTTGTCTTGTTCAGCATTGTGAGCCCAACGTCTTTACCTTGCCTAGCACACTGTAAACACTAAAAAATACTTAGTTATTTCTCAACAATAAAAGGATATATAAAACATGGATGAATTTAAAAAATTTATTGAGTGAAAAATCCTTAAAACAAAAGACACCTACTCAATGATTGATTCCATCTATATGAAGATCTAGAATAGGCAAAACTAATCCATTGTAGCAAGCAATTGCAACAGTGGTTCTCTGGTTAGGGGCTACTGAGGAACGCGGGCTGGAGATGGCCTGAGACGGACTGTGAGGGAACCTTCTGAGGAGATGATAATGTTCTACATTTTGAAGGGGGTTTGAGATAGACAAGTACAAGCATTTGTCAAAACTCATAGAATGGTACACTTAAATTTGTGCATTTCATTGTATATAAACTTTACCTCAATAGTTATGCGATAAAACAAGTATAGTTAAATGTTATTAATAAGAGAAACTAGCTGGTGGGTATACAGGTGTTCACTGAAAAATTCTTTCAACTTTTTAGTATGTTTGAAAATGTTTTTAATAAAACACTTGGTAGGGGGCAGGAATTCCACATTCTAAAATGTCCTGAAAATATATTTAATGAAATGAAAATGTATCTTCCCCCAATCTTCCACCTGATGGCCTATATTTCCCTCATGATGTCCTCATCATGTGGTCATTTAGATCAGTGATTTCCAAATGCTGGTTCATGAACCAGCAGCGTCACAATTACCTTGGGTGCTAATAAAAATAGAGATGCCCAGCCCTACCCTGACATACTAAATCAAAACCACTGGCATACTTTTAATGAGTCTCTTCCCAAGGTTGTGTGTATGACCAGATTTAGAAGTGACAGATCTGGATTATATACAACCACTGCAATGATTAGGGGTTGGCCCACTTCATTTTGGGGTAAGCTCTATTCAAATTTTTTTCCTTCCACCAATCTAGAGTCTGCCTCACTGGGATATACCACTCATCTATTCTTCCTATTTTGGAGCCATAAACTGAATACCTCTCCCTCATTATTAAAATTATAGCTTTCATTTTGAGGGTTATTACATTGTATTAGGTAGCATATTCTGTGTTACACTCGCTGTGCTTTATCTCACAGCAGCCTTTTCAATTTCATATCTCCCCCCTCCACCATCATTCCTTTTCTCCCATCTGCCTTCCTTTCCCTATACCATGCAGTTATGGTAACTTCAACTTCTGTGAAATTTTTGTGACATGGCTTCTAGTCCTGTCACCACCTTTTTCAGAAAGTGATCACAGAATAAACCTCGTATTTTACTCTGCTGTGAATGAGCTTATCAGATCTTTTTTCTGAAAGTATATTCTGACAGAAGTGGACACCAAGCAAAATAAAAAGTCTGAAACCAAATGAAAATCAACTTTTGGCTACTTCACAGTTCTGCCTGACACCAGTTCTACTTATGGTATATTCCTCTACTTAGCCAAATAAAAGATTTCAAATGATCTGGAAGCTACAGTTTCTACTATTTATAATTTAGACATGTTTGACTGAAATTTAAAATTAATCCTTTCGGCTACCATATTCCATGAGTATTCCATGAGCTAAAATAAAACATTTGTATAATATCTCAATGTAAAATATCGTCACCTCAAGGTTTAATTTTGCTTTTTTGAATATGTTCAAACATTCCTGCTAAATCCAGAACTTTAAACAAGCTTGATTGAAAGATTTTTTAAATAAGTTTTACAAGATGAAATTACCAAGTTACCATTTTTTTTTCTATAGTCAACTTGAGATTTCTCAATTTTATAATTTTTACATGAAGTATCATTTGTAATATGCCATGAGTCAGATGAACAGTTTAACTAGTTGGTGTCATCAGTCCAACTTTCATAAATGTTGGTATTCTTGAATGGGACACATTTTTTCATGAGTGTGATAATCTTCTTAATATAGTCATGACATGCTTCGTTAATGTATTCATAATGTTTCTTCAGCCATTAATTTCAAAATTGGAGTGTTCTACATTTCAGGCATATTTAGCTACTGCTATATTGAACCATTTTGGCCAAAAAAATAGCAATTTCATGGTTCAACCTAATATTAACTTAATTTGAATTGTAAAAGATAAAGCAGAAATGTGTCAATTAGCAATCTTACTTCTTCTGCCTCCCACTGGAATAACTCTCAAACAGTTTCCTCTCTACTATGAAAGTATGATTTTCTACTACGAATATTCTTTTCATAATTTTGAAAACATATACTTGAATTTGCCTCTAAGACTATCTTTTTACCATTTTGATTCAGCTGTTCTTGAATACATGCCCATGCCAATTTTGAGGGAACAACAAGTTTACATACAATGTCAAGGATAACATTCAAAGGTAGGATGGAAATAAAGATGTTTTATATCCTTCCAAATACTCTTTAAATTCTACTTTAAGTGGCTTTAATGATTTTTATATAGAAAATGGTTATAATTCTCTCATAATGTGGCACAGAGCCCAAAAGAACCCAGAAAAATTCAGTACTTGCAAAGATTAGGAATTGACAGTATAGAAAGAATTTTAAATGATAAATAAAATCTTTCCATAAGATATTTACTTTTGAATAACATCTAGATATCAAGAAGAAGATATAGAGATTACAAAAAAAGTTATATTTCTTTTGTTAATATAAAAAAATAAGATACATCTAGAATAGTTTACTATAAAATATTCTTTTAACCAATGTTTATAACTTATATTTTCCAACTTGGATTAAATATATGTGTTTTGCAACTTTTAGTGGCTAATTCTTTTCTAGACTTCGCCAATATAAAATACTTTTCCTCTTCTGTGTCTTATTTGTTTTGATAAATATATACATCTCATCTTAAGGAAAGAGACTATGTCTTAAGTTTCTCTGTCTCTCCCTCAAAGTCTTGCACACTGAAAACAGTCTTGCACACCAGGCAGAATTTGTCTCTTTTTTTTTTAATTAAAAAGTATTGGGGTAACAGTGATCAACAAAAGTCAATAAATTTCAAGTGTATAATTCAACAGTATATCCCTTTTATTGAAACAGAACAGTGTCTTTTACCCTTGACCAATTTAGTTACTTTTATCTGTATCTTTCCTATTCCATTTCTACTATTTCTAAAGAAGCAATGGCTAAACAATATACAGTGGTCTAGGTACAGACACAGCATGGTTTTATTTTGGTGATACAGATTTGTGCACCTAAACCAGCTGTGTTCTGTGTAGTCCCAGAATGTACGTAGGTGCTGCATGAAAACTTAATTACGTATTAGTTCAAAATAACTAATAACCAATTCAGATATTCCAGGTCTCAATTTTGTAATACAAAAATGTTTAACATTGTCAATCTTTCAAAACTCTACTAAGATTCATGTATGGACTGAATCACTTCACTAGAGAAACCCACTCTCTGTGGGAAGATATCAGGCTAGGATTTTCAAATTTTTTATGTATGATCTAAAGGAATCTCCATAGGAGAAATACCCTTCAAATAAGCACACAAATATTTTCTGCCTTAATTTATGATTATTACTTTTGAATATAACATGGACAGATTTTCAAGGCTAAAATTTAAGACAACTGCCCAGCTAATTAATCACAAATAGTATCTAAGTAATCAAAATAATCTAGTCATTATCTAGGCACAGAATCATTGGTTCTGTCACTACCTTAAGCTGAATAGACTTGGAATAGTCATTTAATCTCTCTATATGTGTTTTCTAATAACTAGAGTAAACAAACTTCTACTACCTGTCTATCTACTTGAGAGAAAAATTAGAGCAGGGTTTCTCAACCTTGGCACTACTGAGATTTTTGGGTCCAACAATTGTTTGTCGCAATGTTGTGCATTGTAGGATGTTCAGTAACATGTTTGGTCTCGACCCACCAGATGCCAGTAGAGAAAACATACACACACACACACACACACACACATACACACACATACACACACACACACCCCGTGGCTGTAACAACTCAAGTATGGACAGACATTGTCCAATGTCCTTTTTTTGGAAGGGGCAAGAAGACCAAAATCGCCTCTGCCCCCACTTGGAAATGACTGAATAAAATGGTGTGTGTGTGTGTGTGTGTGTGTGTGTGTAAAAATCATTTATAATCAAATATATACTGATCACCTACCATATGCTGGACACTGTGGCCAAGTCAAATATAATGTGATTTACGGCCTCAAATAGTTTACAGCCTTGTATGAGAAACAGATGAACAAATCCATGTTTGTAGTGATCTCAGTTTGGGAGCCCAATGGGGGGAAAGGGCAGAGAGATCACAACATTTAAAGAGGTGAATCCACAGTAATTGGTAACTAAATAGATGTGGGGATGAGTAAATAGGAGAGAAAAACAAAATGTCAACAATGGTTAATTATTATTTAGTGCCAAAGTCAAAAGAGTTTTTCCACAAAAACCAGAACATTTCCCAGAAGAAAACTCTCACCACGTAAATTTTCATAAAATAAATATTTTCACTATGACTGCTTCAATTTTAACCAGTGGAGGAACATATGTAGACAAACTACTTCATTTCCTCCATCACCAGAATTATCAAGACCAACAGGGATCAGTTAATTCCCATACTGTAATTGCACTATCAAGGTCCACAAAAAATGGCAGTAACATGGTAAAAAAAACAACATGCATCATTTATGGTTTATTTATTTCACTCACAGAAGAACACATCACTTTAACATTATCTAAGAGTTTTATTCGATATCGATTTTGAAAGCCCAAGTCAAATGCATCTGCCCCAATACCAAAAGAAACTAAAACCTAAACCAGGGTCAGAAACCACCTTTATCCCAAGACAGTGGAGATGTGTAACTTTTCAGAATATTATCTACATTTGAGGTTCGCACAGAGGTGACTCTATTAGCTTCCCCACACTACAGTACAGCAGGGCAAACAACTATCCCATTATCTTATGGCATTTTCTACTTTGTATGAAACTAGGAAAGTGCAATTTCAAGACACAGAACACAGCATTCATTAGAGAAGAGTTAGTTAGAGCTGCTAACGGGGCCCCTTTGGCTTCTGGTCCTACAGAGGTATTTGGAGGAGGTCCAAGTGACTAACCACATTGATTTCAGATGAAATTCCCTGCAAATACATGTTACACAATACTCCAAAATATATGAAAGCCTTCCTGGTTTTTAGAGTTTATAAGTCCCTTGACAATGGAATTCTGTGTGAAAATATCAAAATTCAAGAAAGAAAGATAATTTTTGAGAGGATCAAAAATGGAAACCATTATTGGGATACAAAAACATTTTAGTTACTTAAGAATCCACATTTCTAAGAAAAGCAGCCTTATTAAACGATATTTGCTCAATCGGCAATTTTCCCCCATTTAATTTTCATAAACAGATCACTTTAAAATGTATTTCCCCTAACAAAGATTATACATTAACAACAAATAATACAACGTCTTCAAATTTTAATTACTATTAAGTGCTTTGTTTGGCTTCCAAGAAACTTACAGAAAAATGTTATTAAAATAATTTCATTTAAGGGGGTAGGCATTTGTTTTCTATTTTTAAAAAGGTGGTTCTGAAATTCTGGCCCTGTCAACATCATTTAAACATTCCTGTTTGCATGCCTCAATATAATAAATTAAATCAGCATTTTAATTGTGCCCATGCTTTGTGGTTCCTGGCAGCACAAAAAGATTCTCTGTAAGCTCACAACTTCCTCCCAAAAAAACCCCACTGAGTGATTAATTACTAGTCTGGAAGATATAAATATGTCTCTCAATAAAGACAATATAGACTGCTAGAAGCTCTAGCCTTATACATCTCCATAGGGTGCCTTAATGTAGCAGACATCCTCCTAATTCAAACAGGATTCTGGCTCAAGCATTCACAGACAGCACCATGAGAAACTGTTCCTTTATTGAACAGCATATATTATTTTAATTAGCATCATTTTGTACACATATAAGAATCAGAGGAAAATCAGGCTTTTTTGTGTAAATATATAGAAATCTCAAGGTGTCTCTGCTCTTTAAGAAAGAACTAAATAAGAACAATGGAGAAAAACCATGAGTTTTAAAAAGCACCATCTCTCTATATACAGTATTTTAGGTTACAACTTGACATTACTCATGCTTCATTCTGAGTTAAGGGTTTGGCCAAAATGCCACAACTTTATGTGAAGACATGAACCCGCAGGTCTATTTAGTTCTGTATGAACCATGCAACTACTGTCTGAACTGAGAAGCTATCATGATGATTAGAAGGAAGATAAGCCTGAAAAAGGGACCTATTGGCCCCCTCCCTTTATGTCTAACAGTAGAAACAAGAATTGATGGAATTTCTAAAACTGTATTTACAAGACCAAAATAAGATAACAGTAATTATACCAATCATTTAAAACAGGAATTGTAAGTAAAGTCAACTAACTTGAAAATAAAGATAAATACAAGAAATCAAGATTAGGAGTTGGCTTTTTTAAATTGGAGAATTGTGATGTGTAGCTTTTATTTAATGCTTTGCATTCATGATCATAGTAGAACTAAACACCACAATTCCTTTACCGTTTCAGTATGTGTTTTTAAGAAAGGGGGTAGGAGAGCAGGCAAGATTATCATACATCATTCTGGCCAGTCTAGAAATCCAGACATCATGTTCCTAATGTTCCTATTTAAAACGACATGAAAGAAAGGTTCTCTAAAAGCCAATATACATTCGGCCAAGATAAAAAGACATTTGTAGTCTTTTACTCTACTGATAATTATATTTCTACCTGGCCTTGTCAAAGACATTTTGAGCGTAATCATCACACATAACTGCAAGGATTAAATCACTCAGTAAACATGAGTCTGAACTGGAGTTTTGCAGTAGACTGCAAAAATGGCCATAATATTTTAACACCGCCCTTTAAGAGGTAGAATATATTTTCCCACCCCTTGAATTTGGGCTGGTCTTATAGCTTTGACCAATAGGATGCACAAAAATGGCAATATACTAATCCCAAGCTGAGTCCTCAAGAAGCCTTGCAGCTTCCATTCTCAAACTCTGGATACTCTGTGCCTACCATGGAAACAAATCCAAGCTGGCCTGTAATAGGTTGAGAGCTCATGTGAGAAAAGGCCCCAGTCATCTCAGCTGTCTCAGATGCAGCCATTATAAACAACTGAGCACAAGCAATCGATCAGTTGACTACAGTTTTTAAGTGAGCCCAGCCAAGATTGGACAAGCTTAGCCCACACCAGAATGGCCCAGCTGAGTCCAACCAACATTGTCAATCTGCACTATCATGAGCTAAATTAAATAAGTACTTTTTGAAGCTGACAAGCTTTGGGGTCATTTGTTATCCAGAAATAGATAACTGATGCAGGTCCTGTAACCTCATAACTAAACCTTTCCCAGGCTTTAAGCTCCAAATCAAGCTTTCCACTATGATCATAGCCTTTACCAGTTACAACTGTACATACTCTGTTGACCTAGTTCCTTTTGATACTAATTTTTTTCTGTAACAAAATTCAGCACTTAGCTAAATAATGCCCAATATGATTTTCTAAGGTATATCTAAGTATTTATGATTCACATACAAATGCTCAGCAGAGATCACGTTGTATATTTCTTTTTTATTATTCATCACCCTAAACACATAGTAGATATTAAATACTTGGTTTGATTTGAATATAGCTGGAGTTCATAAGACCCTTAAACTTTTCTTATTTGTAACATATAAATAATATAAATGTTTCACCACAAAAAATACTGAGTAATTTTTAAACTTTCACATTCCTTTATAAATATAAAATATAATTAATTTCATAATAAAGCAAAAACTAGATAAAATTTAAAACTTCTATATAGTCAAAGATACAAAAACACAATTAAAAGACAATGACTAAAAATAGTCGTGATATATGTAAGAGCTAAAATCCACAAAGAGCTCTTTTAAAGCAATAGAAAAAGATGAATGGCTCAAAATAAAATTGAGAAAAGGTTATAAAACGATTACTGCATTTTAAAAAGACTAAATAAGATCCAGTATTGGTGATATAACTGTAAACAGAAACAGGCATTCTGGTACAAGGTTGATAGAAGTCTAATGTGGCATAGCTTTAAGAAGAACAGTGGGCAATATCCATCAAAATGTTAACTCAAAATGTTATCAGTTTTAACCCAAAAATATTCACTGAAACCTTGTTTTTAGTATTAAGAACTGGATAGCTAAATATTCATCAGTACTTTCAAGGTAAATAATGATTCATCCATATACAGAAAACTAAGCAAAAATTTTCAAGAATTTGAAGGATTTGTACATTCTGACATGAAAAGATCAAGAAATATTGTTAAAAGTCAGGTCAACAAAAATAGTGTAATAACATTTTTTAAAATAAGAATATATATGCATAGAAAAAAGGCTAGAATGATACACACTAATAAGGAGGAATGTGGTTGGGAGAATGAAGGAAAACAATAAATTTTTGCACATTTAATGTATCATTTGGATTTCCCACAAGCATGAATTTATGTGATATGTGTATAATTTATTTATATTACACCTACCTGGGCAGCAGAAGGAAGCAGGTCACAGATGGATTCAACTGAAGAGCCAAAGAAAGAGCTGTGCATTCAGGGAGGAGGTCTCCACTTTTGTCCTGGTTCAAGGCAGTGGAGTGGTTGGTACTGCACACAGATGTGAGCAGGGACTAGCATTATGATCCCTTGTAATGTGACTTCCTCAATGGCAGAGGAGAGGAGACATTGAGCAGTTAGCTGTGCTGGGGACCTCATGTTTGGCCTCTTAGAACCACAGTAGGGCATCCTGAATCTGGAATTAAGAAAAACAAGATGAGCTTCTGAAAGTTAAACCTGAACATCAATACAAACTAGATCACAGGAGAGAGATGAGAGGCCGCCTAAAATAAGAACAAAGCTAGCAGCTACCAATCACCAAGCAATCTATTTCAAGAACTGAGGAATGTCAGACACTATTATCTCACTTAATCTTCACAACAACTCACTTGTTTTTATTTCATTGAAGGGAAAATGAGTTTAGAAAGGTTAAGGAAATGAGTAAAGGTCACATAACTTATACATGGCAGTGCTAGGAATTTGAACCTAGCCCTGTTTAATTCAACACCTATGTTCTTATCTAAAATGGTACACTCTCTTCTGTAACAGAGGCAAAAAGCCTTCTTGGTTGGCAATATAAACTTGCTGTATGTATTAACATAGCTAAGGTTATAACGAGTCAAATTAAAACAAGCATTGCTTAGCCATGGACACATAGAACCAAGGTTTAAGACAAGCACATGGTAACAGCCTATTCAAATGAGCTCCAGGCAACAGGAACCCTGGTCCAAGGATCCATTTGGTTCAAGCAACAGGTTGAATCCTAGCACAATAAAGGCCAGGCCTGGACCATAGATTCACCAAGGCAATGTCATCCTATGCCATCTCTTAAAAAGCAAACAGCTCTTCTATGGGCTCTTTTTCCCTTTTTGGAACTTCTATGGTCCTTTTGGTACATTTCCATCATCTTTTGCTATTTTAGGCCTGTTTTGAATTCACACAATCTAAGTAATTGACACAAGGCATTGGTGAAGAATATATATATCACAAATCTGTCTCAAACCTAGGTCAACTGGGTTATCCTCACAGACCCAGAGTAAATACATAAAGAATTGAGGCAAGTATGCGGGAGAAAAGAGTTGCAGGAAAGAGTGCTATGTCCCTAAACTAGAGAAAGAGATTTATGGAACAATTCTGATAGGACACACTAATAGAAAATTCATGCCCACTTTTATCTGTTTTACATATTGGAGGTACATGAGATTTTTTTGAAGAATGGGTTCCATTGCTTGTAACAAAAAAGTTTGACCACCAATGAGATAGAAGAAAGGGATGGCTGGTGCTCTGTTCTGTCACATAATGATTATTGTTTCATTGGAAATCAATTTGTAGGCATTTGTAGCTATAGCTGATTGAGACATGTGGTTGGGAATGGATTCCAAGTTCTGCAGAGTGGCTCTATTCAGTATTCTCTTAAGAGTCTGATTTGTAACCATAAAAGAGCCTTCATAATTAAAACTCTCACCCAAACTGCAATCTTAAATAGACATAGGTTTTATTAGGCATTATGGTGGCATAAAGGGAATGCAGTTTTCTGGCAATGGTAAGCAATCCCTTTGGAATGGAAGCCCATTATCCGGAGGCAGTGGTAGTTATCAAAATGGGCTCCTAACCTGAGACACTGAGTTCAAATCCCAGAGTTACTCCTTACTAGCTATACAGTCTCAGGGAGGTTATTTACCCTCTCCAAGCCTAAGGATTTTTATATGTAAAATGTAAACAACATAGGAGTATTGTGAGGATTATATGTCTATAAAGTGCTTTGTACTAGGTCTAGCCCAGAGTAAGCCTCTTCATATGTTAGTCTGTACATTATCATAGTATGACTAAGGATAAAATGAAATATGGTTTGGAGAACAGAAAGCACAACAACATGGAGGGGGCATGAAGTGAACAGAAAATAGGGAGCGCAAAGAGAAGATGTGGGGGACTGAAGGAGATTTCGTGATCTCCTAAGTTTTGGGCTTCAATCTACAGGGTTGTTTAGTAATTCACTGGTTTGTAAAAACATATGTTAAGTGTTTACTCTGTGTCAAGCTCCAGAGTGAAAAAAAAAAATAAAGGTATATAAGGCAAGATTCCTGCCCTAAAACAAGTCCATTTATTAGGAAACATGATGAATTACAATCCTAAGAGATGGAGGATACAATAAAAATATGTACAATGTGCTATGGAAACACAAAATAGAGTGCTGAAATTTGGAAGAAAAGGAAGAGATCTTCCTAAAACTATAAATGGTTGGTTAGAGAGGGGACTGACTCCTGCAAAATGAAGAGAGATCTTTATTAAAGGTGTAAAAGAAAGAGAAGAAATAGTTCTACCCACTGAGGAAGTTTAAAATAGCTGAGATTCTAATATATTTGTACCACTAGACATCACGCTGAATCTAAAGCAATGGACTCTAAAACTCTGATTCCTCAAAGTCCATAGGCCTCTTAAAGATACAGAGAAAAGAGTCCCAAATATAAGGGAGCCAAACCTGAAAAATGTTTACTTCCCTGAAGCTGATCACTGTTTTGACTCTTAGGAGGAATTTTAGAGAGAATGAAGACAAAATTTCTCTTATTTGAGAATTTCACAGTCATTGCCAGTTAAGGGTGGAATGAAGTATGCATCCACAAATGGAAAAAGACAGAATGAAGATTACAAAAGTTTTATGTAGTGTAATGCTGAAGAGCTGAATAATACCCCCCACTCCCTAAAAGATATGCATGTCCTAATCCCCAGAACATGTGAATACGTTACTTTAAGTGGTAACAGAGACTTTGCAGATGTAATTAAGTTAAGAATCTAGAGAAGGAGATGGGATGATAGAAGCAGAGGTTAGTATACACTTTGAAGATGGAGGAAGGAACCATAAGCCAAGGAAAGCTGAGTTTCTATAAGCAGGAAAAGACAAGGAAACAGATTTCCGGCCTGGAGACTCTAGAGGGAACATAGCCCTGCCAATACCTTTAGCCTCATAAGCCCCATTTTGAACCTGTAAGAGAATGTGTTTTTGACCCACTAAATTTGTAGTAACTTGTTACTGTATCAATAGGAAACTCATATGAGGAAAGGGGTTTTCCAACAAAAACCTCAAAGCCTAAAAGAAGAGAAAGAAAATGGAAAAGAAGTTCGTCAACCAAGACTACAGCAAATAGCATAATAGGGGGAAAAATACCAAGTTTAATGCCCAGAGGGAGACATGATCCTCCCAACTCCAAAAATGTAGCTTTCTGCAAGACTCTTAAGCTTCATTTGAGTGAAATTCAGATCCTGCCTATGCGGAAGCCCAGGCATTTCTCAGGATCACACTAAAAGAAGACGGTGGCCCACATTTGGTTATTCTTTCTGCCAGTAGAATGGTGTCCTTATCAAAAGAACTGGTACTTATTGACTCCACAGCCAGAAGTGCCCAGTCCCACCCCAAATAAAAAGAACGTTGATATTAGCCACAGAGATGAGGAGATGAAATTCTCTTATTCTCCCCAGAACGAAATTTGTGCTGGTGTTTATGGGAGGAAAGGGAGAGAGCAAAATCATGTAGAAGACACATCTACATCATTCACATCCCCAAGCAGATAAACAGACTAAGAACTTTAGGGAATACCAAATTTAGTTCTTTGCATTATTCTTGACTTGCAGATCCCTTGCAAATATATTTAAATGCTATTATCAATAACATCACCTTCTAAAATAAACTTCTTTTCATTTATGAATTTTTCTTCATTTTGACCATGTGAAACCTGCAAATTAAATATACAACAGGAGACAAAGGCAACAAGGCAGACAATCTCCAGCTAAGAAATTTGAAAAAAAAAATGGGGAATAGAAAAAAAAATCAACCTTTGATGAAATAATTGCTTCTGCTGTTATTTTTTGGTATTGCTTCAGAAATGTTCTCTCTCTCTTTTCCTTTCTTGTCCCTATAGTGAGGTGCCCTGCTGCTGTGCAGATGAAAGGTCCAGTCTCTTTAAAATTTCATGCCGAGCTCTTCACAACATCGAAGCTTTAAAGGCCCATGGCAAATTCAACATATTGTTAGACTTGATGGAAGCAGACAAAAATTACATGCAAAATATACTGTATATTCATTGTCTGAAAATACAGTTAGAGCTTCCTATATTTCACTACCAATATGGACTAATTTCAATATTTAGAAAAACAAAAGATGCACATGGAGTGAGTATTATAGCAAAAATAAGAATGAAACTCAAACTATCTAAGGTTAGATTAGGGTCCTAGGATGCATGAATAGTTTTATTCATAGTTTTCCTGAATTGTTTTAAGTATGTAAAGCACATTTAAAAGACACCAAAGAATACAAAGGGCAAAAAAACTTTTTTTCTAAAACTTGTACATATCATGGAGTTCTTTGCCCTATGTTATCTCTTTTTATATCTCTATGAGAAAAATATGGGGATAGCTGAGATTTTATTTTTATATATATAATTACCTCAAAAAAATTAAGGCCTCGATCTGAAGATACTGTAGTAGAAAGCACAATAATCTCAAAAGTAAGTTTATCAATCATTATTTAATTGTAATAGGTGAACTTTAAAGTTAATTTTGAAGTTCACAGGTTAAACATCATTAACTAAACATCTAAACTTTAGGTTTGTGTTTTATTGTAGCTATTTTTATGTGGCCCCATTCATTTTTATTCACTCATTCTCTTCTTTCAAACATTTATTGAACATCTACTCCATGTCAGGTACTGTGCCAGCTGTTGAGAATGAAAAAAACAGAAAGATACGGTCCCTGCCTCCAGAAGGATTACAACACAGTACAAGGAGATGAACACAGTAAAAGTGTGACAAAGCCTTAGAGGTCCTATGGCAGAAGTAGGGGATACCAAGGTAACACAAAGAGTGGTTGATTGATTCTTTCTGGAGGAAGAGGAAAAGTTATATCCACGAGTCAGTTCTTGACCAGAGGTTTGGAAACTATCTCGGTGCTGATGACATAAATCAAGGCAGTAGTAGTAAAGTTAGATAAGAGGAGACAAGTTCTAGAAAAACCAAGAGTACAAAATCTATAGGACTTGGCTACTAATAAGAAGTTGAAAGCAACAGCATGAGAGGAGGGCGAGATGAATCCCAGGTTTCTAATATTGGTATCATTCACCCATACATTCATTGTTTCAACAGTTATTTACTACCTAATATGTGCCAGGCATTAGTCTACATGCTGGAGACACAACAACGAACAAATTATAAAAGAACCCAACTCACTAAACTTAGAGGACAAAAGAATAGTAAACAAATGAGTAAGTACTATTAGGATAGATAAGTGCTCTGAATAAAATAAAATAACGCAAGCTCAAGGAATATAGAGAAGGCCAAGACAACTGTGGCATGTTGAGCAAAATGAAATCACAGGCAGACAAGCAGGGCCAAATCACATAGGATTTATAGGTCAGGTAAGGAGTTTGAATTTTGCTTAAAGTATAACAGGAAAATTTGCAGCTTTTAAGCAGAGAAGTGATAAAAGATCATTGGGATATAGATTAGGAAGTAAAAAGGAATCAGAGAGCCCAGCTCAAAGGCCCTTGCAGTGATCTAGACTATAGATCACTTGGACCAGAAAAGTAGCAGTGCAGGTGAGAAAACTTGGGTAGTGTCAGGGTCCCTTTTAGAGATAAAGTTGACAGGTCTTGCTAATGAGTTGGCTATGCTGGGTAAGGAAAAAATGTCAAGGTGATTCCTAGGGTTTGACTTTTGGCACTGAGTGGATAAAGCAGCTAAAAAAGGAAAGATTCAGGGGCAAAAGCAAGACAGGGGAAGAGAATCAAAAACTGTTTGAGGCATGTTAGATTTGAGATGTCCTTCAGGCATTGAAGTAGAGATATCAAGTAAGCAGTTGGTTATATGAGACTAAAACTCAGAGAAGAGGTCAGGGCTGGATATTAATTTGGGAGTCTCTCGGTATATAGGTGCAAAGTCATGGGGCTGAGTGAGATCATGGTGAGTAGGATGGGGAAAACTTTCCATAGATAAGAGACCCCTGAGACTCCCCCACACTTAGAGGTAGAAAAGAGATCATGAAGCTAGGGCCACAGAGGTAGGAGAGAAACCAGGAGAGTGTGATGTCACAGAAGCCAAAGAGACAAGTAACGTTTCAAGAAGTCAGCTATGGGAAAAGCACTTAAAAGTCAAAGAATTGAGGAGATAGAAGTAAGCACTGGATTGGAAATCATTAAGATTCTTGGTGACCTTATAAAGAGTTTCCAGGGAGTTGAGAGGACATAACACCTACAGCTGTTAAGAAAATGAGATGTAAAGAAGTAGAAACCACTAGTGTCAACAACTTTCATGATCCAAATTTTGTTGCAAAAGGTAGCCAAAAGATGGGGCTGGATTAAGAGGCATTTGACTTTCTCAAAGGGTCCTGAAATCACCCACAGAGGAGGACAAAGGTAGCTGAAATTGTATTAGAGTTCTTTGGGCTCTAGTTCTGATTGTTCTATCATGAATGAGTTGTGTGACCCTGGGCAAGTCATTTCTCTTCTCTGAGGTCCATGTCTTTACCTGTCATGGGAAGAGTTTCTATCACAGCTGAAACTTAAGACTAAGACCATCTATATGTGCTCATGAATGTTAATATAAAGAGGACTTTGATCAAATAAATGTATGTACACTTTAAAGACAGACCAATATTAGCAATGAAAACATTATCATCAATTTCAATGCACTTCAAGTGCATACTCTTCATATTTATAAGTTTTTACTTTGTCCTATTGTCTTCTAAACAATAACTTCCACTTGACAATGTATTTCATTTAGTTTCAAGTAAATTTTCATTTCAAATTAATATCTTTAAATTCTTGGAATCTCAATTTTCTTTTTCCAATGACACTTTAAAACTTCACTTACATTATGTACATTTGAGATGTTTCTGCCATTTGTTTCCTATTTTTTCGCCTTTTTTAAAGTAACTGAAAAAAATTATAAAAACTATGCCCAATGTCAATCAGCGTTTTATTATACAATACCACAAATTATCATATCTCTATCAACATGTGTAAATATAATTATCTAAGTAGTGTGTATGTTTTACTGAAACAATCTATAGGTTATGTGTATTTGTGTTTGTGTGTGTCCATGTGTGCTTGCATATAAATAGCATTTTCATGAACTTTCAAAATTTGGTCTTTGACTGAGATATCCAGAAATTATCAGTTTAGGCAAAATCAATTGTTAAAATTGATCATAATTAATACTGAAATAACCTAAAATGATAATACATATGATGTGTAAATATTTTGTATACTGTAAAATATTACATATATGTCCACATACTAATATGAAATTTAGAAACTATCATGTGACTCTAATGTTTAACTGATGGATAAATCTTTGTAATGTTAAAATTCCAGGTGAAAGACAATTGAATAAAAGACAAAATAATCTCTAAAAATAACTAAGATATGATCTGGAAATCTGATGAATTTTCAACTGCCTGAAGTAATAAGAGATACTGGCTTTTATCGAAGAACTGTGAGGTCCCAGGCTCAGAGCTAAAGGCTTTACTTTCATCATATATTTAAAAATCTCACAACTGGCTTTGCCTTCTCAATTTTCCCACTACTTAACAAATATAGAAACAAATGAAGCTTGTCCTACTGTTGGAGGCCTGATATGACAGGGCCAGGATCAATATCTGAGACCTTCTGTCTGAAAGGCATACAAATTGGCATTATCTCTAGGAAATTGGTGCTTTACCCATTTTATAGATGAGGACACTAAGGCTTGAGGCATTAACCAACCTGTCCTAGATTTCATAGCTGGTAAATAGAAAAGCTGAGACCAGAAGCCAAGGAGTCCCCAAACATAGATTTTGTTATACTACAGTGCCCAGCAGTGGGAAAGTTTTTCAAAAATCGACCCATTGATTAATGAAGAATTAAGGAACAACTCTTAAAATACCTAGACTTCTCTAAAAATCATGCCCTTTGAGAAAGCAAGACCATTTATGTTTTTTTACTCAATACAACTGCCACTTTTCCAGCTCGGGAATCAGGCAGAGTTTTAAGCCCTGGGATTTACCCTGAAATGTCCCATGGGGTACTGCTCTGCCAATATTCTCCCAAATCTTTCTTTGTTTCTATAAGTAAAATATTAACAGCTTTGCCCCACATGAAGCTAACAACCGAAAGATATTATATAATTGATATATCCTGCAAAATATTCATATGCAAATAGCTTATACAAACATAATTAAATTAGGGGGCAACTGAATAGGTGCTACTCCTTTAAGTTAATCAGATAATAAAGAACACACTTTGAAAGAATCACAGAAATAGAATGTACCCTTAAGTTATATCACAAGGAGGAAAAAAACTCTCTGGATAAGAAATTCAGGTTTAGTTAACTTAAATCAGACCAAGGGGATTTAGGTTGCTTTTTTAATCTACTTCTGCATAATGATCTCTCAGATTAATCATACTGTTTAATAGAATATTATTATTAATTAGACATGTCATTGCTTCAGGCAGAAAGTTATTAGAAAGTAAAAAGGCCATATTCCAAAGGCTCATAAGAGAAAGATTTCCATTTCTATCATTGCACATCTCTTTTGGTTCCAATTCTCAGTGGAAATTCCTCAATGAATTCAGTGCTTGTAACACTAACGGTTAGAAGTGTTTCCCATTTAAAAGACAGGGTTTGCCTTGTAAGATATTTTCTGTGTTATTTATAAGCCAATTACTTTTTGGGGGGGATGTGGATTCAGAAGAAAATCCTTCAGTGTTGCCCAGATGTTTATCATCTTCCACTAAGGCTCTTAGACAGGACTGAGGCACAGAGAAGAACAGCTGGGTCATCAGTTTCATCCATCAGGCTAGCATTACCTAGTGTTCTCGTTTTCTTCAGTTGGCTCTCAGAGATCACTGAAGCTACCTCCTCATTCCTATAAGCCCCAAATATTATATCTATACCACTCTAGCCACACAGGAAAACTCTACTCTCCTCCCACAGGCCAGGACTCCATGAGGCTCTCTCAGGCACCCTGAACAGACATCTCTTTTACTCCCACACTAGGCTACTAGAATCATATTGCTTTCCCAAGCTCCAGCATAAGAACAAGGACATAGGTATTTTCTGTCCCCAGATTCCTCACACTTATTTGGTCCTACTGTCCATCTGCCTTCACCCTCCATTCTCCCTTCAACTCTAGCCTCCTCACTCCAAACATCCAAGCGAATTACCAGGGATTCTAATTAACAGTGAAAAATAGAGACTAACAAAGTCCAAAGACCTCAACTTCTGGCACATACACCAATGAATTTTCCCAGTTATACAAAGTTAATCTCTTCACTTGTACCCCTTATCTCATGTCCAACCTCCTCTTCAGGAATCTCTCTCCATCAGCTGCCTTCCTCCTCTGTATTTTCATCCTGTCTCTTTGACTCTTTCCCCTCAGCTTATAGAATAAATACATGGCTGTCATTAAAATGCACATACATCACAATGAGAACCACACAAACAACTCTCCCTTGACCCTTTTAACTCATCTTCCCTTCACAGCTAAGCTTCTCTAACAAATAATAATAAGACTATTCCAGGCAAAGAAAAGAGTATGTGTGGGAAATGAAAAAGAACACAGACCTTCTAGAAACCTGAAGGCCTGAGTGGGTAGAGAATTGTAAGTGGTGGGAAGCTAGACAAGGGGAAGAAGGAAAACATTTGCCTTGTAAGTAGTGAAGAATTTTAATGTGCATCATGGATTTGTTTGGAAGGTTAAATAAGAGTGTGGATATAAAGTACCTAGCATGCAATCAAATGTAACTATTACTATTTTTAAACAGATGGCCCTATCCTTCTAACTTCATTACGGAACCTTTCAAGATGATGGAAATAAGAACAAATCCTTTGTTACTGGGTTTGAAGTCTAATTGAGTAATCAGGATAAAGATGAAATTTCTCAAGCACAGGAGGGCTCACAGTATTTGGAAGTATTTGGAAATAATGATGGATATACTGAAGATATATGTAGCACAATCAGTGTACAATATACATAAAGATGCAAAATTAAGAAAAATATTAAATTACAGTAAAGCTCCTATTCTGGTACATGGAGGTTGGTTGTGGAGTGAGAAACTGGACCAGAAATTGTCAATTAAAAACAACTCCATTTCACAAGAGAATTCAAAAGGTGATCCTGAATTGAATCCTGGACTGGAAAAAAAATGCTAAAAGGAAACTATTGGGAGAACTGATGAAATTGGAATATGCACTATAGATTACATAGTGTATCAATGTTAAATTTTCTGAATTTAATATGTGTAAGAAAAGATCCTTGTTCATGGAAAATACACACAGAAAGACTGAAGTTACCTGATTTATGCAACCTGCTCTCAAATGGTTCAAAAATAATAATTATATATGGAGAGAAAAAATATGCTAAAGTATACATAGTAAACTGATATATCTGATAAAGGGTATAGGGGAATTCTTTGCACTATTTTTACATTTGGGGTTCAAGGGCTGGACCATGAACTGTCCTCTGGGCCCTCATAGCCCGAGAGCCTCTGTGAAGAAGCTTCTTTCCCTCCTGGTCACTCTGCAGTACCCCCTGCTGAAGTCCTCAGCTGGTGGAACCTGTGGTCTGTCCTCCTGACACTTTTGAGACCCAGTGGGGTTTCCCCATCTTTGCAGAGCTGGCCTTATCTTAAGTTTCTTCTTGTTTTTGGAAAAGAAGCTTTGGGAAAACAGAAATCCCTTTTCTCTCTTGTCAAAGCCTGACTCTCAAGACTACTGAGAAATATTTCACTGCTACTTCCCAAAAACCTTAATTTGATGCTCAAAGCTGAGTTTTGACTTAGTGACTCTAATCTTTTGCCTTTTCCCTGTCAACTCTGACCTGTATCTCAATGAATCGTACAACCCATGGCATCTTGGTTTACAGAAATAAAAAACACATACACTTAATATTTTCATAAAGAAAGTTCTTAAATATATTTTCTAATTCAACTAATAGTCCCAACCTTTATTTTCTACTTCCCTAGACAGCAGAACCACAGTTAATACTCTTTATAAAAACCCTCAAGATCTTGATAGTCATCAACTACAATAATATTTAATGCAAAGTTTAGTAAAAGAAATGGGTAGATATTAGACATAGATTTTCAACACTCTATTTGATAAACTAAATAATGTGGTGATTATATGGTCAGAATTTGCATGTCCTGCTCATTTTCACTATGATTAAAATTTATAAGCCACAGTTATTACATGAAAGCAAAGCATAAAATTGTACAGTTTTACCGTGGCCCTCCATGCTTCATCTCCCACTCCCCAATAATGGGATCAAGATCAAAATATTCATTTTTTGCATAAACATAAGTAATCATGACAGTTGTAGATGTGTATACATTTTTTCCATAGGTCTCAGCAAGTAGCAATAAGAAAAAATTTAAGGTGGTAAAATTATAAAGATGTACATAATAAAGTTCAGCTGCACTGGCACCATCTCCAACTCTTGCACAGTGAAAGGAGACCTGTGAGGCTTTCATTTCTTTGGGCCCTGGTTGGCTATAAAGTCACAAAAAAGAAATGGACAGTGAGAGAAGCAGAAGCAGGAAGATGACATCACTTCAACACACTTAGGTCAGTCTCATCACCTCTTTAGTCCTCCTTCTGATGACTGTATAAAGACCAGGATGTTTTTAATTTTTAGTGTCATTTTATGCTTATAAATCTTGGATATAAAAAAAAACTAAGAAGGATTTAAAACCTTGTTATTTTGGAGTCTTTCATTTTGGCGTCTTTGATCTCCCTGAAAACTTAAAAGTAAACAAAAAAAAAGAGGACCTTGTTTGATTTGTGTTAGGTGTGCCATTAATGTTGCTTAGAAGGGCACTTATATTTTTAAGGGCTGTAGATGCCTCTAGAAAAATGGAGTTAATAAAGATTTAGAAGAAACTTTTACTTTTAGATTACTGTGAAATACTCCATGGCCTCTCTCTTTGTATTCTACTTTTATGTGCAATTTTTGTAAATCTATTGAACATTCTTCTTATGAACTAACAACATAAGAACTGAATAATCTTACAGAGCACATAAAAATTCTATTCCTCTATAACTAATGCCCCAAAAAAAGCATTGCAATGTTTCTCCAAATAATTTCCATAAAGGCAAACTGTGGAAGTTTATCAAAAAATAAAATTTTTCATTGCATTTTTGAGTGATTAGGAGTAAAGAGTCATAAGGAAATTTTCTTGCAGCTTTAACATAATTTTTCATGACTACAAATATGCATCTATGTTATACAAGATTATGTATTTTAAATTATACACAAAATAGACATATGCACATACCTTAAGATTATTAAACTTTACAAATCTACTGATATGTATTTTCTCTTCATGCTTATCTTTTACAAAAGTCTCTGTTTTTTTGTATTCATACTATACCTGATCACAAGGTAACCTAAATCATGTTTGCTTTAATAACTTTTACACATTCATAAATATTTTTAAACCCCATAAATGTTTAACATTAGTATAGCATATCAAAGTACTGTTCTTTCTCTGTAAATAAATCATTTCTATTCTAAGGACCAGTGAGGAGGGGAGATGCATAAAGTAACAAAAATCCCTCTGGCCAGTAAATCAAAGTACATTCCCAGGCATTAACTTCTCTTCCCAAATATGAAAAACATATTAAATATATATCTTATGATAATAAGATGTTTTTCTCATGTTTCTTTTGGGTAAAATCTGTTTAGCACATTCCCCTTTACATCGTGCTATGGAATTCTTAGTCAAGTTTGTCATTTTCCTTCTGCAAAAAACTGCCTGCTGGAAAGAAGCCAAAGTTGCTGTGATCTCAGTCAAACACTACTAACCATGTTAAGTTCAGGGAAAAAAATGAGTTATAATGTAAATGAAAAATGATAAAAAATATATATAATACATAGATACACACACATACACACACACACCCTGCCCATTACACTACTTCTAAAGAAAAACAGATAACTCACATTGTCTATGTTTTGAAAAGAAGACAAGCTATGAAAAAAGACATAAGATGTTCAGGATTGAAACAAACTTTTAAGACTGCTAAATTTTCTACAATTTAATTTTTCCCCTAACCCATGTGGCCATGTGTATCTATAATTAGGAGTGAAATAATAAGAGATTGTTCAAGTAAACCTTTCCTAAGGCTTCAAACTGCCATGGTACTTATAGGAAGGGGCGCTAAATGACTCGTGTGTTTCTGGACAGCCTTATTGCAACAAATGGTGCATGTGAGTGGCCATGTTTGTTGTGCTTGTGGTATGTTAAGTTAGTGATATTAGTTACACCGGCATCTTACAAGCAAAGAAAGTTCCCATGTTACCTATATCTCTCACATCTTTCTTGCCATGCCTATCACCAAGTTATGCCAACCAATTATGTCTACAGCTGTCAATAATTTTTATGTATAAACATCTTCTTTGAATCAATCTTTTGCCACCTGCATTGTTATACTTTGCTTCCTTTTAGCAGACTAACTGCTTCAAAAGGACAACTGCCACAGAAAACATGGTACTGAAGCAATCATTTGGTTCTGTGCACACATTTTAATTTCATGCCCTACAGGGGGGAATCACTATCAGCCTTAAACAAAAATTCAGTCTTTAATGCTTTGTTGTTTTATATAATTTATCTTTCAAATAGTCTATTAGCTCTTAAAAAAAGAAAGAAAGAAAAAATTTTCAAGTGGTTTTAAGTATTCAAGGAGCATTCAACCCCCAAATCTAAATCCTACAAATATTTCCCCAACTTATTTTTATGAAAATAAACTGAATTTGTCAAATGTCTTCCTCCTTTATAGCCTATCCTGTTGTGATCCCAACACAGTGAGACCTAACATTTTAAGCCAATCCTATTGTGATTGCCAGAAAAAGCATTCAGTTTTTGATATCACAGATTTAGATGGGTTTTGTAGCATGGCCTGTAATTTAAATCTCAAAGAACAAAAAGGACAAAAGCAGTGTGGGGGTGGGAGCTAGTGGGAAAGCAGTGAGGAATAAACCCTAACATGAGCAGAAGAATGTATGAACGTGTATGATCAGGAATGGCCTCAAGCCTATTATGATATTTGTTTTTCGTTGGGTGTTCTTTTTCTCCTTGGAAGAAGCAGCTAATGAAATGCTGGCCTCTTCCTTTGCCCCACGTACTAATTAAGGATCTAAAACTGTAAGTGGATGAAAATGCACTGCCTTCGTATTGGAACAGTAGCCCAATACCACTAAGTCAGGCAATTAGAACCTACTATTAGAATCCAGAGTGGGTAAAAGTGATGAGCAAAGCTAGAAAATAACTGCCAGAAAATAAAAGAAACATTAAAAATCATCCACTCATGGAACTTTTTTTGAAGGGGAAACATTTTTATATTTAAAAAGTGTATATTGAAGGTAAAGCACTACTTCCCATTAAGATTTTTTTTTTTGAAAATTTTTATTTACAGCCCAGACTTTTCTGCCCTCTTGTGGAGGAAATACAGAGCTCTCTATCAATATAAATATGATGGCTTTTTTAAACTTGCAGTTAACTTTTCCCATGGTATATGTGATATACTGTCATGGTTGGGTCCCCTGACGTTCACAGAACTTTACGAGCTGTTAAATGTTGTACAAAAATGAAACATAAAATCTGAATAACAAAATAGAGCTAAATCAGGTTTTAGACTGCAAGAAATCATCTAATTTGGAACAAGGGAAAACTGCAATGATCAAGAGGTTTTTTGATCAGTTTTTAGTAATACTTAGATGTATAAGTAAATATTTTAAACAAATAGGAAGAGACAGAGAGAACAGAGTTTTCAAAGTGACCATCAGAAAGCTCTAGTCCTGTTTCCATCTTTCTACTCAGAGAATGGACCAACATCTCTCCAAGGGGCCCGCCACTACACATTGTCATCTGCGTAGAACCAGCCTGAGAAAAAGAACACCCAAATCCCATCAGCAACTGGTATAAAAATCAGAGAATTCCCAAGTTGCCTTATGTCATTTTTAAAGAAATTTTGTAGACATTGGTTTAAACTGACACAAGAAAACAGGGGTGGGAAGTCTTGAGAGCCCTACACTCAATGCCTAACTCCAACAAATAGCCACCTGATGCTGTGGTTTAGGCACAACTCTACCCTAACCATGCACAAGAAGATGTTAAATTACATTTTACTTTATCTCATGTTCTAAAATTATCAAATGAAACGTACTTCAGTAAAATTCAATTTTTTTATGGGTTTTATTAGTTGGGAGGAAAAAAGAAAAATTCTTTATAACAGATAAAATTATCTTGGCACTATCTTAAAACTTCTGAAAGGCAGGCAGCGTGATCTATTGCAGATAGAACTCTTTCCGACATTAGAGACACTTCTCTGAGCATTCCCTAGCACAGTGCTAAGTACCAAGGCAACACGAAAAAAAACACTTATCTTCATTCACACCTTACATCACTAGATATTCACCGAAGCACCAACAGTGTACAAGGGCTCAGTCTATTTGGGAAAATCAGGTATATGCAACAGCTGGGCCACAAGGCCCAAATGGGCAAAACAGACAGTAATAAATGGGTCACATTTGGGAAGCTACAGCATCAGGGAGTTGCTGGACAGAAAATAGGGCACAGCCAGAAGTAAAGTTTAAAGAGAGAAGAGGAAGAAAGAAACTTGCTCCATGCAGCACTAACTGGGAATGACCTATAAAAATATTAAATATGGTGGATTTGAAAGACCTCTAAGACACAGTTCTCTTAAGTAAAAAGTGACAAAAGAAGGCAAGTTAGGTTGCACAGATGGAATAGAGCGGATTTGTGTGGGCTACAAAGTTTGAGTCTAGATTTCATCAATGGTAAGCCACAGACGATATCTGGGTAGGGGATTATGGATGACATTTCTACAGATGATTCTAAAGAGTGTTTCCAGCGCCCTGAGAATGGGAATACCTATACAAGATTGTAGTTAAAGTGATTCAGGCTGAGCTAGAGGGGAGTTGATGAATCCACAAGCTGTTGTCTAAAAATATTAAGTACAGTGATTGGTTGACTATAGGAAAGAGAACCAAAAAAAATGACTGAGGTTTCAATCCTATGGAGATAATGGGACATGGCACTGACAGAATAAAAAAATGGGCAAATAGAAAATTTACATACTTTATGTTCACTGGCTTCCCTCAGATAGCCTTAAATGCTGCTGTATAAGAGTGGTAATTTTTCCCTCCAAACTGTTTTTTAAAAATTCAAAGTTTTTCAAACTGCCTTAAAAGATACTCAGCAGTTACAGTGTTTGTGTCCATAGGCAAAAACTGACAGTTCTGGATGCCATCAAAATTTACCATCTAACATAATTAAGTACTCACATGATCACATCAATAATTATAATGTCAACAATTTCTCAGTACATCCTCATTTAAGCATTTATTGATAACCTAAGATATGCCCGGCACTGTACTAGGTTGTACAAAGAATTTGAAAATAAGAAAATAAAATGCAGTCCCTGATCCAACACAATTTTTTATCTGTAAGAAGAATAAGACAAGGCATAAACAACTATAAAATAAGGTAGAACGTGATCAATGCTGTTTTAAAGGGAAAATGAATAAAGTACATAGAAAATCAGAGAAAATAAATCACTTCAACTAGAAGTCAGGGACAGGAGTATAAGTTCTTGGTCTTGAAAATCAGAGAGAAAGAAATGTTCAAAGTCTCTCCCAATTCTTATATCCCAAGGTTATCTGTGCAAATAAAGAGAAAGCACATTCCAAGTTGAGATTTTTTCTGAGGTAGAGCGATAGGGTTTATTTAAGTGCAGAGTTACAACTCTCCTGAAAGAAAAGGTACCTGGAAGTGGGATGCCCCCTCTCAACGCGTTGTCCAGGTGCAAGAGAAGGGTGACTCAAGGGCTCAAGGGCTCAGTAGGAAGGGCGGTGAGAAGAGAGAGAGAGAGAAAGAGAGAGAGAGAGAGAGAGAGAGAGAGAGAGGAGAGAGAGAGAGAGAGAGAGAGGTTTTTTTTAAAGGTAAGAACGTAGGAAAGCAGGAGGTCTATTCAGGGTTCAAAACACTGTAGATAAATCATAAATGATACAACTAAAAAGTTAGGCAAAAACAATACTCCAATGGACTTTGGTAGATAAACCTGCACTGTGTAATTCCACAGGCAAAGTTAATCACTCAAGATTTCGAACAGGATTTTGGTATGATGGGATATAATTTTAATTCAGCAAATTCATGTTCTTTAGTACATTTTACGTGGGAATAACATGCTTGGAACAAGGGAAACACACACAAAAATGATTGCAATAGGTAATACAAACCACAACCATCTTAAGTAATCACTATCAGAGTCTTAGATCAACAGTAATAAACAAATGAATTGGATAATCAAATAGCATGTTTTTGCCAAATATCTCCCACAATCTCAGTAGTAAGTACCAGTGATAACAGGCAGACTTTTACCAGCATTTTAAATAAGTAGACAAAATCCAGATGCCTCCGGGCTACAGTTTTTCACTGGAATTCCCAATACCCAGGCTGATCTTCCAACTAGGCTGCCAAAACAAATGGATATAACCTTTTAGCAGAGTTCAAAATTGAGCCGGCAAGGTCAATCCATGTACACATTGGTGAACTTTTATTAGTGACTATCCCAACACAAACTAACATTTTAATTAATAGCAATTCTTATAGAATATAAATATTGTTTATTAATTGAAGTACTATTCTTTCATACTATCTGACATTCTTCTCTCCACCTAGGATTAAACCCAAAAGATCAAAGTAACCTATTTATTACTGGTTAGCTTCTGTCCATGGCCACCCATTCAGTTCTTAATTTTAACCCCAAATCAGGCTACTGAAGTCATTAGACTCATAGGATAGTATATATAAACCCATGATTGGTTTTTTAAATGTAAATTTGCTGAATTATGTACAGGTAAAATCTCATCACAATTTAATTGTAATAAAAAGATGCGGAAAAAGATCCATGTGCCAAGAAAAGGATGATTCTATCACATTCCTAATTCTCCCAAAGCAATGACTTCCACAACTATGAAATTATTACTGATGCTTGACGTGAAATAATTCCTTTATTTTGAAGGGATTCTATTTCCTTCAGTAGAAAGGAAAGGAAGATGTTATTTTCTTTTATTCTTCATCAAGAAATTACCCTTAAAAATACATATTTCATATAAAATAATAGGGAAATTTAAAATCAGTTAAAATTTCAAACAATAAGTTACTGATTTCCCCAATAAAATTAGCAAATACACATATTTTAATTATAATGATTAGATTTTGGGAAAGTGTGGAAACATTAATTGAAACATACTTTCTGGAGGGCATTTGAAGATATATATCTAAAGAACTAAATTGTGCATACTATTTTATTAAACAATTTCATTTTTAGGAATTTATCCTAAAAATAAGAAAAAATTATGCATGCAAAAAAAATTAGGTTTCAGGATGTTCACTGAAATGCATTTCTAATAACATAAAATTGGAAACTTCTGGAATGTCAAAAATATTTAATGACTTAAATGAATTTTAACCCATATAATAGAATATTATGCACCTATTTAAAATTATCATAATAATTAATGAAATACAGTGGAATACAAAACAGTACAGTACAATTGTTTTTGTAAAATATACATATTTGGATTTTTAATATAGAAAAGGTGGAATAAACTAAAAGACACTGAAATTACAGTGGTGGTTTTTCCTAGTGGTAGGTTCAGAGGTATTTTTGTTTTATTTTTATTTATCCATTATTTCTAAATTTTCTTCAATGAATAATTATTATTCTTATAAGAAAAAAAGATATAAAGAAATTACCCTTCAACTGCCTTTTCGCCTTCTTTCCTCATATATCCCACCCCTTCAGAAAAAACTACCTGCACTCTCAAACTAACCACCAAGAATCAAAATACAAACATTTACCGCAAGAGAAATGTAATCCATTGCTATTAACTTCTCCTGCTCACTTTAGAGTACTTAATTTCATTGATTATTCATCACAGTGAGTCTATCTTTATAGTTTCTATTGCCAAGCATTGTAATCTCTAGACATTCATTCTTCATAACAAATCCTAATACAAAAAAAAAAAAAAAAAAAAAGACGTGGATTGCTCATATTCACCATAATAGAAACTGACCTTTAACATTATTTGCTTGTCAAATCTGGATAGATGAGAGACCATACTTGAACAAAAACAATGGTAGTGTTTTCGTGAATTTTTCACTGTTGCATGATGGGAAATAGCAAAAAATTCAGACTGTGAATTCTTCTTTTAGAGCTTTAACCTAAAGAGCTCATCCTAATGATGCCCCTGGTGGCAGGTAATATTTAATTTTTCTCTGTGTCATTGAAAAATAATTAGATGTAAAACTCAGGTAAGAGATTAATATTTCACACCCTGAGGCTAAATATTTCAACATGAATATTCATAAAGGCCTATTCTGAGTGAAATCTCATGTAACTGTAGATTTAAACTGCTTGAAAATTTTACATAGTTCAGAGATTATGCATTCCATAGAGAAAGGCAAGAATTCAGTCAACTATCAAGCTATTAATAGCAGGTCTGAACATGTGACTATGGTAAAATGCATTCATACACACACCATATCATTCTACAGTCTCTTGCCAAAAGTCCAAACTGGGGTGTCTTTTCCTGGGTCTCTTCTTATTGATGATGTAGGTTAAAAGTTGATGATCAGTAAGATCAGAAAGTCAGGGTTAGTCCCTGAGGCTCCAGATGCCTGACTATGTCTGTATCCTCTGCTAGGTTTAAAAGGGACTTGGGAGGGTGGGAAGAAGGAAAAGTGGAAAAGGAAATGTAGGTAGGACCATCTTGGTACTGGTTGGATTCACTTTATTTTAGGTTCCCTCACCCCATGACAATAGGATGCAGGGCTTCAAGTGAGTGTCCTAACTTATTCTCCCCTGAGACAACATTGCTCTTGGTCCCCGGAGGTATTTTCCACCTTAAGGAAAAGAATAACTAAAGGGATTGCTCAAAGAATTCTCTTAAGCCTTGTGAACAAAGCCTAAAGTAATGTAGACATAAGTCAAAGAAAGGAGGGAAAGTAGAAATAAGGACGAAACTAAAGAAATAAAGAGTATAAAAATAAAAATTAATAATGAACTACCTGGTCAAACAACAACTGAGCTAGCTAGGGACCCACAATAATAGTCAATAAATGCCTTAAAGGTGTAACCAAAGAGGAAAAAAAGTTTAGTGTGGCATCTGGAGCGATGAAGAAATAGAATGAAATTTAATCAATGTTAAATGTAGGCCTAGGGTAAACTTCATAACACATCTACAATTTTGAAGAATATTCTTCCCATGAGGTAAGGTCTTTTTCCTTCTAAATGACAATTAAAATATGGCACAACAAATCAATGACTCTGCATTGAGTCTCATATTTAGATTATACAACCAGATAAACAAATAACATCTGAAGATTCTTCTCACATCTAAGACCTGAGATGTTCTATTCTCACATCTGGCAAATAAATTCTCAATGCATACCTGCTCCTCATAGTGTTCCTATGCCTCTACCATCTCAACTTTGTAAAGTACTCTGTGTCACTATCCATATGTCTAGGGAAATAAATTTCAACAATCAACTGAGGGTCAAATAGCAGAACAAACATGCCTCCTCTCAGAAGAGCTCCTTGAGCCCCAAGCTCTGTCTGTTTCCTGACAATTCTGATGTCTCAGTTGTGCACCCTGCACAGATGGCTTGGTGGTTCTGGTACAATAATATAAGGATCTAAACCAAGAAGAATGAGGTAAAGTAGAAATACAGGGAAGCAGATCAAAGCACAGGGCAGAGATGTAGTAGAAGGGCTTGCAATCATTCAGTGAACATTTACAATGTATCTACTACAGCCCAAGCTCCAGGGATGCAAAGGTGAGTCTTCATCCATCATCCAGTAAGAAAGCAAGTGAACAAATAATACGATGACACTAGAATACAGGTAAGAATACAAAGGAGCAAGAAGTTAGGGCAAACCAAAAAGAGCTAAGCAAAGAAACAAATCAAACTGACATATATTTAAAAATAAATATGTAAACTGACATAACAATTTAGAACTAAAACCCAAGATAATCTTAATATATAAAATGGTGGGATGGTAAATGTGAAGTAGAAATATGCTAATATTCTTGTTTTATACATGATTAATAAATATACAACAATTTTAAGCACTGATGAAAAATATAAATGTGATTATTAAAATAACACTCTAGAAAATATATAATTCTCAAAACATTATAGACAATAGAATAGGAAATAGTGGTAGAAAAAGTTATAAATTTGACAAAGGAAAAAATGAAATAAGAAAGCATAGTAAGTTGGAAAAAAAAGATGGCAGGCGTTAAGATTAAATGCATCCATAATATCTATAAATAAGCTAAATCCCTGTCTTAAAAGACAGAAATTCTCAAGCTACGTTAAAAATCCAAGTAGATACTATCTAAATGAGATATACCTAAAATAAATATTCACAATAGGTTGGGAACAAAGAAATGAAAAAAGATATTCCAAGTTATAGAAGTTTAAATAAAATAGAAGTTTATAACAAGTCCTGGAGATCTAATACACAGCATACTAAGTATAGTCAGCAATAGTGTATTATAAAGTTCAAAGTTGCTAAGAGACTACATCTAAATTATTCACAACACAAAAAAATGATAATTATGTGATGTGATAGAGGTGTTAGCTAATGCTGTGGTGGTAATCGCATTGTAATATAGAAATGTACAAAATCAACACATTTATACATGTTAAACCTGTACATGTCAATTATATCGATAAAAAGAAAATGTGTAATAAAGGTGTTTCAAAGAAAAAAAAGATATGTTTATTTCTTCCTCACATTACTCTGAATACCATGGAGCCTTTACGACAGCCTTTAGTTCTGCCTTGAATGGTCCCTCTCCCCTATCCCATATATTGGCCCAACCCGGCACTTCCTTGTCACTCACAACTTGGATAAAATGTGACACCATCCCCACTCAAATAGGTCTTTATGACCACTAATTCTAAAGAACACCACCCTCTCCATTTTACTTTTTTAATTTCTTGATTTTTAAAAAATCTTATCCCACTAGAACATAAGCTTCATGTGAGCACAGACCTTTACTGTCTTACATCCTTATCACTCAGAACAGTGCTTGACTCTTGGAGAGAAAAGAAGTTTTTTTTTTTTTTTAGGTACTCATTGACTTAAAATTAAAAAGTGCTGTGTTCATGCAGACCAAAGGAATTGGATAAGTAGATATAAACTAGTTTTGGCTTTCACTGTTTTTCTCTACTGTTTTTCCTATTCAAAGATTTCTTCTCTTTATTTTCTTTCTTCTATTAGTTTTGATTTCATTTTCTCTCTTCCTTCTAAGGTGGAAGGTAGAAATTTCTTAAGGTGAGGTCATTAAATTGAGACTTTTCTTCTTTCCTAATGTAGCACTGCTTCAGTTGCAGTCACAAATTATATTATTTTGTATTTTCATTTTCAGTTGAAAATACCAAGTTTCCATTGATTTCTTCTTGACACATGCCTTAGTTAGAATTGTTTTGTTTCCAAATATTTGCAGGTTTTCCATATTTCCTTCTGTTACTGATTTCTAAATTAGTTCCATTGAAGCCAGAGAACATACTTCGTATAACTGTAATCCTTTTAAATTTATTGAGGCTTGTTTTAGAGACCATAATATGGTTTATCTTGGCAAATATTTCATATTTGCCTGAGAAGAATGTGTACTTTGCTGCCGTTGGGTTGAATATTCTAGAAATGTCAATAACATGAAGTTGGTTGATAATGTTGTTCAAGTCTTATATGTCTTTCCTGATCATTTTGTCTCCTTGTTCTATCAATGAGAAGAAGTGATAAAATCTCTAGCTGTGATGGTTGATTTGTCTATTTCTCCTGTATTTCTATCAATTTTTGTTTAGCATATCTTGAAAATCTGTTATTAGGTACATGAACATTTAGGATTGTTATGTCCTCTTGAAAAATTGACACTTTTATCATTTTATTTATGAAATAATTCTTTATCCCTGGTAATCTTTTCTCAAAATCTACTAACCATACTGATTAGGAGAAAAAAAAAGAGAACATAAAAATTATCAGGATCAAGAATGAGAGCTGATATCACTACAGACCCTTCATATATGAAGAGAATAAAAAATATAAATAACTTTATACCAATAAATTCAACAATCTAGATGAATAGAGATTCCTTGAAAGGCACAAACTGTCAAGGCTCACTCAGAAACAGATAACCTCAGTGACTCTATGTCTATTAAAGAAATTGAATTTTTACTTAAAATCTTTCCCACAAAGAACACTCCATGCCCAGATAGTTTCACTGGTGAATTCCACCAAATACTTAAGAAATACTATAACTTCTACACAAATTCTTCCAGAAATAAATTGAAGAGGGCTCATTCCCAAAACATTTTATGAAGCCAGCATTACTCTGATATAAAAACCAGACAAAGAAATCACAAGAAAACTGCAAACCGACATCCTTCTTGAACACAGATGCAAAAATTCTTAGTTTTAACATATCAAATCCAACAATACATAAAATGGGTAATACAGCATGACCAAGTGGGTTTTACCCCAGGAATGCAAAGTTTAGTTAATAGTCAAATATCAATCAATATTAAACTAAAAAGGACCTATCATCATCTCAACAGACAAAAACCATTTGACAAAATTCAACCTACATTCCTGATAAACTCTCAGCAAAGTACGAAGAGAATGTTCCCAACCTGATAAAGGACATGTATGTAAGATTATACCTCACAGCACAGTTAATATTAAAAAAGACTTATGAATACTTTCCCCCTAAGATCAGACACAAGGCAAATATGTCCACTCTCACAACTTCTATTCAAGATTATACTGTTGGGTTTTAGCCAGTGAATAAGACAAAGAAAATAAAAGACATTCAGATTGGAAAGTAATAAGTAAAACTATTCAGAGACAACACTGTCATCTAGGTAGGAAAGCCTATGGTGCTATTTTTAAAAGCAACTAGAACTAATGAATGTATATAACATGCTTATAGAATGCAAGGTCAATATACAAAAATCAGTTTCATTTCTACATATTAGCAAGGGGAAAAAATGGAAAATAAAATTAAAGAAACTACCAACTACAGTAACATCAAAAAGTAAGAAACACATAGGTATAAATTTGACAAAAAATGTATAGTGTTCTGAGCAAAAAATTAAAGAAGGTCTAAATAAGTGACTTGATATGCCAGAGGATTCAATGTTAAGGTGTCAATTCTCCCCAAAATGATCTATAGATTCAATGTAACCCCAATCAAAATCCCAGCAAGACTTTTTATAGAAATGATACAATGAAACATAGCAATGAACCTCTCTAGCACCCCAATCATGGTGATGAAATACCATTTCCTGCCAAAAGAAAACAGGAGTTCTTAGAGAAATGACTGACTCTAAATCTTTGGTGGAAATTAATTAAATGAGCCTAAATGTTTTGTCATCTCAGATGGCAGGAAAGCTATCAGAGACTACTTGGATCATACCCAAAGGACTCAGCAGCCAATTTAAAGAGCGCCCCCAACTGGCCAAGCCTGGAATAACCTGAGCTTCAATAATAGAAACCTATCAACTATATTTCAAGCCATGAGTTCATGACAAAATAATTTTTTAAAGAAATTGGCCACCTTCAGAGCATAAGAAACTAATTCACTATCTTGAAAACAAATAACAGGAGTCACACATTAGGCTATGCTTTCTTATTTGAACCAAACAGATAAGGGGCAGCATCTCCTTAAAAATGTATATCCAATAAATTAATGAATTAATTAATGACCTAGTTTGTGAGAAAAAAACAAAATTGGAAGATAAATATTAAATGCTAAGCCAAGGGCAAAATAAGTTGAGACAGGACTAGAAAAACAGAAAATTTCAGTGAACATGACTAAGTATGGGGCTGGGGTTCCAAAATATAGGGATCAGCTTTAAAGAGAAAAAAAAAACATCTTCTGAGATCACTAGAAAAATATGAAAGGAAAGTAATAAGGGCTATGAAATAATGTGTCAAATATAGGATATGTAACCCTGCTGGGTAGTCTAATGGCTCTTAAGAGGCCAAGTCATACGCTAATAGAGACCATAAGTTATTAACAGTGTGTATAAATGGAAAAAAGCAGAGTGGAGGCCAGGTCTTGGTATATACTACTGTTAATGGCATGCTTTGGAGTTAGGAGGCAAAGTATGTGCATGTGTGTCTATTTGTATAATTGGGGTGGTGTGGGTAAAGAGAGAAGAAACTACAAAAGGTAAAGTACAATAGACCAACAGTTCTAAAGAAGACATCTTTAAGATGGATAATAATAGAATTCTATTAAATAGATTGGATGAAATCAGGAAACTAGGATGACTGGAGATGCCAGTAAGGGGCACAGAAAAACAAGATGAGTAAGTTGTATGTGCTGTGGGAGAAATGGTAAGAAAAGAGAATGAGATCCAACGTTTTCATTGAACAACAATTTACTGAGTGCCTACCAACTGCCCAGTCCAAAGGAGAGGTTTCTTAGGAAAGAGGCCAGATGTTGTGATGGTCTGGGGCTACAGTGGGGTGAAACTTGAAGAGAAGAGTAACATAGCATTAACAAGCAATTTTGATGTTAAAGGATACATAGAATGTAGAAAAATAATGATTAATTTTGGCTTTTTCTTTAATCTTCATTCCTTTAAGCTCAAAGAGATGCATACTGTTAATTGTGTTAATTCCATTCCTGCAACAGTGATGATGCAGCAGCTTGCTATTCTCATTCAAAGCTAAGGAGGACAAGGGATAGAGATTACTGCAATTCTACTGTTATATTTCAATATATTTTAAAACAATCAAAAAACACTTAGACATTCCATCTTATGATTCAGATCTTTTATAAAAAGAAAAATCCACTACACCCACAAATGTGCTTATTAAAATACCTCATGTCATACGAAAAACACATTAGAAAGTACGTGAGCATTTTATTAATCATCTGAGAAGGGGATTTTTTGAAAACGTAGTGACAAAGGTTGTAGTAACTTTCCTTTGAACATGTGTTGACTTTTGCTGTCTGTTGTTCTCATTTGTCAGGTTTCTTAACATTCCTCTTAATACAGTGTCTTTTATTTAGTTCTCCCAAAGGAATATCAGCAATTTCTGGGAGTAAGAGGAAAACTTTCTGTCAATTCTGTATAATGACCAGAACAGAGTGATTGAATCACTTAATTGAAGCTCCATAGTTTCTAATGTATATTAGGCCCTGCTCACTATGAAAAGGAAACAGTGGGCGGGTGTTCATGTAGACAGTAAGAACAGAGAACCAAGTCTCTTTTGTCTTTGTTTGCTTTTTTTCTCTGAAGCTCACACAATCCACAAGGGATTCCCTCTCAGCTCTGTAATAGCTAAAGGGTGATAGGAGGAGGGGAGATAAAATGTAACTAAATAGGAGCACATAAAAGCCTTGCATATAGAGTTTTATAATTCTATAATTCATATTAGCCCACAAAATTGCCACCATTCCTGACCTCACTTGTTAGCATCACAGCAAAACTGCCTTTGGAAGAATGCGCAGTTTCAGTTATGGGATATATGGTGTCAACGCATGGGTTGGAATTTCCAACATGGCTAACTTTGAGGCTATGCTAACACTCTCAGTTCCCATGTTTATGAGTATGTACTTATTTGACTGACTGGTGTAGGAAATGTCCCAATGCAGTCTAAAGGATCTGAGTCAAGATCACAGCTTCAAGTCACCTACAACACTTAGTCACCTTGCTCTTGGACTATGAAGACATTACTATGTCATTTGGAAGATGCTGGGGCTTAGTTTCCTGACTCTGGATGCCCCTCAACTCTTCCTCAACACTGAATAAATAATACTTCCTGTTATGTACTCCAGCTTCAGTTCATACTACTCAATCCAATTAGTGAAGAATCAAGCTAAGAGTGGCAACAGAAACTTAGAAGGAATATTTAAGAATACAGCCAAAATCCTATTATCTGATTCGGAGTGGTGATGACAGATTAACTTCTTTCAAAAAATTTTTAATAAAGGAATAAAAATAATTTTTAAAAAAATCCATACTTAAAACATTTTCTTTTACCTTAAAATTTAAATGTACATTCACTTAATAAAATCTAATATTTTTTAATTAAGTTTATTTGGATAACATTGGTTAATACAATTATATAATTTTCAGGTGTATAATTTGACATCTGTATTTACCACCCAAAATCCAGTTTCCTTCAGCTACCATATATTTGATCCCCTTTACCCACTTCACCCTCCCTCTACTTCCCATATTTGATCCCCTTTACCCCAATTACCTCTTCCCTCCTTCCCCATCACCTACCCTCTGGTAACCACTAGTCTATAGTCCATGTCCATGAGTCTCTGTTTCTTTGTCCTGTTCATTTGTTGCTTTCAGGTTTATATCCCACATATAAGTGACATAATGTGATTTTCAACTTTTGCTGTCTGACTTACTTCACTTAGCATGATTATCTCGAGATCCATCCAGGCTATCGCAAATAACATTATTTCATCTCTTCTTATGGCTAATATTCCATTGTATATATGTACCACAGCTCCTTTAGCCAATCATCTATCATAGGACACTTTGGTTGCTTCCGTGTCCTGGCCACTGTGAATGCTGCTGCTATGAATATCAGTGCACAAATGTCTTTTCAGATATGAATTTTCAAGTCTTTGGGGTAAATACCCAGTAGAGAGATTCCTGGATCATACGGTAAATCAATTCTTAGTTTTTTGAGGAACTTCCGTACTGTTTTCCATAGTGGCTGTACCAATTTGCAATCCCACCACTGTGTATGAGGGTTCCTATTTCTCTGCATCCTCTCCAACATTTGTTATTACTTGTCCTGTTGATTATAGCTATTCTAACAGGTGTGAGATGGTATCTCATTGTGGTTTTTAATTTGTATTTCCCTAATAGCTAGCAATGTTGAGCATCTTTTCAAATGTTTGTTGGCCATTTGTATGTCCTCTAGGGAGAAGTGTCTGTTCAGGTCCCCTGCCCATTTTTGGTTTGGATCATTCGTTTTTTTGTTGCTATTGAGTTATACAGGTCCTTTATATATTTTGGATATTAGGCCCTTATTGGAGACATGGCTTGCAAATACATTTTCCCATTCAGATGGCTGTCTCTTTACCTTTTCGATGATTTCTTTTACTGAGTGGAAGCTTTTCAGTTTGATGTAGTCCCATTTATTTATTTTAGCTTTTACTTCCCTTGCCTTTGTGGTCAAATTCATAAAATCCTCTTTAAGTCCAAGGTCCTTGAGTTTTGTTCCTATGTTTTCTTCTATGTATTTTATTGTTTCAGGTCTTATATTCAGGTCCTTAATCCATTTTGAGTTAATTCTGGTGTGTGGTGATAGACAACAATCTAGTTTGATTCTTTTGCCAGTGACTTTCCAGTTTTCCCAGCACCATTACTGAAGAGGTTTTCCTTTCTCCACTGTATGTTTTTGGCTTTTTTGTCAAAAATTATTTGCCCTTATCAATATAGATTTACTTCTGGACTCTCGATTCTGTTCCACTGATCCATGTGTCTGTTTTTCTGCCAATATCATGCCATTTTGATTACTGTCGCTTTCTAGTATAATTTGAAGTCAGGCAGAGTGAAGCCTCCAGCCTCGTTCTTTTTTCTCAGGATGGCTTTGGCAATTCAGGGTCTTTTGTGCTTCTGTACAAATCTGATGATTTTTTTGTTCTATTTTTTTTAAAAAGGCCGATAGGGTTTTGATGGGGATTGCATTAAATCTGTATAATGCTTTAGGTATTATGGTCATTTTAACTCTGTTGATTCTTCCACTCCAAGAACATAGACTATCTTTCCATTTCTTTGCATCTTCCTTGATTTATTTTAATAGGGTCTTGTAGTTTTCAGTGTATAGGTCCTTTACATATTTTGTTAAAGTTATTCTTAGGTATTTTATTCTTTTTTTGCAATTGCAAAAAAAATTATTTTTTCCACTTTTTCTGACACTTCATTATTAGAGTATAAGAACACTATGGATTTCTGAACGTTGAGTTTGTATCCAGAGACTTTACTGTATTTGCTTATTGTTTCTAGTAGTGTTCTTGTGGAGTCTCTAGATTTTCTATATAGAGAATTATGTCATCTGCAAATACAGACAATTCGACTTCTTTGTTTCCTATTTGGATGCCTTTTACATCTTTCTCTTGTCTGATTGCTCTCACTAAGACCTCCAATGTTATATTGAATAACAGTGGCAACAGTGGACAGCCTTGCCTTGTTCCTGATCTTAGAGGGAAGATTTCTGGTTTTTCATCATTAAGTATAATGTTGGCTAAGGGTTTGTCATAGATGGCCTTTATTATGTTAAGGTACTGTCTTTCTATACTGGTTTTGTTACGTGTTTTGATCATAAATGGATGCTGAATCTTGTTGAAGGCTTTTTCTGCAACTATTGACATGATCATATAATTCTTATTTTTTAATGTGTTTATGTGGTGTATTACATTAAGCAATTTGCATATGTTGAACCATCCCTGTACCTTTAGGATAAAGCTCACTTGATCGTGGTGTATAATCTTTTTAATATGTTGCTATATTCGGTTCACTAGTATCTTATTTAGGATTTTTGCAGCTGTGTTCATGAGAGATATTGGTCTGTAATTTTCTTTTTTTGTGTTATCCTTACCATGTTTGGGGATCAGGGTAATACTGGCCTCATAAAACGAGCTGGAAAGTATTGCCTCCTCTTTGATTTTTTGGAAGCGCATGAGGAGAATAGGTATTAAATCTTCTTTGAATGTTTGGCAGAATTCATGGGTGAAGCCATCTGGTCCTGGACTTTTACTTTTTGGTAAGTTTTTGATGATTGTTTCAATTTCCATACTGCTGATCAGTCTATTCAGATTTTTTATTTTTTCTTGATTCAGTCTAGGAAGATCGTATTTTTCTAAGTACTGGTCTATTTCTTCTAGGTTATTAAATTTGGTGTTATATACTTTTCATAGTATTCTTGTATAATCTTTTGTATTTCCGCGATGTCAGTCATAATTTTCCCTGTTTTATCCCTGATTTTGTTTGTGTTCTCTTTTTTCTTTAGTGAGTCTAGTAAAGTTTGTCAATTTTATTAACCTTCTCAAAGAACCAGCTCTTTGTTGCATTTATTTTTTCTATTGTTTTTCTGTTTTCAATTTCATCTATTTCTGCTCTAATTTTGATAATTTCTTTCTTTCTGTTGACTTTAGGCTTCATTTGTTCTTCCTTTTCTAAAGATGAAGCCTTTGGTTATTTGGTCTCATTCTTGTTTTTTGGAGACAGGTCTGTAGTGATATGAACTTTCCTCTAATGACCGCTTTTGCCATGTCCCAAAAGTTTCATTTTCATTCATATCTATGAATCTCTTGATCCTTTTATTTCTTCTCTGATGCAGTTATTTTTCAGTAGCATGTTGTTTAATCTCCATTTATTTGTGGTTCTTCATGCTTTCTTTCTGCAGTTGATCTCTAGTTTCAAAGCATTATGATCAGAGAATATGGTTGGTATGATTTCAATCCTTTTATATTTGTTAAGGCTATTTCTGTGTCCTAGTATGTGGTCGATCCTTGAGAATGTCCCTTGTGTACTAGAGAAGAAAGTATAAGCAGCTGTTTTGGGATGGAAGGCTCTGTAAATGTCAATTATGTCCATTTGGTCTAATGTGTCATTTAAGGATGTTATTTCCTTACTGATTTTCTGTTTGGATGATCTGCCCATATCCGACAGTGGAGTATTTAGATCTCCTACTACAATAGTGTTTTGGTCCATTTCTCGTTTTAGTTATGTTAGTAATTGCTTTACATATTTTGGGGCTCCCTGATTGGGAGCATAGATATTAATAAGTGTTATGTCTTCTTGGTGCATGATTCCCTTTATCATTATGAAGTGTCCTTCAGTATCCTTCTTAACCTTTTTTTATTTTGAAGTCTATTTCATCTGATATTAGCACTGCTACTCACGCTTTTCTCTGAATGGCATTTGCTTGAAATATCATTTTCCACCCTTTCATTTTGAGTCTATATTTGTCTTTGAAGCTGAGATGTGTCTTCTGGAAGCAGCATATGGTTTGGTTATGTTTTTTGATCCAGTTTTGGTTTTGTTTTTTGATCCATTCTGCAATTCTGTGCCTTTTTATTGTGGAGTTCAGTCCATTTACATTTAGGGTGATTACTGAAATATGAGGTCTTCTTATAGCCAGCCGTTTTATCTTTTGCCTTCTGGTAGCTCATTGTTTCCATTGTTTCCTTGTCCTTGTGTTTCTGTTTTATTTTGGTTGGCTTTTGTGAGCTTTCCCTCTGGTTCTTCGTTTTATGTTGTATACTTCAGCTCTGAATCTTGGGTGTGTGGTTACCATTAAGAATATTTTCTTTTGCGCATGCCTTATCTCCATTCCCCTTTGTAATTGTGGATTTTTGAATCCCCCCCTTTTCAGTCATTGTTATCTCAATTTGTCCCTATTTATGCTGAACATTTGTTACTATCTTGCTATAGCAATTCTCTTCTTATTATTTAAGCTTATAATGCCCTGTTCTTAGTAAGGGTTGCACTCCTCTGCTTCTAACTGCCTGATAGTCACTTTACTCATCTTTTTTTTTTTTTTTTGGTCATTTTGTTTTAGGTGAGTTGACCCCTTTCAGTATATCCTGTAGTGCAGGCCTCGTAGTGGAGAATTCCCTCAATTTTTGTATGTCTGGAAAGGTCTTAATTTCTCCTTCATAACTAAGGGAGAGCTTAGCTGGATACGTTATTCTAGGCTGACTGTTCTTTTCATTTAATAGTTTAAATATTTTATTCCATTACTTTCTGGCTTGTAAGGTCTGTGCTGAGAAGTCCTAAAATAATCTAATGAGTTATCCTTTATAAGTTACTGTTTTCTTCTCCCTGGCTGCTCTGAGAATTCTGTCTTTGTAGTTGATTTTTGATAATTTTAATACAATGTGTCTTGGTGAAGGCCTTTTGGGGTTGAGATAATTGGGTGTTCTGTTGAGTTCTTGAATTCCAAGCTCCAGTTCATTTTAGATTTGAGAAATTCTTGTCATCTATTTATCTGAAAATGCTTTCTAGTCCCTGCTCTTTTTCCTCGCCTGAGATAATGCCCATTATTCTTATGTTTCCTCTCCTGATGGTATCAGCTAGTTCTTGTATTTCTCTTTATTATTTTTCATTCTTTGGTTTCTCTCTTCTTCTGATTTCTAGATTTCTGTCTTCGATATCACTGATCTTTTCCTCTATTTGGTCGACTCTATTTCCCAAGCTTGCTATTTCATTTTTCAACTCTTGCAGAAGATCTATTCGATTCTTTTTGAGGGTTTCAATCTCCTTGTTCTGCTCATCTAGTTGTTTTTTCAATTCTTGAAAATTGTTGATATGACTCGTTTCGGAACTCACTGAGTTTTTTTGGAAGTACTATTCTGAATTCTCTTTCATTTAAGTTACATACTTCTATGTCTATAAGCTTATTTTCTGGAGATTTTTCCCTTTCTGAAAAGCCTTGTCACCTTGGTTGTTCATGGTGTTTAATGAACTATTTCTCTGCCTGGGCATTAATGGAACTGTATTCTGCTTCTTTTCCAGAAAGATTTAATATATAAAGGTTTCTCTTTACCCTGCTGCAAAGAAGGCACTTTTCCTTTGGTTTCCAGTAGGTGGCATCTAAGCCTTTTGGATCTTTGCTTTATATAAAGCCTTAATAATTCCTTTTTATTTTCCTGTAGATATTTAATCACACTCGCTACCCTCATTTTCAGTCCCTGTCAGTATTAGCAACAGTTTTGGTAGTGTTTGCTCATATTCCCCTGGAGCTCTGCAGTGTTTGGTCTTGGAGGGTATGGAGGGAGAAACCCTCTGGGTTGGGGATTGGGAGCTGAGGCCCAGCTTTGGTTTTGCAACCACAGCCGGTAAAACTCAACTGTTGTTTCTCTGCCATCCATCCTGCTTCTCTGCTTTCTGCCCTGATGACTGGGCCCTGCCACTGGCTGCATGGAACTCACAACTCTCCCAGGCAGGGCTGTTCAGGGAACTCATCACACCTTCTCTCCTCCCCCTCCTCTTACAGGGAGCTCCAGCAGCTGTGAGAGGCAGTTTCTTTATTTCTCCCAGCCTACTGCCCAACACCCAGAGTTCTGACCTGTGGTAGCTCTTATGCGCAGATCCCACGCTCAGACGTGCTGGTGTGCAGTTCGGGTGTTTTTTCTTTTAGATGTGTAGCTTATTGTTGTTTCCAGGGGAGAGATCTGGGGACATCTCTCACTCTGCCATGTTTCCTCCGTTTATCTCCAATAAAATCTAATATTAATCTATTAGAGGATGGAATACAATTTTTCACCTGTAGCTCTTCCAAGTTTCTATAGCATATTGTTGATTGTTGTCAATCCAAATTGTGGTCCAATATAGTGTAAAGGGGCATTTTTTGGCTACAACATGAATAATTCTTGCCTCTGGATTTGTTTATACCTTTTTTTTTTTTCATATTCAACTCCATCTTTTCTTGTCTTAGCATGTATGATTTCTACACCATTTACAATATCACTTTCCAACAAACTGTCACCCTCAATCCTTTGTTGTACACCATCTTCCTAAATATCACTAGAATCGTCATTTGTTTGAAATCAGCTAACAACTAATTGATTTTCTTCTTGCACATTTAGATTTTCTGTAGTAGTTGTCAAGTTCAGGCCAGTTTTCTCCAAGATGTAGTAAATGCTGAACTGGAAACTATTCTACTACAATATTATATTATAAATAATATATGTTTGTGACTCAATTCTGTGCTACCTACATTTTTATCTTCAATTGTTTCCAAAATAAACATCAAAAACTTTCACTTGTATTTTTCTATAAACATTTTAGAATTACTTAACCTACTGACTAGATCAATGATGTTACATCTGCTGGGGAAAACACAACATTTATATCTCCTACTTGGTCCTCAGAAGGAATGCAAAGGAGTGATAACTAGAAGAGCATAGCTTTTTCAGTATTTTTTTCAGATATGATTTTCTTTAGAAAATATACAACTACAGAAAAAAAATCTTTGTGCAGAGTTCATCCATGTCATATTTTTTGAGCTATAGTAAACCAGTAAAGACAAACAATTCATACTTTTAAATGCTCTAGGATTTGTTGGTTAGTCAATAATCCGAAGTGGCAATATTTAAGCTCCAAATGGAAGACTGCAAGCCACTATTGTGATATTTCTTCGGATCTTAATGATGCATGCTCTACTTTTTTGTCACTTTTTTGATAAGCAACATCTCACACTTTGGGCCTATTTGGCAATATTGTAAAAATGTCAGTAAAATATTTTGATAAATGATTCATTTATCTATAGATTACTAATCAAGTTGTTCAATAGATAATTTCTCCTTCTACTGCCTAATAAGTAGGCATCTTGATTTTTTCCCACTATCAAGCCATTTATTATTTGCTGTAAATTATTTGCTACCATCATTTTTATATAAAACCAAGACATTCTCATTTAGGTTAAGTTCACCAACTGGAGTATCACACTTTTTTTTTTTTGCATGAGCTGCCCCTAAGATCACTGCCTATGGTTTGCATTTCATTTATTTCAAGTACAACTAATATGTAAAGACATTTGGACAGCAGTCTAAAAACAGAACACTTCTAGACTTGTGATATTTTCCAATATTAAGCATCTAAGTTGATAGTACTTTCAGTGATAAGTCTTTGAATTTTCTAAAGTATTCAATGTAATTTTCATAGAAACAACTCTTTACTCACAGTTCATCAGTATACATAATATTTTACTACATTACATAGTCTTAATATCAAGCAAAACTGGCTTGAGAACAGACTTGACTCATGCTAAGTATTTACCTCAAATGATGAGAACAAAGGTGGCTAAGAATGAAGCTTACTGGCTGCAAGCACCCATTATGTGATGAGCACTAACCAATATATTTTACTAAGAAAATTACTACAGCAGAATCAATTCTTAATACCTTGATTTTTACTACCAGTAACTAAACTGCATTTCTGCAAATAGACATTACCCTAAAACTGAGCCGTGTGGCAACCCAAAATAATATTTTGGGGCCAAAATGATTTGGGAGTCACTCTCAAAAATTTGAGACCTTAAGTACCTACAATAGCAGAAGAACCCTGAAATAAAATACTTACCTTGGAGCTGAGGCAAGCAAGAGTTTTCTAAAGGAATGGAGTTGATCAAACAAGTGCTATTACAGTGTTTGGAATACAATCCCACAGCCAAAGCAATTTTGGAAATGATGCCAGAATTGTAATTACAATTTGAGAGACAAGCCATGCTTCAGGACTAGATGTTTCAAGAGCAGAAATAAATTATGCAATGATATGTTAGTACCAAACTAAGGAAATCTGAAAAGCTCTCATGTAAAGTTATAAACTCAAGACTACATTTCTTCAGAAATTAGAGTTGTTTATTCGTGAATGGAAATGGAAGGTATCCACCCTGTTCAGATTACTTCAAGGTTTCTGAGTTACAATAAGTTGGTATTTATAGAGCTCTATTATATGCCAGGCATTCTATTTGGTACTTCATATGTATGGTCTCATTTAATCCTCATAATTACCTTGGAAAGTAGGTTTCCCAAATGAGAAAAGAGCATTTTCCCAGGTATATAGAGCAACAGGGTGGGATAGGGTCTTGAATTCAAAGGTTATGACTTTCCACTCTGCTATCTTGCCCTTCCATAACACACCAACCTGCTCAAAAACTTTCTTCCAACATCACCAAGGAAATCTCATATCACTGCTAACAAAATCAAAGCTATTTCACACATAATCAGTTTGAATTATTTCAACTTTGGAAACTTCTGAAAACTCCTCAATGAAAGGTAACTTTGGGTCTTAGGCCACAAAACTAACATGCAAATGAAAACACTTTTGTGTTCCAAAAAATATATATGAGGTTAAACAAAAGAAAAACGAACATGCAGCAAGTGGAATCCTTACCAAAATTAATATAGGCTTTTTCCTAATTTATAGAAATTTGAATTAACATTTATTCTTACTCATTTTCTCACATTTTTAATAGATAATAAGTCATCATTGTTGTCACTTTATGTTATCATTTCCGGAAAGATTTATCACTTATTTTCCAGGTCAATTAATAGAATAGTTTGGGAAACTTTTAAAACTTTTTAAAAGACAAAAATCAAATTATCAGAGAAAACTGACATAGGAAAAGGTAGTTTTACCAGCACTTTTCCTCTAGCATTTTTTAAATGAGAATAACCCACAATAACATACTTCACAAATTAATACAAAATTGTTATCAAGAAGTTAACCTATTTTTTTAAAGCTAATTTCAAAGAGAAGTCTTGTCTGTATTTTAACAAAGAAAACAAACACGGCGGATTCTCAGTTTTAAAAATCCATGGAGGTTGATTCCATAATATATAGGATTCAAAGTTTACATGTTATGTCATGTCTTCTTTGGGTTCCCTAAAAAGCAGATACTGAGATAAAGCTGCAGGTAGTTGATTTGAGAAATGGTGCCAGAAGGCACAGTGAAGAAGTGGAGAAACAAAAAAAAAACGCCATATAAAGGTGCATCAATACAGTTACCTGACAGACATCCAGAGCAGGGACCCTCTGAGATGCTCTGTGGCTCCAGAACCTACACCTGCGGGCTGGGAGACTGAGTATTTATATACCAACTCCCATCCCTCATTAGCTGAGGGTTGAGCACAGAACCAACTCCACCCTTATAGACTGCATCTGTGCCCAGACCAATTCTGAAATGTTTTATTCTGAGATATGAGTCTAAAACAACTAGATTTTTTCCCTCCTATAATCCAATAGAGACAATAGAGCTGATGGAAGTATGAACAATATGATGGCAATCAGATGGTTTTGCCCAAGGAAATTGAGGATGAGCTCAAGGGACTTTCTTGACTAGTGAAGCTCATTAACATTAATAGCAGCTGTGAGTTCATTTCCAAATGGGGAAAGTGCCTCATGGGGTAAAAATACACTAATCTACTCTATCAACTACTTATTCATACTTTCAGTGTTCTGCTGGTAAGACAAACTGAGAAAGCATTAAATGTAAACATCACCTCCTTATTAACTAAACTTCATTTCCCTACTCTCAACCTCTTTTATATGGAGGGGGGCGTCAATGTAAAAATCTCCATTTAGCCTTACAGGAGTATATGGTACAAGAGGTATCTTAGGTATTTTTATAGTAACATATTTCCTCTGGAAGATAAATCTTAAAAAGTAATTTTGTTTTACCCTGAGGAAAAAAAAGTCATTCTACATTTCCGTAAAATATAATTCATCATTATTAAATTACCAGATTACATGCACAATTAAACTTATTTATTAAACAAGACATATGCCAACAACTTTGCAATAATCCTCTAAACCATAATAGCAGATTTTCAACTTTAATAACAACATCATGCAGTTAATACTCAAAGGACTAATTTTTAAAGTAAGGGCATTTGGTAATTGAAACTGAAATTATACAATTAAGCACTTGAGTAATTTAAACATGAACATAAGTGTCCTGGCTGTGCTGTTCTTGCCTTTTAGTCAAATTTACTAGCACTGGTTAGACTTTATCATTCTAATTATTTCTGCTCATATCTGATCTTGCTAAATAGAAATTGAGAATAATTTGAAGTATATTTTTATTCCTGTAAATTTTCTGCTTCAAAAGTACATTACTATATTCTTCTAATTAAAGCTTCACACAGATAATCAAGAATAACCTTATGATATTTATCAAAACTCTATAGAAATTCAAAAAGATATATTTGTATACCTAGTCCCAGAAATTGGCATAAAAGAAAAAGTTTTAATATGTTAAAGTTATCCAGTGAGTATATTTGACTTTTAACTGTTTTCAAATAATCTCCTCTCTCTTTCCACACATCCTCCCTTCTTTCCATTTTCTTCACGCCATGCTAGCCTCATCTCCTTACTTCTTGGAACATTCTAAAATGAAAAAGTTTGTCTCTTGACAATGAACATGAGAAAACAAGTTCTAACTTGGTAGAACTTATTTCTGATTTTTACTATTTGATTAAGACTTTTGATATTATATAATTAGTGAGATTTAGAAATATTACTTCTTAAGTGAATCATAAACTTCATCGAATTTTTTAAAGTAGAAGAACGGAAAACAAGAAGCATTGTAAATATCCCAAAACGAGGCAGAGGCTTTGAAACCAGAAGCAGGTAGACTGTCCCTAACCAACAGAGGTATTAGATACAATGTAAGTTAGGTGCCACAGAAAGATAGCATCCACCATCAAGACCTCATTACCACAACTTGAGTATAGAGGCATAGAACTCAGGGAAAGGACATTTCAAGTCCAGGAGACTGCACAGTAAAGGGATATGGGATAAAAGAGATGATGAGTTCCAGGATATATTGCTGGTGTTGAGGGTACAATAAGAGGAGCTATAACAGTGAAGCTGAACAAGTAGGCATATTCCAGATCAAAAAGTACCTTGGATTCCAGACTAAGGTATTGGGATTTTATCCTGGAGGCAATGGGGAGTCACTGTGGGTTTTTTTAAAACCAGGGAATAGGCATGGTCAAATTTTAGAAAGATCCTCTGGCAGCAGGATGGACAGTTAATTGAGGCAGCCTAGAATGGAGGAAAGGACCTTGCTAGAGTAGTCCAGAACAGCACTTTACCATATTACCCTAGTCCAGAACAGCATTTGCTTTATTATAGTATTCCAGTACACCACTTTACCATGTTACAGTAGTCTAGGCTGCAAAGAGTGAGAACCTGAACCAAGACAGCAGCAGCTGAAAAAGAGAAGGGACTACACCTTGAGATATTTTGAAAGTAAATACTTCATTCATGGTGTCCAACCAGATGTGGCAGATGAGAGCAGGGAAGAATCTAGTTTCTGCCCAGGCCCTAGCCCATCCATTACACCTTTTAACTCTAAGCAACTTCTTATAGGCTAAGGTAATTGAAGAGACCTCAAAAGATTGCTTTAAAAAAATACAAAATAAAAATAGCAGTATTTAGTCCTGTGTGGGGGTAAAGCACAAATCCTTAAAATTTAGGTTGCTTACTTTATTGAAGAATGTCAAAAAAAAAATGGCTGTGCTTTTTAGCCACTAAATTCTAACATCTGTACATATTTAAGAGGTGGAGACACAGAATCAGTTTACTAATCTTGCATTTTGCAGTGAGATTGAGAGCCAAATGGCAGAGTCAAGGCCTCTAGCATTCATAAGGCTGTGGGTTGCCTCCTCATTGCTCCAGCTACTATGTTAGGCAGTTTACACATTATCTCATTTAATCCTAGCATGATACTAAATATTGGCCCAATGTGCCACTGGTAAGTATCTCACAAAATATAGGACACCTAGCAGTTCTATTTGTAGTCTATAAACATGTAATTGTTCTTTCACATAGATTAATCACTAGTTTATTTCAAATACCCCTTGTCCACCTTGTTCAGCAAATGAGTAACACCTGCTAAAATCAGTGCTTAAACACATAAAGTACCGGGATGTTAAAAAAATCCTTTGGCACCTTCAAAGATTTCAGTTTAAATAAAAGAACTGTCCAACCAAGAGGGACTACAAGCCACTCAAGTTTATTACCAGGCAAAATTGCAGAATCACTTTCATAGGCACATTAAGAAACTAAAGTCTTCTATGACTGAATGTCCTTTTGAAAAAATCCTACCCAGGATTAAAATACTGCAACATTTTCTATGTTGCAACACTAAGGAAATTAATATCTAAAGGCTTGATCCTAGCTGTATTTAGAGGGGAGACCAGAGAGTTAATTTATTTAAGAAAGCAAATCAAGATCCACACAATTCGACATTCACTTCTTTATTCAAAGGTCACTAAAATGCATACGTCAGACATCTGCTGCTTTCTTTTAAGAATGCTGAATTTTAAGCCCGATAAGTCTAAATGTAGCTCTAATATAATCTACAAATGACCTTACTAAGTCTTTCTACATCCCATAAAAGTATATTAATTGTATCATTTTATTTAAGTCCCCAACTTGCTGTGATGTATTAGCATATTAAAATTAACTCTGCAGGCTCTAATCATTTCACCTTCTGAGCCAACTTACTAGGACAAATTTGATAAAATTATAGTACCCCCTTGTGGTGTTACCTCCATACCCTACTAGGATATTTTGCAATATTACATTTCTTAAAATCTTCTTCCACTAAGATCAGTGGACAACTAATTAACCTTTTCTAAATTCTAATAAAACCATGGGAAAATTAAAGGAGCTATCACCGGATTGTGAGAACAGATGAGACAGTATGGCATTTCATCAAGGTACGACTATTTGGAGCCATTCATATTAACAGATGGAAAACACTTTTAAGAAATGTTTTCTATAGACTGCTCCTTATAGCCAAATTAAAGCACACAATTTGCCTTGCAAGCAAATTCAAATAGGTGAAGGGGGGGAAATGGTGTTTTTGAATGGTAAACCAATGTAAATTTTTCACAAATCAGGAAGGAAAAAGAAAGTTGGCAAAATTTTAATGCAAAGATTTTCCCTCATAATTCATTCTATCAGATCCAAGTTAACTGTATATTATTGTCATTGTTCCAAAATACTCTTACTTTAATTATATTAGTTTTTGCTATCATTTAACAAAATAAGACTTTGGGGCACATATGTAGATATAAAGATTTCCCTAGCTTTATTTTTTCTATCTTTATTTGCTTTCCTCCCCACCCACCGACCCACCCAAAAAAATTCCCTACTCCCAATCTCCTGATTTCCTCACTAATCAGTTCTTATCTTATTCTAGAATGGGCTTTTGGCAATAAGGCAAGGAATCATTGAAAGAAGGCAGAAGTCAGGAAGGTGGGAGGGCGGGAAGGAAGGAAGGAAGGAAGGAAGGAAGGAAGGAAGGAAGGAAGGAAGGAAGGAAGGAAGGAAGGAAGGAAGGAAGGAAGGTAGGTAGGTGGGTGGGTAAGAATAAAAGGAGAAAAGGAAGGAGGGAGGGAGATAAGTAAGAGTATCCACAATATTTGCCAAGCCCTGAAATAATTTCCCTTAGGTCAGAGGAGCTTATAAAAGATCCTGGAAGAAGGAGAAGCTCTCACCTATGAGTTAATATATTTATATCCACTGTCAACAAAATGGCAATTTCATATTCATTGAATGTCCAAGTACCTTACTAAGTAACTGGAGAATAAACCAGTACATTTTTCAGATTAGTCCCACTTTGAGTTCAGCAGTGCTGCAGTTTATCTCTGGTTCAAGCCAGTAAGTAATTCTAACTGACTGACAATGAAAATATCCAGCAGGTTTTTTTTCAAGTTCAGGTTCAGTACAATAGAAGTTGCAGTTCAGTTCTGGAAATGTGGAAACATATTTTATTAGCTTCTGATTCATATTCTATTGGCTTCCTGATTAGAATTTAAAAGGAAGAACAGGTATTCATGCAACATTTTTGAAGCCCTTACTATGTTTCAGGGACCATCATGGATGTTAGAATACAAAAATGAATAGAGTAAAAGTCCTGCCTTAAAGGATATCATAGTCTAGCAAGGAAACAGTCAAGTGAGCACATGTAGTGATATGGAGAAAACTGCATTATCCTAAAAGCTACAATAAGAATTTCTCATAAGGAGACATCATCTTGGTTTGGAAAATGCCTTGATGAGCCCCTAAGGGTAAGGTCCACCAAAGACATCCTAAAATAACCACAAAACTTCTAAAGTCAGCGACCCTGTTTTCACCTCTTCTGGGTTAAGCACCACTATGCAGTTGGAAGACTAAATAAAGCAAGCTGAATTGTTCTGTGTAATGGAGAATAGCAACCAAGGGTCCCAAGGGTGCACAGAGATGTACAAGGGAGAAGATACAACAGGCCCAGGGCCACCATGCACAATTCTAGAGAGCACCACATATATCATATTCTATGGGAATGCCAATGTACAAATGCAGAAGCCAAAGGGACTGGACAGTACTGGGCACTAAAAGAATCCACAACGGCCAAGAAATCTGAATCAAGAGCAGGAATGTCTAGAAGGGACTTCTGTAGCTATTTTACCTCGAAGTATGATATAAACCCTTCTTCCATCTCCCTCTTCAAAATCAACTTTGAAGACTTTTATGTAAGTGGATTTCAATTTCCACTATTGGTTTTTGTTTCCATGTAGTAGTGATGGTGGTGGTTATCATTTGGAGTTTTGTGGTGGTGATGGCCACTTTCATTTGTGAGCCCAAAGCAGTGCTGAACCTTGCATCCTCATAGGTCCAGAGCATACACTTCTTGTGATGATGCTGGACTCAAAGGACAAGAGAAAAGTTGATATCTGAGTTACACAGAGTTATAATTTAAAAAGTAATAAAAACTAAAACAAAGGTCCTGTGAGAGAACAGAAAAGGAAGTATCTGCTTTGCCTTAGGGAAACAGAAACATCACAGAGAAACAAACTTTTGAACTGAGTCTTAAAGGGTGAATACCAGTTATCCAGGAAAAGAAAAACTGGGAAAGGCATTCAGCAGAGACAACAATGTGAGCAAAGAGGGAGCATTTTAGGATCACCAAGGAGCCAAGAGTGACTGGAACAAAGAGCATTCCTGTTCCATTCCATGCCATTACCAGCTTTGTTCTGACAGACCATCAGTGAAACCTGTCTGTTACACAGTATTTACATGTTTGTGAGAATAGGTGTCCCCAACCTGCTACTACCCAATCTCTCTCTACTTTCTTTAACAAAACTTCTTTAAAAAGACCTGCTGTCACTGTGTAGTGGATTGTGTTGCTCGTCCTCAATGTTTCCTTCCCTCCCCATTCATCCCACGGCCCCCTGGTGGATGGAATATAGTGGATATAGTTCTGCATTCCATTGACTTTGGTTTTAGTCATGTGACTTGTTTTAAACAATGGAATATGGACAGAAGGGACAGTGTGCCACTTCCAAGCTGAGGCCTTAAATGGCATCCTGTGTATCTACTCCACTTATCCACAGGTCCAAGAATGAGGAGGCATATTTATAAGGGTTGAATTTTGTTCTCCCTCTAAATTCATATGTTGAAGTCCTAATCCCAAGTACCTCAGAACGTGTCTGTATTTGGAGATAGGTCTTTAAAGCAGTGATTATGTTAAAATGAGGCTTTACAATAAGCCCTCATCCAATCTGACTGGTGTCCTTAAAAGAAGAAATCTGGACACACAGAGATACCAGGGATGTTCTCACACTAAGGAAAAGACATAATGAGGACACAATGAGATGTGGCCAACTGCAAGCCATGGAAAGAGGCCTCAGAAGAAATCAAACTTTCTGACACATTGCTCTTAAACTTCTAGCCTCCAGAACCGTGAGAAAATTAATTTCTGTTGTTTAGGCCACCTAGTCCATAGTATTTTCTTATGGAAGCCACAGCAAGTTAATACACACTGCACCCACTACACTTACAATTAAATGACTAATTAATAGTTTCTGGACCCCCTGAATGTCTCATGTTATAAGGGATCTAAAATCATCTATGACTGAATTCCAATTGCTAAAGATTTATCTCCTATATACCTTGTACAATCTCGTGAAGTGCTATACCTGACCATCTCCAGGATACAAGATAAGAACCACACTGCCCCTAACTACCAGGGCTCACCATCCATGAAAGGAGGGAAGGCACATTCACAATTAATAAAGAATACACTGCAGCAAACAGAGTGCAGTAGGAGAAGAGGAAGGGATAAATTTATTCCATGGAAGTATATGCAGGGATTGGGAAACATTCTCTGAAGTGAAAGAATGTGACCTGGACCTTATAAAATGTATAGGGGTTGATGTAAGAGTATTCTATGTGGACAGAATGAGCAAAGGCACACAAGATATTAGGCACTCAAGAGGCAAGATAGTAGAGGACATATTTGGAGAGGAGCAAAGTCTGACATTGCTAGAAGATGAGAGTGTGGGGAGAAGAGAGATGGAGGAGGAAAGATTACCAGAAATAGTGGAATATAAGTTTGAAAATGTACGCTGGGAGACCTTGACTTAAATTCCAAATGAAAATGATATCTATAATCATAATAATAAACTTCAAAGTGAGTCTACTAAACATCCAAGTTAAAAACACTAATAAGCAATGATATGCCCAATATTTGATTTAATAATAGACTCCTAGTCAGTGAGGAAGACTCTTGAAAGATCCTATCTCTGCCTTCAAGAAATATAACACATAACCCTCTGGAGAAGGATGGAAACGGGGCATCCAAAATAAAGGGAGTGGGTTGAACAAACCTCTTCCTGGCCAGGAGCAATGCTTGCCAAAATGCCTCTCAAATAATTTCACCAGTTGCACATGTGACCTGACCCTGAATAATGGTCTCCTTCTACCCTCCCTTGCACAAGTAACGATAAAAATGTTGTGCCCATCAATCGGCACGTTTAATTCAGCAGCAGCACTTAAATCTGCCTCTCATTTTCATACCACTTTCCTGAAATTCCAGAGGACGGGGTTATTGTTTAACAGCAGCAAGCATTATTCTCACAGCAGTGCACATTAATAATAATTCAGTGTGGTGTCATGGAAGCCTGTAGGCTCTTAGCTGAATTTATTTGAAAATAAAGTTTGTTTTTTTTCCCTGAAGATCTTTACTTAAGTCAGCATGGAACTCTTGTAAGATAACTACCAATAAGTCAAAACTACCCAAGGTGCAGTCTTGTTATTTTTTTAATTCACTGCTCACCATGACAACATAATAAACACATACCTTTAGTGGCTCATACGTGCCCAGCTATTGAAAATGTCATAGTTCCTCCTTCATGGTGCTCCCAGGCATAAATCTCAATTCATTTTTTTTTTTATTTTCTGAAATTCTAGTAAAACACCAATTTTCAACTGCAAGCTACTATGAATAATTTTGTGATAAGTTAGTAACACAAGCCTTATGTCATAATCCACTAATAATTACTAAGCTCTTTTTTTATTTTTAAAAAAATAGTAAACCATCAAGCCAATATAGTTTCACATCTGTTTTTTCAATTTTTGTTAGGAGTTCTCTTAGATGTTCCTGTATCCTTTCATAAATGACTAATAGGAAAGATACAAGACTAATAGGAAACATAACTTTATGCAACTTCATTGACGGTTGGTTTCAGTTAACAGCTGGTCTTTAAACTACCCAACATAAAAGCATATATTTTAGGGGAAAAAAATTGACCCCAAAACTGCTTCATAAAATGAAGTATTTCATTTTTCAAACCTTTAGCATTATTTGAGAGGCTATAGTACTAAAAAGTCCCTAGAGTTTTTTTAAAGAAAGTTAAAAGTTTCCACCTTTAAATATCAGAGACTAGAGATTTTACAATACAATAAGTGTCAGAAATAAACTGCAATTCTCTTCAAAGTCGTATAAAAAAAGTAAGCCTTTGTAAAAAGTTTTTCCTTCCAATAGTGAAGCATGGACCAAAAATTATAACAAACAATTATGGCAGTCTTTCTGCAATGGTGTCCAGACATCCAAATTAGCCAAGGCTTCAGGCTTCCATATGCTCAGGTTAGTAACATTGCTTTCTCTGCTACCCAACAGCTGCTCCCTTTTAGTTAAGGAAATAATACAAGAAGCGCACCACGAACCAGAGTGCTCGGTTTCCCACCATCCTCCAGACAGACAGGGTCCCCTCCCAAGTGCAAAGAATACTACATAAATAAAGAAAAAAAAGTGACTTCTTTATTCAAATAACTGCTTTTTTCCTTCTCTATCCTATATCTTTTATACCAATGAATTTGGTTTAAGGGAAAAGATGCTGAATAACAGGTGAATTCAAAAAGAATGCCTCATGGTCAGTATCTCTCAGATAATAAAAAAAAAACATTTCTCACTAGAAGCTTCTGGTTGGGCTCATCTCTCTCTATGATGCCTATCAGGTCCTCACATACTAGGGATGTTTAGCTTTCTCTCCAACAGGGATAATGAGCTTTTCAGCACTTTTGTCAAATTACTGACAGAAAGGTCTATTTCCCCTTCCTGAAAAAAGAAACCGATAGTGACAGAAGCAAGAGAATAATTTACCACTAAATTATACATTGCAAAGAATGGATGGATAAATGAAACTCTCACATACTACCAATCCAAATTCTTTCACTAAAAGTTTATAAGAATGGCCAACAAGTCACAAAAGTAACTGACCTGAATTTTTTTCCTGGATTTTTATTTTTCATTAATATACCAATAAGAAGCATAAAACAACTGTATATTTTGGAAATGCCAAGAGAATTTACTAGAGTGTCCTTGTCTTTTTCAGAGACTAATTTAACTACCAAAACTTGCTCCATTAGGAATAATAGTCACAATTTAATATGTGTTCATTTTCCCATAAGTAAAAACACTACTATTGTCTCTAGTTCCAAATCATTGACCTTTTTCCCAGTAATCTTTGTAGCCAACATATTGTCATGCACAAGTGAGTGCTTAATAAATACTATTGGATAACAGATATATTCAATTATAGAACATTCAAAAATGTTCCATTTTGTAAGTCTCCCAAACAGCAAAACTACTGTGGCCTTTATGTCTAGTTTAGCTCAAAGTCTGACAAATTCATTTCAAGAACCTACAAATGTGTAATCAATGTTCAGAGACATCTTAAAAGTGTCTCTGCGTATCATACCTGCCTAAAACACGAAATCAAAATCAAATACAAAGTGAATTGAAAAAAATGTGTACTGGAACTAGTTTTGCTTTTCAGCATCAAAATTCAGATGAGGTATTCTTTGATACAACAAAAAATTGTGACTCAAAATCCAAATTTTCATGCTATTTACTGGGGTTTACAAACAAAACCCCATTAACATTCCCTTCTACACCCTTCTGAAACAAAAGAAAGCACACACATATAAAGTTTTGTTCAAAGTAAACTGAGAATACAAATATATTGGCAGCTAACAATTGTGTGTTGAAGATAAACACGTAGCACCATTCATGGCCAGGTGTTCCAGGTGTATCATCAATGTTTTCATGTTAACAATTTGTCATTAAGTGTGGATGAGGTAGTGCCAAGTTGCCACCAGAGAAACCTCGCATGCCCAGGTTTAGAGAACAGGGAACAGAGAATGTGTCTTGGTTATAAAACAAAAGAATTCGTTTTATCACTTGCCTTTACCGCTGGAGAAAATGGCTCCTGGTGTGCTGAACTCCATGATAAATGTGCCCCCTCTAGTTCTTTATTGCCTCTGTAAATCACAGGACTGACAGCAGTTAATAAGAAAAGCTTTTGAGTGGTTTTGAAGTTTTGCTTTGTACAAATAAAGTATCATATTAAAGATTTTGCTAGTCCTCAAGGTGTAGAAAAAGCAGCACACTAGAACTTCCGTACTTTTAACTGTTTGTCTCCTTTTTTAATTTTCAAAACAAAAAGAAAATCTTTCAGACATACACATTGGAAAAATAAAAACGTCATAGTTTAAATGGTTTCATATACTAAGAGATGCTGGTGCTACTGAAATTACAATCTCCTCTAGTTTTTATAAGCTGGATATTCAGATAAATAACAGAAAAGATATGTGGTGGAAAGAAAGTTGTTACAATAGATTTATTATTGCATTTCTGACCATAATTGTATACTTTACCTCTTTTAGCTAAAGCAAATTTTGGTTTAGAGTTTAGAAAGAGAACTCTAAATTCCAATGAATCGATCAGCTGCCAGGTCAATCATGGGTCCTGGGATCCTGAATTCTGAAATCATATTTCAGAATATAATTGACGTTAAAAGGAATAACAAAGCTACCCATGTAGCCTTTTTCTCCAAGGAGTTCCAAAAACTTTGCCACAACAGACTTATAAAATCCTAAAGGGCAGATTTCATTATTTGTACTTTCTTGCAGAGGAAGCTAAGGCACAAAAAGCAAGAAATGTCTTTCCCTGATTATTACTAAGTTCTCCAGAGAGCTAGACAGGACTAGCTAGAGTCGGTATTCCTCTCATAAGACCTCACTTATTTTACAGTCCACAAAATAAGAATTCTGAATGCATTTTCTTCTCATAATATCTCCACAACAGAATAAAGAAGAGTTAGTAATCCATATAAATTGGCTGAATAACTATCTACACCAAAAACTGGTCAGTTTACAGTCTGAGGTTCAACTCCACTTTGCCCCAAGCACTAAAAGCAAATAAAAATTGGACTTCCAAATTGTCTACTTGCAGCAGTTTGCAGCTTGGTAAGCATAAAGTTAAAGGGGCTAGACAATAGCTAATTTTAATGTAGGTTTTTAGAACATTCTGATTAAGTACACATTTCATAGCAATGTACATCTAGGACCTGGCTTTACCATTAAGACTTCATTAAAAGACATTTTACCGAAACAAATTAGAACTAATGTTCCAGTGGTTTTGTTTCCTTTCTATGGTTTGCTTTACCCTAGTCTAACTCTTGTCAATTCTTTCTAAAGTAGATTTTCTTAGCCCATTGCCCCAAGTAAATAAGAATGAACATGAATCCATATTCTTCCAGCACTCTGTTGATATTTCCAATGTGCACAGGTCACCCTGGGAGTCACCTGGGGCAGTCAACACTGCAGACCTTCAGCAGCTCAGACTTGGTTATCAGTTCTTATACTACTGTAAGTAGAAGACAGATGTATGATTACCTCTCCACTGTCATCTCCATACTCCCAGAGATTATTCCATGAGGCGCAGAATTCCATGTGTGCTATCAGCTCCTATGAAATACTAAGAGATTTCTCTGGAAGGAAGATCTAGGTTCTGTCTAGATTATCACAACACATTTCTTTGAATCTCTGATTGAGTACACCAATAGAAGTCTGGCCCAGGTCAGATAAAAGACTCATGTCAAAGAAGTCAGATCTGCCCAAACATCACATAGGTGTGGTCAAGTGAAAGCATGTGAAAGAACATCCCTATAGTTTTATAACACACTTGACAGTTAAGAAACTGATGATATAAAATGGGTACTAAGATTCACGAACATTAACCAGATTTCCTGGGGTTTAGAACAAGACTGACCCATACCAGACTGCTTCAGAAGGCAGTGGGCCATAGTCCAAAGGATTACAGACTTCAGTGTTGAACAGCACTGGGTATAAATCCAAGTTCAGCCACTTTCTAGCACTGTGACCTTGCTAATAACCAAACATGTTAGAATCTCTTTAAATTTATCTATAGGATTGGTATATGATAAGATTTATAAAGCACTTGTGAAGTGCCCCATAGAGAAGGCACCCAGTAAAATACTCATTAATTTATTCCACAAAAATGTGTCAGAAAGAGTGCTTTACATATATAATTTCATTTAATCCACACAGCAATTATATATGAAAGAGAGGCAGTCAGAGGGTCATTTTAAAAGAGATCCATTTGGTGACAGACAAGGGGAGGGGGTTTGGGGGACTGGGAGAATGGGGTAAAAGGTTAAAGAAGTACAAATTATTAGTTGATAGTTGGTCACAAGGATGGGGAGCACGGCATAGGGAATGCAGTTAGCATTGATATGATGGCTAGGTGGAGGGCGAGGGGAGGGAGGAAGCAATTGGGGGGATCGTTTTATGAACTATGTAGATGTCTAACCGATGTACTGTATAATTGAAACTAATTTAAATAAATAAATTTTTTTTAAAAAAGAGAGAGATCCCAATCCAAAAGGGTCAGGGTACTTCAGCAGAAAGAGGCTGAAGACAGACCCTGTAATGCGGCCAAAGAAGAAGCACATGACCTGAAGTCTGCCAGCCCCAAGTCCGAGACCCAGAAGAGCGTGTCTCAAGAGTCAGAGCTCAGCATCTGCCATGCCCAGAGACCACCACCAGCAGATCAAAACAGGACAGCCAAAGAAGACTCTCCTGTCCCTTGCCACTCCTTCTTACTCCTCACATTACCTACCCTGGTATGGGACGGGTTGGGAAGAGAAGCAGCAGGAGGGGAAATGAGGAAGTCAATCCACCCTACTCCCCGCCTCCTACTGTGGGCTTCTCAACCAGAAAAAATACCAAACTGGTAAGAATAGTGGCTTGAACTTTAATAAAAGTTGGGCTAGTCACTTTTATTACTGAAATTTGACAGTTCTTATGACTAGAAGTAACCAGAGTATATTTTTTAAATCTTAGAGTGACTGGAAAAACTAAGGGATATGTCTGAGATTTCATCCAGATGCAGGCAAAGAACTGACCACAGAGTGAGTTTGACAGGGAGAACATTTTTTGTATCCTATAATTACACTTTTCAACATACTATTGCCTTTAACATAAAATATATTCACCTATAGAGTCAATGGATCTAGAAAATGAAAATGGGGGTAAAAAGAGCATGGTCATCAGCCAAATTAAAAAGTAATTCTGAAAATACTTGTTGCTAAATTTAAAGATGAGTATTCCATGCTGACATGGAAGTCTATATGCATGAAAATTCTCCATAGTCAAATAGGTGACTTTCCCATAATGCACTGGGATTCATTTAGTCATTCAATCTGGGTATACTGGGCAAGAAAAGAAAGGCCTATGAAGCTCAAAGCAAAGCAAAAACTATAATTTGAATAAATCTGACTATTTCCTATTTCAAATAATATTGACAGTCCTTTAACAAAAAAAATAATAACAACTTCCTTCCATCAAAAAAAAAATCTGAATTCACTAGACAAACTTCATTTTATCTTGTATGGATCTAACGCAAGTTAAGAATAAGGGGGTCATGGTCTTGAGAGATCCAGGTTTTTGTGTGCTTTCCAACTAGGTATAAGACAATTAAATAACTGGAAGTTTTGGCAGAGCAGAAGAGAAGAGCTGTGGAGGCACACACTAGGGCTTCAGAAATATTGGTAATATTCTGTATTTCAGCTGGAAGGTGAACACATTTTATTTATTTCATTGTTCTTTATACATCACACACATATACTAGTATACTGAATATTTCAAAATTTTCAAAAGTTTTTATGTTATAGAGACAGTAAAAATATCAGTGGTTGCCAGGGGTTAACAGGAAGGGAAAGATGAACTGGCTGAGCACAGAGGATTTTTAGGGCAGTGAAATTATTCTATGTGATATTGTAAGGGTGGATACATGTCATGATACATATGTCAAAACCCATAGAATATATAGCAAGAATGAACACTAATGTAAAATATGGACTTTGGGTGATAATGACACGTCAATATAAGTTCATCAATTGTAACAAATGTACCACTCTGATGCAGAATGTTGATAATGTAGGAGGCTTGTGCACATGTGTGGGTCAGGGGGCATATGGGAACTCTCTACACTTCCCACTTAATTTTGCTGTGAACCTAAAATTTCTCTAAAAAATAAAGATTTAAGAAAAAAAAGTTTTTGTATTGTTAGTCTCTCTACTTCTGAATGATCGTCTCCAACTGTTCAAAATCAATTTTAAGTGACACCTCCATAAGGCCTTCCATGGCACTTCCTCTTCCCATAAAAGAACCCGTTACTCCTTTCTATGCTGCAACAGCTCCTGACCTTTATCCTAGCCCTTCTATGGGATGTGCACTGCACATATCCATCCACTACCATTCCCTTACTGAGGGAAAGGAAGACATCATCTTGGTGTTACTTATATTTCCAACATCTACAAGAGTGTATTGCATATCATAGATACTCAATATAGCTTAATTTATTCATATTACAACTTACTTGCAATAATTATAAAAAAATAACCAATAATGTTACTACTGAATCTGGTTTTCAGCCTCAAATTAATATATTAATTCTATAAAGATGCTTCCAACATCCCCAATTTATTTGAAATGACACCTATCAGCATTTTAACTCATTTTCTTTCCTTGCTGGTGAATAATTGCCACAAATGTAGATATGAGCTCATTTGAAGGAATGAAAAGAGCTTTATCTAAGATCATTTAATAGACCCATGCATAATTATCAATTTCCTCTTGAAGCTAATATTTGCTAAAAGAAAGGAAAGATTCTATTAATAATCAAAACACTTGACTTTCTGGACCTATTCCATTTAATGGTGAAAACTCAGTTCTCTGTTCTTGGGTTACTGCCAGGTGGTCTTTTACCGGGAATCATTCTAAACTTCTAATCACAGTTCAACAACCATCTGCCAAATCATATACAAGTATTGATATTTAGCACTCTACAGTTAAATTACATCAAATGTCAATGCAATCAAATCATTAGCAGGCTTGTATCGAGCTTCCGTGCTCACTACCCACTTCTGCACCTCTTTGATTAAGCACTGTATGGACCACATTCCTTTTCTGTCGACCAGCTGATCAGCTCAGTAATACAGCTAATATAAAATCAAATGAGCAGAAGGAAGTGGTAAAAACCCCTGTGAGCACTCTGGTTCCCTCTTACAAAGAATATCAATATACTATAATCTAGCAAGAAAAGCAAATGAAATTTTAAAATTGCTTAGAGAATCATTTTAACCAAAGTCACAAGAGGTCATTAAAAGGCACTGTAATTGCCTCTGGATGACACTTTGCTATCATTCTTCCACCTTCCTTGCTACCTAAGATTTTAAATCTTTCTTGCTGATGTAAAAATCATAGGCAAACCTGAAGTGTGACTGTCACATGCAGAACCTGAATGTTAGAGGTCAGTATGGCTTACTGGTATGCTGGTCCACTGCTCCAAATTTTATCTCTCTTCTGTCCCTCAGTTATTGCCTGACATGATTTAACAACTGTAATTCCTTATTTAACGATGTCAAAGGTTTTTAGGAAATTGACTGTATTTCACCAACAATATATTTCTTCTTGATTACAGAGTGGTTAAAATGATTTTAAACCAAGACAGCAAAATAAAGCAGTAATAAAATCAATAAAAGGTGCTTAAAACATTCCTTCTATTAGGTAATGGCATTTAAAATATCCGTAGCTTGTAATGGCACTTAGGATATGCCCAAAAATCAATGAGCTAAATTACTTATTGAACTAGTTAATTTGAACATTGAGTTTTTTATGTATATTGATAAAATGGGCTACAGAATCCTCCTGGCAAGTAGCAATACCACGTTCGTGATCAGATGTCTCCCTCTGCTGGAAAAACAAATTAAACAATTTCCCTCAGATATAGAACAAAAAGATAAAAAATTAAAAGATATAACCTCAAAAAGTCCACCACAGGCCTCTGAATCTTAAAAGGCTCTAGAAATTCATGGGAATAATACAAAATTATTAAGAGTTAAAAAACACATGCACCTTTTAAAAACTGTGTCATTAATTTGGAACATGGTACTTTATTTATAGTCAATAACAAATAGCAGAGGAAAACCAAAATTTAATTATTTCAAAACCCTCTTCCTAATTTTCTAACTATTATCTTAGGGTTTTTTGGTGTCTTAGAATAAGATTCCAAAAGACCTGAGACCTTTCTCCTTGATGTCAGAAGGGAAAGGGTTTATATTTTAAAAAAGAAAGAGAGAGTAGTTCAATTTGATCAAGTTTGAACTATTTCTGAAATGAAGGTTTTTGAGAACTCAAAGTATGAATCCACTAAACAGCTTCATTATCCTCTCCCTGCATGAGGTGGTATGAGAGTTTCCAATACTATTATTACCGTTATTTTTTTTTTCAAACATCTACTATTTAAAATGCTAAGTATTTTATTGAAAAGACTCTTCACTTCTTTTCAATTTCTCCCCCACCATTTCAGCCCTAAGCAGGTGTTAGAGTTCTGAAGAGCTTGCCTCAGGACTTTTAACTCGAACTACAAAGGGGAGCTTCAGAAATTATGATAAAAGGTGTTAAGAGAGAAATGAAGGTGAAGAGGTTATCTGACACTAACCTAAAATTGTACGTAATACATTTCGAAAAATTACAGCTACTTGAGAATATACCATTTGGTCTTGAATGGCTTCATTATGATAGTCCATATATTTTTTTCACCCACATTTCAACACATTTCATTAATATTTGAAACAATGGGTATATATAAAATTATGTACACTGACAGGAGAGATTTTTAATCAAAGAGATTTGCTCATTCTATACGAATTTGGTTTTATTTTGTAGTGGAAATAAACTAAATAGGACACTACAGAGAATATTGTTAATTTTTGCATGCTGAAAGATTACTGACCAACATATAATGGATGCACTGTGTAACACACTACCCAAGTTAACAAATGTCTGACTTGCTAGATGCAGGCTCTAAAAAAATGACTAATCTATGGTCCTGACTTTCACACATAACCTAGGACAGAAGACACATATGTCAAATGAACCATCACTCTCCAGCATGATGAGAATAATAGAAATATGAACAAAATGCTGTAAGGACTTGGAGGACAGAGGAACTAACACTGCCTGGGGAAGACAAGGAAAACAACAGAAGAGATGACCTGCTTGAGAAAGATCTAGAAAGTCTCCTGTGTCTAAGGGGGTAAATGGCAATTCATAGAGCAGTAATTGGCTGAGCAAAGAGAAAAGCAAATAACTGGAAAGAGCTGAAATGTTAGAGTTTCAGGCTGGTTTGGCAGAGAGTGAGAGCAATAGGAGATGCGGCTCTGATACACTGGTTGAGGTCAGAGTGGGAAGAGCCTTGGATTGTCTCCTAAAGTTCAGATGTTATCCCATAGGCATTAGAAAGGTTTTGAATGATTTTATGGAAGTAACATCAGTACTTCACATGGCAGGGGGAGGGGACCAATACAAATAATGTGGAAGATGGCTTGAAGGTCCTTGCTGTAGGTAGGTAAAAGGTACCTGCAATAATTTTGGTGAAAGTCAAAATAAGGCAGAGCAGATGACTACAGCTAGTAAGGTAAGGAACAAAGTGCAGACATTTGGAAAATTTGAGAGGATGTCAGTGATAATGAAGCATTACCCAAATCTAAGTTAACTTACTTCTCTTCTGACTTCCATGTCAAAAACAAGAAAATTTCCTGTTATATGAGAAATGTACTGATTTTTTAAAAGACTTTTGCCCTTTCTTGTTCTTATAAGAAGCAAAAAAATTAGTTTACTATTGATAAGCATTGCTTTATTCTTAAAACATAAAGAGTATACCAACTTCGAACTGATCGAACTTGCTTTAAATTCTTCCTCAATAGTTTTTCTAGTTACACTAAAACTTCAACTAAAGATGTGTGCATGGACCCAAAACTGGAAGACATATACAAAACTAAAATGAGTAGCTACACTTGATATTAGGATTATGGTTGATATTTTTCTTCCAAAAGCAGTTATTTAATATTACTGCCCCAGTTTTTCTAATTAAAAATTAGAAAATGCTTCTTTGATTTACAGTCTTGAAGAAAATAAGGAAAGGAAAACTAGCTCTTTCCTTAAAAAGATGAAAAGTTTCATCTCTCTCCAAACCTTGTACTAATTTTGATAGTAAATTCATCAATTTGCATCTAAAAGTTAAAACTGAGAAGAAAAAAAAATGTTTAATTTTACACAGCCAGTAAGAGTGGCTCTGATAAGAATCAGAATGGAAACAAAAGACAACACACATTTAAAAACATTAAAGAGATGAAAATAGTTGATTTATTATATTAATTTAATAAATTCTTTTATTAAAGCTGAAAGCATGCTGAATCAAAGGAATGGATAAATTCAAAATAAAGGTCTGAGGCTCAAACCAAAGTAGCACACAGGGCTGAATCTGGATGCCTGGGTTTTCTTTTACAGTCAAAAATGTCATAAGTGTTCCTATACCAATCTTAAAGTGTCTTGTTTTAATCGCAGCAGCCCCTAACACTGACCCTGAAAGAAAATTAACTCTTCAAATGGGAGGTTTCCTACAGCCTGTGCACCACAGTCTCTCTGGGCTTCATCCAAGAGAGGTGAACTGTGCTCCATTGCGGCCTCCTTACAGGCTTTCAAAGCACAATGGAAAATAGTTTTCTAACATATTTGTACCATGCAAGGGTTCCTGTGGAGAGTTCTATTTCCTAGATATAAACTAGAAATTGCTGTAATTTGCAGTTAAATGAAATACAACAAGAGAAATAACCAGGCAGGTATCTAGGGCCAACACATAGAGACATCACTTGTGTAAAGCATAAGACAAGGAATAACTCTTTAAACTAATGAAGACTTTCAGTAACAGCCATTTGAAAAACCAAAATGATCATAAATACATAAAGAAAAAGGAATTTTTAAAAACTTGATGCAAAAGATAAAGATAGAGAAATACTCAGTTAACACAAAAGATGAATTTCAACTCATTTTGCTGGATTAGTTAAAATAGAAACATCAGGTAGTAAAAATACAAAATTCATATGTTATAAAATATAATAATAAAATATAATAATGATGACCACCCTATACTCTAATGATAATCATGTCTAACATCTACTGAGTTCTAATTATGTTCCACAACCTGTGGTAAGCTCTTTATATCACAGGATAAACTTGTTTTGCCTGTCTAGCATTCATTACCCCCCTCTTCTGGTTATAACATCCTCTTTTACCTTCCCCATTCCTTGTAATCCTAGTGAGCTGATCCATCACAGCTGCTCCATCTCGAAACTGATCCCAAACTGATCATTTAGAGAATTCCATTACCCTGGGTACCATGGTTAGATCTGGGATGGCATCCAGTCATAGAAAAGCCAATCAAATATCATAAACAAAGGTTTGGAGTTCAAAGTCTCTCTTCCTTTAAAGATTTAAACCCTGTGACTGTCTGTAGCCATCAACATGTTTCCCTGTCACTGGTAGGAAACTGTTCTGAAGATGGAGCCAAAACACTGAAGGATGCTGAAAGGTAGAAAGAGAAACATCATTTGAGCCTCTGGAATGAGCAGGGCCCTTGAGTTTGCCTATTACATGAGATAATAAATTTCTCTTTGTGCTTCAGCTGGATAGAGCAGGATTGCCCTACCAGCAATTAAGAAGGGTCTGGCTAGTGCACATCTATAGCTAGTCCCCACAGTCACACAAGTACACACCAACAGCCAGGATCCCCACAGCTGCTCATGGCCCACAATTGGCCCTGGCCTGTGCTGCTGGCTCTGGTCATCACCACTATGTGTGTATCTGCAGCAAACCCCTGCCCCACACAGACACCTGCAGCTGGACCTGCAGCCAAGTGTGTGCATACTACCACCTCTGGCCACTATTACTACCTGCCCTGGTCCCAGCAGCTAGACCTGGAGGCACTGCTGAGGACCCCAACAGCCCTTGCAGCCACTGGAGACACCTTACAGCTCTTGCCAAAGATCATGCAGTTATTGATTTTGTGGACCCCAGCCACCTAACAAAACACCACAGCCCCTGGACTCAGAACTGCCACTTGCCCTCAGACTTAGCACTTTGTACCACTAGACCCAGGGCCATAGCAAACTCCAGCATACTCTCACCCATAGGTGAAGGTCTTTCCTTACTGAAGTCAGTTCATAAAGTCTGGAAGAGGTAACTGCTTCTTCAAATGTACAGATCCCTACACAAGGCTATACGGATCATGAAGAATCAGAGAACATGACACCAGCAAAAGAAAACAGTAAACTTCCAGTACCTGATCCCAAAGAAATGGAGATACAAAAACAGCCTGACAAATAATTCAAAATAATTGTTCTACAGATTCTCAGAGAGCTATAGAATATAGATAAACAATTTAACAAAATCAGAAAAAAAAATTCAAGAATAAAATGAGAGTTCAACAAAGAGATAGAAAACATAAAAAAGAACCAAACAAATTTTAGAGCTATAGAATACAATGACAGACCTGAAGAATTCAATAGCAAGCTTTCAACAGCAGACAAAACCAAGCACAAGAAATAATCAGTGAATTCAAAGACAAATCATTTGAAATTATTCAGTCAAAGGAGCAAAAATTTAAAAAAAGAATGAAGAAAGACTGTATGAATTATGGGATACCATCAAGAGAAACAACCTGTGCATTATTGAAGTCCCAGAAGGAGAAGAGAGGAGAAAGGGGCAGAAAATTTATTTAAAGAAATAATGGCTAAAAATTTCCCAAATCTGGTCAGAGATTTGGACATCCAAGTACATGAAGCTCATCAGTCACTTCAAAATTTCAACACAAAATAATCTTCTCCAAGACACATTATAATAAAACTGTCAAAATCAAAGACAAAGAGAAAAATTTTAAAGCAGCAAGAAACAAAAAATTTCTCACATGAGGGAACACCCAAAAGGCTATCAGCGGATTTCTCAGTGGAGATACAGACCAGGAAAGAGCAGGATGATATACTAAAGGTACTGAAAGAAAAAGAACTGTCAACCAAGAATACTTTACCTGGCAAAGTTGTCCTTCAGAAATGAAGGATACTTTCCCAAACAAACAAAAGCCGAGGGAGTTCATCACCACTAGACCTGCCTTACAAGAAATGATGAAAGGAGTTCTTCAAGCTGAAATGAAAGGACACTAATTAGTAACACAAAAACATGAAAATATAAAAAACACTGGTAAAGGTAAGTATATAGTCAAATTCAGAATAATCTAATACTGTAACATGATAGTGTGTTAATCACTTAATTCTAATACAAAAGTTAAAGGACAGAAATATTAAAAAATAACTATAGCTACAATAATTTGTTTATGAATACACAATATAAAAAGATGTAAATTATGGCAATAAAACATGAAATGTGGTGGGGGGAATAAAAGGGAAATTATATGTGATCAAAGTTATTATCAGCTTTAAAAAACTATTATATCGTATACAAGCCTCATGGTAGCCATAAACCAAAAATCTATTATAGATACACAAACGATAAAGGGAATCAAAGAATGGTCTGGCTAATATGTGTTCATTAATAAATGTATCATCATCCACTTTTACAGATAAGGAAACAGAGGATGTTAAAATGCACAGGTCTGTCTGTTTATGGAGGCCACACTATTAATCACTATGCTCTTCTGCCCTGTGAATATGACAACCTGTTTCCGGTAATTTCCACTAAATAATAATAATATGACTAGAGAAAAAGTGGAAAACGTGTAACAGTAAAAAAAATGAAATATACTGCTCATTGTCACCAAAGACAATCACTATTAACAATATGATATATTTCCTTCAAGGCTTTCTTCTTAAGTATTATCTAGTTCATATTAAAACATGAGTAGTAACAGAGTACTTTTTAAAACTAGTATTTCATATTTCTTATGTTTATTAAGAACCTCACAATACTGTGCATTATGTAGCTAAACAAACCCCACCCCTGAAGAGGTTAAACTGTAAGCAGAGGGCAGTAGACAAATTGAGGGCCACATTTGCAAACTAGCCTATTATTTACATACATAGGCTTACTCAAAAGTAGGAAAACATTGAAAACATTCAGAATCAACTGAAAGGTCAGTCCAGTTTGCATGAGATCACTTAGCAATACAAATGCTAATTTACCTACCTTCCTGGAAAAAGTCAAAAGTAAAACACAAAATTATTATAAGTTTCTAAAAGCATAGCTTTTAGAATTTTACTCATTGAACAAGTGTTTATTATTGAATGTTATTAAATGTCTGGCACTAGCCTGCTTTGAGACACAAAGATGAATAGTACAAAATCCCTACTCTCTAGGGCCACTTGTTCTACTGTGGGAGCCTGAAAATAAACAGGTATTGAATAGTATAGTAAGTACAAAAACAGAGCATCTGCCAAATGCTTAAATCTAACTGTCCTGGGAGACAAAGTCTTTACAAAGCTTCCTGAACTAAGATTCAAAAGATGACTTAGGGGTTCTATAAGCATACCACATAGGGAAGGACACTGCAAGCAGAGAGAAAACATATGCAAAAGCACCAAAGCACGAGCGAGCATGACAGAGCAGAGAAATTACCACTCTGTTTGGTGTAAGTGCTGTGTAAAGAAGTCAGATGCCAGAAAGTGACAAGTCTCAAGCCATTTGCAAGACTGACTAACCAATTAGATTTCTGTGAAAAATAAATGGAAATTCTAGAATGAATCCAAGTTCCTGACTAAGCCACATGGATGGTGAGGGCATCTGCTAAGCTCCTACAAAAGCAGCAAATCTGGGAAGAAAAATGGCAAGTTCAATTCTATCCTGCTCAACTTGAGATGCTTATGGAATACAGAACATCCAGTAGAGAGATCATGTAGTCTATCCTGATCTGGAATTCATAAAAGTTTTAGGCTTAAGGTGTTTTAATAAACTCCTTATCATCCTCAACCAGAGTATACATGACTGTAGAAAATCCATACAAAATTCTTAACAATTCACGGTGGCTCACCTAAGGTTTCCATGGAAATCAGAATTTTCTCCCTATCACCTATGATATGTTACACCAAGTTTCTACATACTGTCTTCGATAAGGAAAAGAAAGTTCAGGTTTTGAGGATTATAGTTCCTACTGACACTGGGGTCACGAACTTAACTCACATTTAATTTGCCATTCAAATATGCAGGGAACCTGTACTCTTAAAGTCTATAACTAACTGTCCTTCACAAGCCTCCACATGCTGATTAACATGGAAAAATAACTTTTTAAAAAATAAATGTCCAAACTGGCTTAAACAATCCCTTTAGAATAGTTTCCATCTCTGAGCTGGTGTTCTCTTTATCCTCCCTTCTTTCTCTAAGGAGGACTGCTGATATATGGGGAGAGAGGTGTTGCGTGTACATGACTTAATGGCTGGTCGCTGGATGTGCACTGGCCAGTCTGTTGATCTCTGATACAATGTCTCTTATAGCCGGGTTGTTAAGGGTCTTGCTAGCCTCCAAAGTCCATTCTATAGTTGGTGTACTTGGGACCTTTTCCTGTGGTTAAGCTGTTCTGAGAGGGCTCCAGGCCAGTTGGCCTCACCTCAGCACCTCTGAGGTATACCTGTAACTGTGGTGAAGGCCAGCTAAGGCATCCAGTGCTGTGGGATTCAGGACAGAGCAGACATCTACTCCCACTGTGGCCATCTCCTCTTGCTATGCCACACACCAGAATCATGGTAGGTCAGGCAGCCAAATCTGCAAACCCTTTCCACTTCCCTCACTGTGCTATATACAAGTAGATGCAAGACAATCTAAGATTTTCCTGAGTCCCAAACAAGGCACGAACAGGAACTCCTCTCTGCCTTCTAGTACCCTTACTCCTAAAACATACCTTCTACTCTCTGAGACAATGAGACAAAGCCCAAGGTGGTCACATTTGACCACCTTCTTGTCTTCTCTCATTTCCCTTCGAAGGAAAAGAAGTGGAGTTTTCTTTTACCTCCCTTATATAATTTCATTCTTCCTGATTCTTGCTAAGCCTTAGTGGGGAGCAAGGCATTTCCTTAAACTATAGGAACCTATGAACCTCCTACGAACATCCAAGCTAGGATGAAAACAAGGAGAATAAAAAGATTTAGAAAATTATCTCTCCAGATGTCCTAACTTGCAGAGGTATTAGTTTATTGAATAACCCAATTTTGCATTTCAGAAGCTAAGTATTACCTATTTATCTGACTTACTTCTTCTTGAGCCACACTCTCCCCACAAACTACAGCAAATGTTTTATATGGGAAACCCAAAGGACAGGAAGGACATTAATAATTTTCCAAAGACCACCTCCATTGCATATGTACATAACAGCCTCCATCAGAACAGACAGACAATTCAGTATAACATAATCACAGTCCAATGCACATAGATACACATATATATCTTTATAATGCTTTTTTCCTTTGTATACATTAAAAATCTTACTTTTTCATTCCGATGTTTTCTTGTATGCCATCAACTTTGATTAATAAAGTACTAGAATTTTGACATTATTTTCTTACTTTTATTATGAGATGATAGAGAAATTAAAGAACTCCTCTTAAAAAAATAATTTTTTAATGAACAGAGGCCTCAAGCTATATATGTAATTTGTAATAGGCAGGGAACTATTTTTAGGTAGCCTTTGTTGAATACCTAATACCATCCTATACATACATATAATCAATATTTCATCAGCAATTGCAGAACTCCAGGACTTTACTAAGTTTCTCCCACCCCAAGGATGTTTTACATGCATAAATGGTATTTTATTTTTCCTGCTCCGGTCCCTGTCTGATAAATGTCTCTACATCCCTCAGGCCTGCTGACACTGCTAAACACCATCAACTCCTATAGACTCCAGTCTCCTGCCATCACCATCACTCAAGTACTGATGTGTCATAGGACCAAAATTGCAAAGTAAATAAGAAGGCTTCTTCCATGTTTTGGGGATACACTCTGTTAGAGAAATACTATAAGCAGTGCTACTACTTGTGCTGGAATGTCTCACAAAGATTTTATTAAACAGCTCTTTCAGTTTTTTCATATAAGTTATCCAACATAGCTCTCTAAACTCTGATGTAATTTCATGATGGGCTGAACTGAGCCAAATCTGAGTGGCAGATTCATACTATCTCAAGAATCACTGTTCTCTCTCCAAACATTGAGGCTTTGTTTCTGGGTCAGATTGGTCTATCTGACTCTTCTCTTAAGATGAGTTCCATTCTGAGTTTCTTAGTAACTCATGCAAGTTGAGTTCTAGTGGGCCTACCCTGGTTTGCCAGACATTCCCAAGAATGTCTGAACCCCGACAATAAATACAGCTTAGGCTAAAGGTGACATATTTGCTATATTTCTTTCTTCCAAATCTAATAAAATAATAAATAGAAGCTGCAAAGTTCAAAGGATTTGCTTCCATGCTTCCAGGATCATTATTCCATGTTCTGGACTTAACACAAATAAGAACTCTTTTAAGATACTAGGGTCTGTTGGGGCTATCTCCTGAAATTAAAAGACAAAGATAAATTGGTGGGAGTTATGTGGGCAAGATGGCAACATAGGAATTTCTAGCACTCATATCCTTCTAGAAATATCAATTTGAACAACTATCTACACACAAAAATACCTTCAAAAGAGGTAAGAACTTCAGGTAAGAAATTATAACATGTGATTAGAGCACAGACAGAAGAAAAGATGCATTAAAGAAGACAGGAAAGAGTTTCACATTAATCCTGTCACCCCTCCCTCAAGCCTAAGCAGCTCAGCAGGGGAGAAACACCCTCCTTGTTGGGGAAGGGGAGTGAATTGGGTACCCAACCTCACCACCGGCTCCAGCACAAGGGACAGGCCAACTCCCGCAAATCCAGGCTCCCGACCCACCCTACCTTTGGCTGGCTCCTATGACCCCAGATAGTTCCTGGGGCCCCACTGTACTTGAATTATACTTTAGATAAAATGGACCTAACACACATATACAGAACACCACATCCAACAGCAGTAGAACACAAGTGCGCATAGATCATATCTTAGGTTACAAAGCGAGCCTTAACAAATATGAGAAGAGTGAAAGCATATTGAGTATCTCTTCCAACTACAATAACATAAAACTAGAAATCAATAACAAGTGGAAAACTGGAAAATTTGCAAACATTGGAAATTAAACATACTCCTGAACAAACGATGGTTGAAGGAATAAATCAAAAGGGAAATCAAAAAATATCTTGAGATAAGTGAAAATGAAAACACAACATACCAAAACTTACAGGATGCAGTTCTAAAAAGGAAGATTATAGTGATAAATGCCTACGTTAAGAAAAAATAAAAATTTCAATAAGCAACCTAGTCTAATACCTCAAGAACTAGAAAGAGAAGAACTAAGCCCAAAGTTAGCAAAAGGAAGAAAAAAAATAAAAACAGATCAGAGCAGATATAAATGAAATAGACACCAGAAAAACAATAGAAAAGATCAATGAAACTAGAGCTGTTTTCTAAAGAGATATACAAAATTGATAAATCTTTAGCTAAACTAAGAAAAGAGAAGACTAAAATAAATAACATAAGAAATGAAAGAGGAGACATTACAACTGATACTAGAGAAATAAAAAGTGTCATTAGAGATTACCATGAACAACTACATACCAACAAATTGGATAACCTATAATAAATAGATAAAGTCCTATAAACATACAACCTAGCAAGACTGAATCATGAAGAAATAGAAAATCTGAACAGACTACTAACATGTAAGAAGAGCAAAGGAGTAATCAAAAACCTCCCAACAAAGAAAAGCCCAGGACCAGGTGGTTTCACTAGTGAATTCTACCAAACATTAAAAGAACAATTAATACCAAATTTTCTCAAACTCTTCAAAAAAACTGAAGAGGAGGGAACACTCCCAAACTCATTTTATGAGGCCAGCATTAGCCTGATACCAAAGCCAGATAAGGACACTACGAGAAAACTACAGACTAATATCCCTGATAAATACAGATGCAAAAATCTTCAACAAAATACCAGCAAAACAAATTCATCAGCATATTAAAAAGATCACAAACATCATACCAAGCAGGATTTATACCGGGCTGAATTTATACCATGGATAAGTTCAACATACACAAATCAATAAATGTGATACACCACATTAATGAATTATTAAAATCATATGATTATCTTAATACATGCAGAAAAAGCACTTGATAAAATTCAACATCATTTCATGTTTACAACTCTCAATAAGTTAGGTATAGAAGGAACATACTTCAACAGAATAAAAGCCATAGATGACAAGCCCACAGCTAACCTCATACTCAGTAGTAAAAAGTTGAAAGCTTTCCCTCCAAGATCAGGAACAAGACATGGGTGATCATTCTTACCACTCTTATTCAACAGAAGACTGGAAGTCCTAGCCACAACAAATAGGTAACAAAAATAAAATAAAATTAAATTAAATTAAATTAAAATTAAATTAAATTAAATTAAAATAAAATAAAATAAAATAAAATAGAATAAAAAGCATGCAAACCAGGAAGGAAGAAGTAAATTCTGTTTGCAGGTGACATGATCTTTTATATAGAAAATCCTAAAGGCTCTACTAAAAAACTGTTAGAATAAACAAATTCAGTAAAGTTCCAGAATACAAATTCAGCTGTGTTTCTATATGCCAGCAAGGAAATATCTGAAAAAGAAATAAAGAAAATAATCCTATTTATAACAGCATCAAAAACAATAAAATACTTAGAAATAAACTTAGCCAAGGAGGTGAAAGATCTTACACTAAAAATAATAAAACACTGATGAAAGAGACTGAAGAAGACAAATAAATGAAAAGATATTCCATGTTCATTGATTGGAAGAACTAATAGTTAAAATGTCCATACTACCCAAAGCCATCTATAGATTCAATGCAATCTCTATAAATGGCAATTTCATTAGAAAAAAAAATGGCAATGTCAACAGAAATAGAAAAAAAAAAATCCTAAAACCTGTGTGGAACCACAAAGACCCAAAATAGCCAAAGCATTCTTAAGCAAGATCATCAATGCTGGAGGCATCACATTTCTTGATTTCAAACTTTATTATAAAGCCACAGTAATCAAAATAGCAGAGTGCTGGCATAAAAACAGACACCTACACCAATGGAACAAAATACAGAGACCAAAAATAACCCTACACATACATGGTCAACTAACATTTGACAAGAGAGCCAAGAATATTCAATGGGGAAAGGATAATCTATTCAATAAATGGTGTTGGGAATACTGGATAGCCACTTGTAAACATAAGAAATTGGACCCTTATCTTACACCACACAAAAATTAACTTGAAATGGATTAAAGACTTCAATGTAAGACCTGAAACTGTAACACTCTTTCATGAAAATATAGGAGAAATAACTCTTTGACATTGGTCTTGGCAACAATTTTTTGTATATGACACCAGAAGTGTAAGCAACAAAAGTAAAACACAAACAAGTGTGACTACTTCAAATTAAATAGTTTCTGCACAGTAAAATAAATGATCAACAAAATGAAAATACAACCTATATAATGGGAGAAAAAATTGCAAACCATGTATCTAATCAGGGTTTAATATCCAAAATATATAAAGAATTCATACAACTCAATAGCAAAAAAAAAAAAAAAAATCTAATTAAAAAATGGGCAGAGGACCAGAATATTTTTCCAAAGAAGACATACAAATGGCCAACATCAAGGAAATGGCAATCATCAAGGAAATGCAAATTGAAATCACAATGCTATATTACCTCACACCTGTTAGGATGGCTAGTATCAAAGATATGAGATAACAAGCGTTGGCAAGCACGTGGAGAAAAGGAAACTCTTGTGCACTGCTGATGGGAATAAACTGGTACAGCCACTATGGAAAAGGGCATGAAGATTCCTCCAAAAAACTAAAAACAGAACTACCATATGATCCAGCAACTCTTCTTCTGGGTATATAGCCAAAGGAAATGAAATCAGTATCTCAAAGAGATGTCTGCACCCCCTCATGTTCATCGTAACAGTATTCACAATGCCCAAGACATGTATACAACCTATATGTCCACTGACAGATGAACAGAAAATGTGATATATAATTCAATATACATATGTAGTGAAATAATATCATAAAAAGAAAGAAACCCTACCATTTGCGACAACATAGATGAACCTTGAGGGCATATGCTAAGTGAAATAAGTGAGGCAGAAAGATACAAATACTGCATCATCTCACTTATATGTGGAATCAAAAAAAAAAAAAAAAAAGCCAAACTCATGAAAATATAACAGTGGTTGCCAGTGGACACTGGGATTGGGGGTACAGGGCGATGGTCAAAAAGTAAAAGCTTCCAGTTATAATCTGGGGCTCTAATATACAATATGGTGACTAAAGTTAACAATATTGTATTATATACTTGAAAGTTGATAAGAGAGTAGATCTTAAATGTTTTCACCACAAAAAGAAATGGCAATTATGTTAACTGATAGAGGTGTTAACTAACTTTACTGTGGTAATCATGTCACAATATAAACATGTATCAATTTATCATGTGTACCCTTTAAACTTCACAATGATATATGTCATTTACAGCTCAATAAATCTGAGAAAAGAATTTCCTTCCCCCTCTGTAATTCCCTTCCATCCCACCCACTTCACCCCTGACCTATGGATGTTACCATTTCCCCTTAAGAACTGGATCTCTGCAGGGTATCTCTTCCAACACGCTCCCTATGTGCACCCGGGGCCTGGCACCCCCCAGTGCACTTGGGGGGCCTGGAGCACCCAGGGTCTGGCACACCCAGGGCCTGGCACACCCGGGGTATAGTCCATGGCTCCACCTGGGGCGCAAACCGAGGACCTCATGTGTATAAAGCAGACGTGCTAAACACTACACTATGGAGCCACCCATGAGAAAAGAATTTAACATGAAAAAAAGAAAAAAAATAAGGAAAGGAAAATGTACTACCCTTAAATTCTCATCAAGTCCTTCAAAGTTAAGTCCCGAATTCAAAGAACTAAAGAAAGGGATTTCTTGTATCTCCTTCTACATTCCTCTGAATGAACTCAAGCCCTAGTAGTGGCTACAATACCAAGCATGACTTCAACTCAATTCTATTAAAAAAAAAAAAAAAAATAGGGCAACATGGGGAAGTAGGCTAAGATTCAAAGCAAAATTCCCTGGCTAATGCTACTCTGAACACACCCCATCCCATCTGATCTCAGAAGCTAAGCAGGGTCAGGCCTAGTTAGTACTTGGATGGGAGACCACCTAGAGAGAACAAGTGCTGTAGGTCTAAAAAAAAATTCTCTGGCCATTCTTCAGAGAGGTCAGATCCTCTGGTGATATCGGAAAGGTAAAATGTGTTTAGACAGGATAAATAAGTGAACAATTCAAGTTTAAGCATTTTGTTTAGAGAAACAGCAACTTAAAATTAGACAAATATAAATTTGTATGGATTTCAAGTAATTTGCCTCCTTCTAAAAATAAACTTAAGTCCTTGACTCCTACGTTTCTCCATTCAGCGTTTTTCTCTTCCCTAGCTAAATACCAAAACATATTTATTGCCTTCCACCTTTTCCTCAACCCTAAGTGTCTATGAAAAGCATCCTGAATGGTCTGACTCTAGGCACAAACCTTGCTCTTCTAGCCCTAAATGGTAATATAAAGATAAGTGAAAAAGCATAAACACGGGTTATCTGCAAAAATGTCCATAGTGAAGATTCCCCTACAGTAAAATGAGATAAATTACCAAATCTATTGTAAAGGCGCGCCCTAATGCTAGAGATTTAAAGTTAGTTCCTCAAAGAAGTTATGGAGGATTCTGACTTGAGGCGAAAGTGAACATTTTTCTGGAGAGTGGAAATATTAGTTATTACTATTTATACTTTTTCTTAGTATTTTTTCCTAGTCTTCAGATAGGGGGCGGGGGAGCTGAGAGGGAGCTGAGAAGGCACTGAGGCGAAACGCCACTGCAGAGAACGGTGCACGCCAAATACCAGGAAGTCAACCTTTATCAGTCTTCAGTGTCCCTTAAGCTTTCAAGACAAGGGAAACTCGTAGCCAGTCACCTAAAGCATGTCCCGCCTTCCTCCGGCACTTCCCCTCCTCAGGCTGGCGGCAGGAGCGACAGCCCGGGAACTACGCGCGTGGCACTCTGGGAGCGGAAGCAGGGAGCCGCGCGGCGGCGGTCGAGCCGGAAGAGGTGGAGCTGGGCCTTGGAGGATCTGCAAGAGTCCCTGCCTCTGCGGTCATCAGTGTTTGCGGGTCGCAGGGAGCGGACCCTAGCGGGTGGGGTGTGTCGCAATGCCGGAGCTGGCGGTGCAGAAGGTGGTGGTCCACCCCCTGGTGCTGCTTAGTGTGGTGGATCATTTCAACCGGTGAGCGGGCGGCGCGGGGCGGCCTACTGTGGCTGGCGGCACCGTCGCTGCTGAGTCACGGGCACTCTGGGGAAGGCTCAGCGGCGACTGGAGCACTGATGGGCGGAGGGCGATCCTAACTTGCCAAGGGCCCCAGACCAACCGCGGCTCTAGGAAGCTGGAGTCACCCAGCATCGTACCCTGGCCCTAGCCGGCACTCCGGGTGCTGGGCTGCTCGTTTCTTTTATCCAAGTCTACGCTGCCAGATTATGGGGGGCAGCCTTCAGTTAGCTATGGTCCCCCAGGCCTCGTGCCCATCTGTCACTTTTTCTGCCCCTTTTCACCTTGAAAGACTCAGTGTCTCCTAGGAAAGCCCTTCAAGCAGGCGCTTCTGTGCCTCTGAAAGTCGTGACTGAAACTCTGGTCTCAGCGCCCGAAAGGGCTCCCTGGAAGAGCTGTGGTTTTAACTTGTGAAAGTTTCTAAGTTGGAATTTGGCTTAACGATAAATTAAAAAGCAGCTGAGGTGTCAAGTTTTTCTTTTAAAAGTGAAATCAGTTGTAGACTGTGGCATAAAAGAATAAGATAAGAAAACATCCACAGATGGTTATTCCGCCTCCCATTGCTTCTTTTCAAGCTGTTCATCCTGCTGGACCTGTTACACGTGTTCATAGATTTTACAAGATAATTACTTGAATTGGCAAATATAAAGACCTGTTGGGAGTATCTGCTGTAGAGTCATAGTTTTTAAGTTGCTTTGTACAACTGCTTCAACCAGAGCGCCAAAAACAAATTTGAGATTACTAAGGTCTAGGGTCCCCAGTTTAGTTCCATTGCTTTGTAAGACCTAGTCTACCAGGAGATATATGCAGGCTTTCCCACTGTACAGTAATTACTGTTTTTTCCCATAAGATAATGGGGATGCTAATGAGGCATGCATCATTTCAGTTCTATTCAGTAAACTCAGCAAATGCTTGTTAAGGGCATATAGTTCAGGCACACACTGCTGGCTGCTGTGTCAGAAAACAAATGTAGGGTTTTATAAAAGACAAATGGATTTTTGTAAACAAAAAGAAAAGTAAGTGTGGAAGTTTACTTTGATGTGTGGAAACTCAGTGCCTAAGATTTCCAAAAAAGGCAGAACCACCAAGAATACAGAATCCTTAACTTTGTTTGACCCAAACCACAAATTTAGTAAGCATTTATAAATTTGCCAAATCATATGTTTAGATAAATCAGTTAAACCAGTGTGAAGCCAGAGACTGTTAAGGAATCGGAATCTTAGTTCATTTCACAGTGGCTTTTGTATTTCCTAGAGTTGTATTGTGTCTGTGTCTCACTTGCTACACTCATAGCTCCTTAGTATAAAAATCACTGAGGTTTGATATGAAGACAGAAATTATGAAGCAAAATCTTTCTCACTGGTTCAGCCCCGCTCTCCATGTGATTAGTCACCAGCTCACTTTTGACTTCTTTTTAATTGAGACCACAAATGACACACACACGCCTCTATATCAGAATCACTTTTTGAGCCCCTAGCTGGTTCAAAGAATTATTAGATCTAGTGGGGCTTGTTGATGTGGAATAGATGTGCCAAAGAACAGTATCAAGTTGGACCATAAAACTGGTTCTACTTTAGCATCTTTATCCCAGAAAAGATTCAAAGATTGAGAAGATGGGGAAAGTTTAAAGGAGAAAAGTAAGCTGCAGAGAAAAAAATAAAGTTAAAGGTGGTAACATGAATGTGTTTTTCAAATACTAACCAAGTAACATTTTAAAACTCTTATGATCAGGAGAGTTTTCATTTTCTCTCTTTTAAATTTCTGTTAAGTTTGAGATTTCTCGAAGCTTGTATTACTTTGCAGTTAGCAGTAAGTAAAAACTGCCAGTGTACAAAGTTCATGAATTACTCATATTTATTAGAATTTAATATTAAGGACTAACCTAACTTTATTACATTTGTTTAGTGAGATTAGTTCTCAGGTAAACTCAATTGTATCTGTACCATTAATATTTCCTATTGAGTATCTAATTGTTGGCACATCTCTGTGTGCCCATCAGACTGACTTTCTGCTTTCTCATTCAGAATAGGCAAGGTTGGAAACCAGAAGCGTGTTGTTGGTGTGCTTTTGGGATCATGGCAAAAGAAAGTACTCGATGTATCCAATAGTTTTGCAGGTAAAAGACCAATTTTACATTCTTCTGAGCAGGGTTAAAATCTCAGTTAACTTTAAAATTAAAAAAAGAAAAACCTTTTGTTGTTTCCATTTTTTACTACAACCAGGGATTCTAATTAAGAATTCCTGTGGTATAAAAAGGGAGGCTAAAGGCTACACACTAAACTGGAGGTGAATAATTTAAACTTACAGGCCTTACCGTCTCCATTGCAACTGCCCAGCTCTGCTATTATAATGGGAAAGCAGTTACAAACAGTATGTAGACAACTTTATTTATAAAAATAGATGGTGTAATTTGTAAACCCATGCACTAAACTATTAACTATGATTATGGGTTAACAAGGGGGAATTGGAGAACATATCCCTTAATTGTTTCAAGAATCTTTATAAGAAAATATCAGTGTATTTTGTCATTAAAGCAACAACAAAGAAGAACAAAATAATTGCTGGCATGACCTCTGGACTAGAGGTCACTAACTTCAATGCCTTAAAGAACCAGCTAGTAATGTAATTTGCCAAACAGGAAACATTAGGAAGTAATGAAGCTTTTAGCAAACTGAAGGGCATGTGTCCTTTTTAAAATGAACTGCTTCTGTCTGGCTCTAGCCAGTTGCTGGCAGGTCTCCTGATTTTTCAAGAGAAGCTAGAAGTCTGGATTTTTATGTGAAATCTCTTTTTAATGACAGCAACTCAAAAATAATTTTATTAACTATGTTGAACAAACCACCTACATGGACCAGATCTAGCCCCGGGGTCTTCAGTTGTGACCTGTGCTCTAGAGTTCTAACACTCTAAACTAAATCATACTTTTTTTTTTTTCTCTTTAGTACCTTTTGATGAAGATGACAAAGATGACTCTGTCTGGTTTTTAGACCATGATTATTTGGAAAACATGTATGGAATGTTTAAAAAGGTCAATGGTATGTCTTGATTTTTTAAGGTGTTGTGGCATTTATATGTGTGTGTGTATGTATGTAATGTTTTTCTTTTTTAAGTATTCCCTTTTCTTAATGTTTAATATAAAGGACCCTTTCCTTAGCTAGACTTAAGTAAGACTAGTGGTAGTAGATGAACAAGGTAGAATAAATGAGAAACTAGAATAGCAGTTTAAGACCACCTAAGTTTTGGGGGAAAGAGCGGCAAAGTGAAGAACTATCAAAATTCACCTGGATAAATATCTCTCTCCAGAGTTTTAGTATCACCAAGATAAATATCTCTCTCCATCATATATATCGTTTTCATTTTATTTCATTACAGCAACCACATTACTTTGGAAATGATTATTCCTGCAATAAACACAGTTATAATCTATATGACATGAAATTGCATTTGTTTACATATTCCCTTAGAATTATTTTCTGGTTATCATGTATGCCTGTTCTCCTAAAGTAGTCTGAGATGTAGATGTCTCTGGATTTTCCTTGCTTCTTTCTGTCTTGAATTTTGAAAAAGGTAGAGAACATAACAACTGGAGTTCTTACGCTATTTAAGGGACTTACATAGATCTTCATATAACACTTCAAACCCACCAATCTTTTCCTTCCCAGCCAGAGAAAGAATAGTTGGGTGGTACCACACAGGCCCTAAACTACACAAGAATGACATCGCCATCAATGAACTCATGAAAAGATACTGCCCTAACTCAGTGAGTATACTCTATCTTTAAAACTCTTCAATGATATTCCTTGCCAGCAAACTCAAATAAGAGCATCCTAGAAAGGATTTGGGTAACACATCATTTCACTCCTTTTTCTTTGTAAGCTTGTGTTAATTGATAATGTTTCGTGTAATACACAATAACCCAATATATTAAATAATTAACAGTAAATACCTGCCAAGTGCCAGGTACCTAAGTTGTCTTCCTTAATCCTCTCAATGACTATATGGAGCTGTTAACCTCTTTATAATAAGAAAACTGAGGTTTAAAGTGGTTAGTAAGGTCTTGTAAGTGGTGGGGCTGGGATTTAAATGTTGGCTGCCTTGATTCCAATTTCTTTGTGCTGATAACCACACTGTGCTACTCCTCAGCTTGTTAATTAATGGGAGTGAAGAATAGCAAATGATGAGATTTGAATGTAAACTCACTTTTGCTGAAAATTCTGACTCATGTCTGATTGAACGAATGAAATTGCTTCAGTACTCATGATCAGAAGAATAGCTGCAGTTATTCCTTATGTGCTCAGTGAGAGGTGTTTGCTTAGATGTGTTTTTCTGCCAGGTATTAGTCATCATTGACGTGAAGCCAAAGGACCTGGGACTGCCCACAGAAGCATATATTTCAGTGGAAGAAGTCCATGATGTAAGTCATCTTGTTATAAGCCTAGGAAATTAGATTTGCTATTTATGGAGCAGTTGTTTGGGGTTTGGTTTTTTTCCCCCTCCCCCAAGTCAGCAAATCCTTTATAACAAAGAAAAGGTTGTTGATTTCTGTTAGCAGTTTAGTATTATGGTTTTTCCCTTGGAGTGTTTGAATTGCCACATTTTAGAAATACAGAGGATTGTAAAACTCAAAAGTCCCCTTTTACAAATGAAATTGAGACCCAAAGTAGTCCAGTGATTGCCCAGGGATGTTCATAGCAAAGTAAATATAGAGCCTAGTGAGCTTAGTCTTTATGCAGTTTCTACTGTTGGGCCTCCTTTTGGGCCAATATTCCTTTCTCCTTGAGGATTTTCAATCCCTATCGACTAGAGCATAGGTTTTCAAATAAAGTATGTCAGAGCTGCCTGGAGCTAGATGGCAAGACCCATGTGTGTGCTTTGACACCTGAACTCAGCTTCACCTCATCCAGTACCTGCTTTGTGGTTCATTAGCTTGTACTTTGGGTATAGACATAAAGAGCTGCCACAATATAGCTTTTCTCTATTTCCTGGGAAATTGAACTCTGATTCTAGGATAGGAGCATAAATTATTTGCACTTAGGTTATGCAGATAGCTTGATCTTGAATTTCCAAAGTCAAAAGCCTGGAGGATTAAGTCTCTATTAAGATTTAGATATGTAGTATTTATCCTTAGACTCGGTTTTTAAATCGGGAAAAAGGTATTTTAGGTTAGCTCCCTGCAAATGTTTCTCGCACTGAGCTCTATCCTCATTTTCTCTTTTTGCCTTGCTACCAGGGAGCTTAGATCTAAATTTATTGTCTTTTTGCCATAAGGCTTTCATCCCTGTCTCGATACAGTTGTTTTTAAGTTAATCTTTACCCTGCCCCTTCCTAAAAGGAATTCGAGGCTGCTTATACTCATGCATACATGTATACACACACACCAGTGAAGCAAGATTTTGAAATAGTGGATAGAGGAGACATAAGGATCATTTGTAAGATGAAACCAGGGAAAAATTAGTACTTAAAAAAATTGAATTGTGCCACGAAGTCTCGCAAGATCATCATAAGCTGTGACCATCCTAGCCTACGAAGCCAAGAGGAAAGTGGCATTGGCAGGATTCACATTGCCCTGGATAAAATAATAACAGCTGAGGTTTATACCACTTAGTAGAAGTTAATTGTCTTACCCAAGATCCTGTAGCTCCCTTATCACGCACATGGCAGAGCCAGACTTTGAACCCAGGCAGTCTGGCTATAGAGCCTATATTCTCACTGATACGCTGTCCTGCCTCGCAGACATTTTGCAGCCTTTATGGGAGATGTACGTCCTCTTCTGGCAGTAGATCTGAGAAGTTTCTCCTGAGTCTCATCAGGAAGTCACTAGGTGATACAGTGTACCACATCCCAGATGGATCTTTGATAAATTCGACCACCAGAAAGCCAGTTCTCACTGCATCATTTTGGTGCTCTGGTGTCATTTGATCCAAGGAACCATGGATGCTTAAAAGTTATATCTTCTGACATGAGCTTGTCTCAGATACAGGTATTCTGTATATTACCTTTCCTGGAAAGGTAAAGAACTATGTACTTTAAAAATCAACCTAATAAAGACTTCCTAATCAGTCCCCACTGTGGGATTGAGAGGATATCAAGATTTTCCTGACAGGTGAGCTAGTGATGCCCCAGCAAGCCTTGTCACTGAGCAAGGCCACTGTGATAATTAGCCTAGAAGAGAAGACTAAGCCTATCCCCACCCCCTTGCCTTGGAAAACCTAGTAATGCACCCATGAAGTAATTAGACTTAAAGCAGAAGAATCAAGGTGTGAAAAGGAACATGTACCAGTTTGTTTGTAAGTAAATAACTACAGTTAAGCTTCCTCTCCAGGATGGAACGCCAACTTCAAAAACATTTGAGCATGTGACCAGTGAAATTGGAGCAGAGGAAGCTGAGGAAGTTGGAGTTGAACACTTGTTACGGTGAGATTTAGGATGGCGTCAGAGTCATAAGTGGCCCAAGAGGCTGCTTGGACTAGGGAGATATCAATACCAGGAATACAGAGACTTGGGTTCTAAGCTTGGATCACCTCTAAAGTTGCGTTACGCTTTATGACTGTGAATAGTATACCTTGTCTTTGAACTAACGCTGACTGTGACAGGAATAGACATGTAAAAGAAGTTCAGGCATGTCCTCTTCCACTCTTATTCTTTTTCAGTGAATGTAGCTAGGCACAGTTTTCTGCAGAGAATCTACTTTTCTTTGGATAGGTTTCATTTGAAAGTACTCTACTTATATAACCCTGTTATATTCAAAAGGGTCATAGTGTTTCTCAAACAATAAGATTCCTTCCAGTTCAAAAGTTACTACTGACTCACAACATCGTATAGATGCAGGTGGAGAAAACACCACCCTTTTTTTAGGGAAAGTGAAAATAGTTTCATTTTAGCTTTTAAAAAAAGATGCCTGTGATGAGAAAAATGAAATACATGTCTCTCAATGAAAACAAAATTAAGGCAATTTATACCAGATCTTTGTAAAATAGAGAAGTAACATTTTTTCTTTTGAAAACTTACCCCCTTCCGCAAAGCTGGGTGTTTCCTTAGAACATAAGAACCTGTGTGATGATACAGTAATGATACAGTAGGTACACTGATGCTTTTTCCTGCCCGCCCTTGTGGGTTCTTACAGAGACATCAAAGACACTACCGTGGGCACTCTTTCTCAGCGGATCACAAACCAGGTCCATGGTTTGAAGGGACTGAACTCCAAGCTTCTGGATATCAGGAGTTACCTGGAGAAGGTGGCCACAGGCAAGCTGCCCATCAACCACCAGATCATCTACCAGCTACAGGACGTCTTCAACCTGCTGCCAGACGTGAGCCTGCAGGAGTTTGTCAAAGCTTTTTACCTGAAGACCAACGACCAGATGGTGGTGGTTTATTTGGCCTCCCTGATCCGTTCTGTGGTTGCCCTACACAACCTCATCAACAACAAGATTGCCAACCGGGATGCAGAGAAGAAAGAAGGGCAGGAAAAAGAAGAGAGCAAAAAGGATAGAAAAGATGACAAAGAGAAAGATAAGGAAAAGAGTGATGTAAAGAAAGAAGAGAAAAAGGAGAAAAAATAAAACATGTAGCTTTTTAATTTGTAAATTAAAATCTTATAAACTAACTCAGTGTGCCGCCAGAGGGTTCTTTTCATTTTAAGTGCTTTTTAAAAGCTGCATTGATGAGAGCTCTCTGCCTCTGGTCACTCTCGCTGTGGCATTACGTGGACATGAATGGATAGAGGGATGGATCTCGTACCTAAACTGCAGCTTAGGCTGCTGCGAGTTGGGAATGTGACAGCTTAGGCTTCAGATTGTGTGAGAAAAGTGAAGAGGAATAAACATAACATTTTTGGTACTCTTCATTCTTTAATCTGTAAAACCAGGAGTTGAATTTTCTCCATCTCAAGACTCTTAGGGTCTGTTTCTGGCAGTTTGCAAAATTGCTAAATGGAATGCATGAATTCCAAAAGTGCTCTGCCTCGGAACACTGAGTTCTGACCCTTCTGAACTCCGTTGAGAATACAGCACCATGGGACTTTTGAACCCGTAGCTCTGGCATTCTCAGGGCTTGGCATCCAGCTTCATGTATTGTTTACTTTCAAAGACACAATTAAATGGCTTGGTTTTTAAGTCTGTGTTCTAGTCGTTCTTGACTCTGGGAGGGGTGATCTGTTGTATTCAGAAGGAGACAAAGCAGCCTTTAATTGAAGCTGCTTTAAAGGATTATCTTAGACTTGGGAGTTTTTAATGAAAGAGTCTCATTCCTCAAAATTTAGCTTGCTATAGTGAGAACTCTCAACTGAGCCTGAAAGACCTGGATCCTAGTTTGTGCATCAGAATCCACATGTGTGAAGTCCCTAGAGCAGTTGTTCCTAAGGGACACATTCAGTTACTATCGCAGTAGGTCTGAGTACTTCAGACTACAAGGTTGATGGGATGTTACGAAGATAGAATGAAATTGCCCCAAAATAAGTGCTCAGGGCTCCTTTGGAACAAATTAAATAAGCTGCTGAGTTATTTGGTAAAACAGCAGTCACTTGGATATTAATTTTCTCTCTTCAGCAGTTAGAATTTCTTTAAAGTTCTCTAAATGCACCATCTGGGTTATCAATGTCCAGAGATTTAAGAATACAGTAAAATAGCACTAAAACTAAATGCAATCTCAGACACTACTTCTTAATGTTATAATGCTTCAAAGTTACAAAAGTAGCCATTTCTATTCCACAGACCTGCCAAAGAGCTAGTAAGTGGAACTTTGTCAATAGTGTGATGTTTAACAGTTTTTACTCTATGGAAATAGAAGCATGCCCACATCAGGGCGTATTCCAAGTTTCATTAAGAATCTCGAAACATTTTAAGAGAAGGATGGTAATAGAAGACCTACAGAGAACCAAGTTTTACTTGTGTATTGCAGCAGTCAAAAATCTGATGGTGCATCTGAGTAAAAGATTTGAAATGCACAGTTCAAAGCTTGAGATATATTTAAAACCATAGAAGTTATTGAAGAAGGTTTTGCAATTCAATTTCCATGTTTACAACAGACTGATAAGGAAACCTGGACCTTAACTTCTCCAGTGAACAGTCAGGAAAGCCAGGATGCAATGGTTCTGAGGCTTTAGGTGGGAAAATGAGGGTGTCATTCCAAGTACTGGACCCTTTATAAGGGTCAGGTGGTAATTTGAGATCACACAGGATTCAGGTCTATCTTTAGTACAATATGAACTTTCAAAAGCTTTCCAGGGTCTAATGAAAATATGCCACAGGGTTTTAAGTTTGTCACTGTTAAGTTGAAATGTTTATTGAGCATCTAAGAACATGGGAATATACTCAGGCCTTGTTATATTTAATAAAACTATTAAATATATCTACATATGGGCAAAATTGAATTTTCCTAATAGGATTCTCAATTCCTACTTTAAACAAAAATAGTTTATAGCCTCTAGAGTCACTTAGACTGATTTTCTAAGGCAAAATTGCTGCCATCCTGTATACGAGAGTGAGCACTGAAAGCCTATTGATAAAGTCTTGCTTATACAAATAGCAGCTGACTTGTTAAAATCCTAGGCCCTCAACCTAATATGAAACCTTGCATTTGTATACCCTAGCAGTCTCGAGATTTCTAAACTACTTTTATTTTGAAAACTGAAAAAGTATCCTGGGAAAAGATCCCAAGTCTGGATCTGGTATCCATAGTTGTAACATTACCTTCACTTCTGAACACTTCAGAATGACTTGCTACAGTGGTCAGGCTGTTCCTGCTACAGAGAAGTATGGTATTATTTATTCCTTAGATTTTGTGTGATAACATCTGAAATATCCCTGAATTTACAAGCTAGTTCTTAATGTAAAGATGGAAAGTATCAGAATGGAACAACTTTGAGCCAACTAGTTAAATGTTATTTAATTTTGCTCAGACCATCAATCGCTAGAGAGATAAAGGGGAAGTACTCTTACTGAGAAGCTACCATATTACTTCTCCAAAGTACTAGATGCAAAGTAATCCTTTTTAGCAGGAATTAGCAATCCCAGAATCCTCCAATTTCTAGAAGACTCTCCAGCTATGAGAACTCAACCACATATAATTACTTTTGCTTCAAATAAATGACAACATAAGTCCTCATAAAACAATGAAATAGCCCTTTCACTGGGAAGTTATGAACAGGACTTCTACCAATTTCTCTATGAAAATATCTATAAAGCAAAAATTAGACTTGAGAATGTATTTGTTATATACACTACAACACGCTACTTCACATGCCCCTGCCCCAGGAAATGGGAAGGAAATGAGGCATGTTGGGAAGGCAGAGAACATTTGATTTATGTGACCCACAAGAAACGATTGCTACAACTCCCCTAAACAAATTTGCTTCAGATTAAACAATATAGGCAACTACTGATTTGCATATCTGTTATTCAGCTCTTGGCATTATTTATTTTCGACTGGGAGCTACATGGAGTTCTTTCAAAAAAAAAAGTTAATGGCTATTCTTGTTGGGGGAGTGGGTGGAAAAATAAAATGACTCAGAAGGTAGGAACATGGAAGTGAGGAAAGAGAATAGAGGAAAGGAAGAAGAAACATTAAAGTTAATATGTTTCCAGGGCCTAAATTAAGAGAAATCTTTAAGCACTCCTCTATGGAGCCAATCTGTTCTTTCACACTAGATGGCACCATTGCCTAATCTCATCTCTTGGCAAGAGAAAACATTTGATTGCCAGTTCAAGGGAGAATTGGGAACATTCCCCAAAGTTGCTTCCTGTCATTTCTGCTTTGGGCTACAACCATCCTGGCAAGGTTTTGAAGGAATCTGGAGGGTGTAGGGGTGCAAAAAGATTGGGTCAAGATGCCACACCACCCTTGCCATACCATGCCAACACTAAAAAATGCTTAGGCTATGAATATACAAGTTTTTCTCTGCCCTTCAGATAACTCATGCTTTGATTTTCCTCACTGCTGAAACCATTTCTGATTTCTTTAGAGACCAAATTCAGTGGTGTGCTGATAAATATGTAACAATAAGTTCTTCAAAGAAGAGAGAGAAGGGTGTTGATTTGTAGACTTTCCCAATTTCCCTGGTATAAATACTCCCATATGGCTTATTTCAGTATACCAACATGAACTGGGAAGAGATGCACAGTAGCACAGCACCACACGTATTTCCTAAATACAAATATAACAGGTAAAAATAACCTCAAGAACGCATTTTATGATAGTAAAATGTAGAATGATTAGGATATCATGCACTTTGAGTATTACCTTTTAAAATTTATTTCATTATAAATTTATGTAGTTTGGCCTACTACATTAGCATCTCTGGCAATCTGTGTTTTTAAGATGCCCTCCATATGGTTCCTGCACACATGGAAGTTAGGGAACCTTTATTTTGATGTAGACAAATTTATCAATCTTCTGCCTTATGGTTAGCAGGTTGTAGATCATATTTAAGAAGTCCTCTCCCAGCTCAAGATCTCTTTTCATACATACATGTCTATTGCATTCCACAAAGTATCTTCCTTCTCTGTAGCGTAGTACCCATCTGTGACCTCTTTCTGTATGTTACAGCTAAAGTCTGATGAATAATAACATAATCTGGCTAATTTTTTAACCAAAATAACCAACAAGGATCCTTAGTTCATCTATTATCCCTTCTTTCCTAACAACACTGGCTTCATCCCTACCTCTTACCCCTCAGCATATAAAGACTCAATTATCTCCCCTCTCACACACAAACACCGCTCTGGTCACCTGCTTACCTTCAGCCTCTACATCAGCTACCTCTTTGTCCTACTACATGGACCATCTGTGACATCTGCTCTCTTGCACTCTTACTGCCCTGCCTACATTCAAATATGCATCTATCTCATCTTCTGTTGCTAGGGTCACCTACCGGCAATTCCTGCTTACCTTCTCTCACCTGCCCTCTTTTCCATGTTCTGTCCTCAGCTAGAGTCACTTGGCTGGAGGATGAACCTCAGTTCATGACTTAACTGTCATCATCATCACTGTTAGGGCCTCTCTCTTGTTTGATTTTTTTTACCTTTATCCTGACTTCTACTATCATTCTAACCCTCCCCCCGACACACATATATGCACAATTGGTAGACATTTAAATAGGTTTAATAAATGTTCATAGATATAGATCCTAGAAGAATATGTAGCAAATTGGTATGCACATGTGTTTTAATTTACACTTATCTTTCCCCTTAGGTCTCATTCCTTCCTATCCTGCCTTTTTTAATTTAAAATCAAGTTGTAAAGATCTATCCTCATTGGGATAAACCCATTATTTCATAACTTTTAATTGCTCGTGGTAGAGGTAATACTATGTGTTTCTCAAATCCCATTTCACATCCCTTGTTCCTGGACACACTATACTTCCCACCCATTCTGTGAGAGAGGGCCATGAGGTTAGGCCTAGGAAATGAAGAGGCCTGAGCAGGCTCAGGCAGGGGACAGCCCCTCCGGTGTCCCTCTCGCACGGACACACTGGCAATATAGGAGGGACACATTGGGATCCACATTCACAGGTCCTACTCACCCTCCATCAGTGCTCAGCCACACCAGCCTTCTATAAGTCTCTAGAATATGCCAGTCTCTTTTGCATTCAGGCCAGTATACCTTATAGGCTCTTTGCTTGACTGGCTCTTTATCTTTCAGGTCTCTAGGCCGGAACACCTTTTTAGAGATGCTTTCCCTAAAGCCCTATCTAAAAGGAGACCTTTCACCCCATCCTACTTTTCCACATTCTTCTCTGTCATATCTACTCAGGGCATGGCATGGTGACGATAGTTAACAATATCGTATCGTAAACTTGAAACCAGCTAAGAGAGTAGATCTTAAATGTTTTTACCACAACACAGCCTGAAATGTCTCAGCAACAACAACAAAATGGCAATTATGTGAAGTGATAGATGTGTTCATTAACCTTTCTGTGGCAATCATTTCTCAATATGTCCATACATCAAATTGTCACATTGTACACTTTAAACTTACATGACATTATATGTTAACTATGTCTCACTAAAGCTGAAATAAATATTTATCCAAGGGTTTCCATTACCCAATGGCAGACAACTAATCCCCCCAGGTGTGTACCCCTGATGGAGAGCAGGATGGGATAAGAGTCAAAGTTTAATGCATGAGCTACTTCTCCCTGCCCCACATACTCCATGTTTTTATCAATGTGAACCAGTCACAAGGAGGTGGCAAACAACCATTACCATAAAATACAAAAGTTCAAGAGTAAAAGGAATCCTCTCCCAGAAGAAAGAACACTTCCACACCCAGGGCCCACCAGAGCCCAGGTACTGATGAGGAAGGCCACTACTGTGGTGGGAGATGCTCCCCTTGAGCCAACCCTCAGCAGGAGTCCTGGACCTGCAAAGGCCATCCTTCAGGCTAATGTTTTGCTATAATGGCACCACCTACTCTACTGCTCACCCTGCAATTATATAGGAAATGGACCCAAAATTGTCCTTGAGAGACTGGACATGACTCTTGCCAGCTGGGTTTGGCTGGAGGCCCCGATAAGTAGTAATGACATTCAAGGCAGAGTGCCACAGTCACACGCTGGGGCCAGACCTAAGGCATCTGAGACCATCAGTGCTGCTGGGCAAATGATGTCAGGCCACGGGCTAGGGGGAAGACTGAAATTACTCCTTCCCCAGCATTTTCTTCGTCAAGAAAAGGAACAAAAGTGATACTACTACCTTCCTGCCTATATTCCTGGTTAGAGTGATTTTTTGATTTACAGATAATCTTCATGCCATGGTGCTTCATTTATTAAAAATCATGGCCACATTCAGAACCCAGGGCATGAAAGAGGCATTAATCCAAGAACGTTTAATCTGACCTAGGCTGGTATATTAGTTATTTACTGCTGCATAACAAATTACCATAAACTTTAGCAACTTAAAATGACACACATTATTGCCTCACGGTTTTGGTGGGTCAGGAATCTGGCACAGCCTAGCTGGGTCCTCCAATCAGGGGTGTTCACAGGTGGCAATCAAGGTGTCAGCGGGGCTGCAGTCATCTCAAGGTTCCAAGCATGTGTGGTTGGTGGCAGGATTCAGTTATTCATGGGCTATTGGACTGAGGGCCTCAGTGTCTCGATGGCTGTTGACAGGAAGCTGCCCTCAGTCCCTTGCCACATGGGCCACCCCAACATGGCAGTTTGCTTCATCAAAGCACACAAACCGAGAGAAGGCAATGGAGAGTTAGCTAGCAAGAAGTAGGTCACAATCCTTTGTAATTTAATCACAGAGGTGACAGCCTATCGTCTTTTCCATATTCTGTTGGTTAGAATCAAATCACTAACCCAGCCCCACTCAAAGGGAAGGGATTATACCAAGAGGGTATGAGTATCAAGACGTGGTCATGGAGTAGGGCTGGAGGGCTGGAGAGATGGCAATGTGTGAAGTCTGCCTCCCACAGATAGGAACAACAATTCACCAGGGTAATCCATAAAGCTCCAGTGTGTCTTTTTGAATTTTGGTGCCTAATTAATGTCTTAGAATGAAGATAATATTAGAAAATGCAGAAAAAAATCCCTTTTATTTATAAATAGGTCTATCTATTTTCACCACTGCTTTGGAGATAACAAAACAAAACAAAACAACACAACACAAAAACAAAACAAAGCAAACCTTGAGTTAGGAACCGGGTCAGTGCTCTTAGAGGTGAGGCGCAATGGGCTTAATTGTGGATGACTGGCAAAAATTCAATTCTGACGTGTAGTATTTATCTTTTCTTCCTCCTAAACTCCATTAAAATGACAGTGAATGAATGTAAAAGATTTCCCATTTGGCCCAGTTTGAGAGGTAGCACTTGAGAGGTAGACAAGGGAATTCAACTCATTTCTGGAAAGAGGAAAGTGGGAGTCATAGCCAAGAATTATCTGGAAGCAGCTGCAAGCTGTCCCTTCCTCTGCCCCTAGGCATCTATCAAAGGAAAGAAAGTTAACTGAGGTAGCAGATTAACCAATCTGTTCACCATCTCTGGCCTAGCTAAAATGACAGCTGAGAAAGCGTTATTAATGTCTTGATCTACAAGGTCAAAGAGAACACGAGAGGATTCAGCAGTGGACAAGGACGTTTACCAAAGTGTTCAAAGGTGGAAAGCAGGTGGAGGAGTATAACTCACCAAGCAGAAGTCTTAGCCAAAGATGCTGTGGATGAAGATGAAGATGAGGAATGAGCACGATGCTGGAGAGACTCTTGGGGACGCAGGAAGGCAGGAGGAGGGATGAAAACTGAGGTAGTGAAAAGTTTCTATACAGGACACTGGCCAGAGGACACAAGGAATATCACAGATCCAGACCAGAAACAGTGAGATGGGTTGGCTTGATGAGTTACTGCCTTAGATCTCCACCTTTCTCAAAGCCATAGCCAGGTGCTCAGCAATGACAATTTTGTTCTGTGTGCTGGTTGGCCTGCTTCCATGAAACAGGAGGGAGCATTGGGCTGGTGCCCAACCCGTCTATACTGGAGCATATTTACACCACTCGCCTCACAGCAGCTGAACTCCCAGTCATTACTGGCAGTCCCACAACTGCAATCTTGCTCAATGTTTTAAATTTTGTTCTTTTTCTGACCCTTGGAATTATTTCTCATTTTTGAACCAGCCTTTTTGTTTTTCTCTTTTTATATTTTGTGTGAAGTTATTATGTATTTGCAGTAGAGGAATTGATAACTCATGAATTCACTGTGCTATCTCAACAGAACCCTTCTTGGTTTCTAATATTTTATACCAGAAAGAACCAGGGCTCCTAGTGGAGAAGTTGATTCTACAGAGCAAGAGAATTAAAGCTAAGAATAGAATACCATGTAGACCATCAAAGATATCCAAAAGGGTGACAACAGAATCAAAGAGGCCAAAATTGTGATGAGCATCAAAAAGAAAACAATGATTACTGCCACTGGGACCAAGTAAGTTGGAGTTGGGCCCTGAGTCCATTATAATGTTCAAAAGATACAATAGAAAGTGCCAAAGAAGACACATGCTCCAATCTGAGTCAGTTGACTGATGCTTGACTCATGCAGCATGCACTACAGGAAAGTGAGCTTGGCTGTGGTACTTGAACCAACCTTAGAATCAGAGGGACCTGGATAAAAGAGTATTTTAAATTGAATTCATGGGGTAGACTACAGGGAAACGAGCTGAGGTAAAAACTTTGGGCACTGACTTTTCTTCCCTAAGATGAGGCTGGGGCCTTGTTTATGCAGAGCTTATAAGTATTCCTCTAAATGAAAGCATATAGATCTTTAGGGCAAGTTTTTTCTAGAAGGGTGAGGTAAGCCCCAGTATAGATGGGCAATGGGACAGCAAGAACTGAGCTTTCAAGAACCAGTGAGGTCTCACCTTATATAAAGGCTTACAGGCACCTAGAGACACATTGGGGACCTTGGGTGACAAAGGGAGTCATATCTGTTCTTCACTTCCACAATAATTTTATGGCTTTGGCTAATTACATGAGGAAATTATTATAGCATGTAGGGGTAGGGGTCCTCCCTGCCTATCTAGTTTTATTTGAAACATTTCAGAATAAGAAAAAAAACTGAGAATATAATAAAAGCAAACAGAGGTAATTAGAAGCCCCTAGGGAGAAAGAACTGTACAAGGAAAAAACAATTGTCTAACTTTATACTATTTACTTCTGGAGTAGACAGTATTTATATAATCATAGTAATGCTGCTTTTCAGCTTTTTGAATAAACTTTCAGAAAAAGCACAGAAGATTTCATTATGGTTACATAATAAAAAGTAAATGTTAAAAAAATTTTTTTGATCGTGTATAAGAACAGGATGTCCAGAATTAGATGGAAAAGGGAACTGAGAGCTGGGAGGACAAACGGGTCACCAAGTATGGTGACAAGGTATCTGCCCATTGCTAAGGCTAGTAAAACAAAAACATTTTTGAAGGGCAACTGGGTAGAATCTTGGGATTTTTAAAGTGTATCTAGAAGGATCCAAAAGAAACCAGCAATAGTTGCCTCTAGAAGGTGATCAGAGTGGCTGAGGAATGAAAGAGTGAGCTTTTCACTGTAGATCTTTACTATCTTTAAATTTTAAGCCTTTTAAAATTTTTTAAGTAAAAATAAAGGTACATTATCAACAACCTATTTTCTAGGACGACTGCCCCCTCCTGGAAGAGCGTATCAGTGCATAAGACTGGTCGAAGGCATTCGCCAAAACTGTGCAGCCACAGGCAAATTGCTGGACACACTGTCATGTCTGTTATGACAAGACAGGGTGTATTATAGAACCACCGTAATACGGAATACCACACAGAGAAGAATCAATTATAGATCTGTGGATGGACATGGGAAGGTGTCCCTAACACCTTATTTAATGAGACAAGTTCCTCAACATGTATAGGATCTCATGTTTGGCATATTTAAAAACCATATGTATATATGATTTGCATATGCACACAATATAGTCTGGAAGGACCACAGCACACTGAACAGTGGTTACTTCTGAGGATAAAAGTGAGAATAATTTCTACCTGAACATGTCTTATTTGAATTATGAGATGTCTGTACAACTTGTGGAATTTTGTCAATGATTTTCTCAGAGCATAGCACTGCCCTGTCAAGTGAAAAAGGATTTGAAGCAGAGGAGCAAGGCAGTGAATTCAGCTGACGAACTCCCGGGAGGAGCCCTCTCTGAACAGCTCTGCCTCCCTTGAGAGGAAGCACATCAGGGCAAGGCTCAATCCAGGACAAAGTCATTTCTGGGTCAAATGCATCAAGACCCATCAGCGTGGTAATCTGCCCCATCTGACCTCTTAAGTCCTCAAAAAAGTAAGTAGCAAGATCTTGCATGACCAGAGTCAAGGTCAGAGTCCCTTTATCATTGTAGTCCCCAAGAATCACCGAGAAATGTTTCTTGAGTAAATGACTGCCCAGGATGCCGTCCCCAGAGCTGGTTTCCAAAGCCTGTCCAACCTGCGGCAGCACCTGCTGGGTGTTCTAGCCCCACAGCAACTGGTCAAAATAACCCAGGCCTGTGAGGGGGAGGCTGAGGGCACCGAAAAGCTGCAGTGAGGCAAATGACCAAGGGCTGAAGCCAGTGATTCCGGGACCAGGACTCAGCCGCCCATCAGCAGTGTGGCTGTCTTGGTTAATAACACATGCACGTCTCAAAACCAGAAAGGCCATGGAACTTCCAGCCCTGTCCAGGCCTGGAGGGTCTGTGCAGCCCAGAGGCCTCCTGTGTGGAGGACAGTGATTCTGGAGACAACACGCCAACACCATCCACAGCTGCTGATTGTTTATTGCACAAGAGACTGGCAATACCAAGGCAAGAGGTTGGGCGTTACAAAACAATCTGGTGACCAACCCAAAGCTACCAAAGGACATTCCTTACAGACACATCTCAGTTATATACATGTACGTACACACATGCGCACATGAACATACTCTGAACACATGTGAGCCCGAGGCTTCCAAACCCCACATGGTAGCTTGCACCCTGACCCAACATGGCGAGAGGCTACAGGGAAGCACAGCAAACTCCAGGGAGAAAAAAGGCTGAGCTGCAGTGAGCTGAGCCACTCAAATAGACACACCCAACACAGTAGACACGGGCCTTGCAGCTCAGCCCCCATGGCTGGGGCCTGCTAGGGAAGGACGAGGATCTGGGAATGTGAGACTGTCCTCTGAAGGCCCATGACCGCTGTGGCTAGTCTGGAAGCTAGTCTGCAGCTAGTCTACAGCTGGTGCTCAGTGCTAGAACCCTGGAGGCCTGGAACAGGGAGTTCACGACAATCACCACTCCAGCATCCCACAGGACTGTGTTCGCCCTAAAGGTCTCAATACAAGGCAGAAGCCCACAGCGGAGCCCGAGAGGGGCTCCGAAATCAAGTCAGACTCTGTGCAGCAGAAGTCCTTCTGCTGGCCTCCACAAGCATCTTTTCCTGTGTGCAGACAAAACCCTGCTTCTAGGCAAAATAAACACATTCTGGGGTGGCCAGGATATATTTCATTCTTAACAAGGGACTAACAGGCCTGCCTAGAGGTCTAGAACCCAGACGACTACACCTAGCAAAGGGAGTTCTCCTCTATCAAAGGCAGCAAGGTTGGGCTGGCATCAGGGCACACCCCCTTCTCTGTCAAGGCTGGGGGATGAGGTCACTGTGAAGCCGAGCTCCCGGGTCAGGCCTGCCTGAGCTCGCAGAACTGCTGAGCAAGTTAAGAGGAGTAGCTGTTTCAGAAATTCTTGGGCTAATGATGCTGGGTCTCTCAAGGTCCCAGCAATACCTGATGCACCAGCTCCTTGACAGAAAGGGAGAGCAGCATACCAAGAACACAAAGGAACCCTACCCATGAAATGCTTCAAGTTTATGTAAAGGGAAAAGAAAGTCTGAGTTTGCTGTTTCCATCCCCCTGACATCCAAGCAGCTGGCACAACCTTTTATTGGCTGGGAAGAATGAACTAGCCAGCCCTGAGTGGAGAGGGGCCTTGCAGCTCAGCCCCCATGGCTGGGGCCTGCTAGGCAAGGAAGCAAAACAGCCTTGATCCAGAGCTGAGTGTGGGAAAAGCTCTCTCAGACCTTCATTTTATACAGATCACTGGAAAACTTCTATTTAAAACAGAACCCCTTTTACTGGCAAAGATCCTGGGATTTCTTAGCCCAGACAGCTACCCAAAGTGGCTAGTCTCCTCACCTAACTCCCCTGGAAGGCTTGGGGCTTCTGCTGCAGCCCTTCCATACAGGCACCCTCCTTGCACACTCATGCACACCTTGGGTTGGTCTTAGGGGAGAAGGAGGGTGAGCTCTGCAGGTCTGCTCTCCAGACTGTGATGGGTAATGGGGCCATGGTAACTGGGGCCTTTATTCCAGACTGCCACCAGTGGATATGAGGGAGGGGTGTGCGGGGCCTCTTGAGGTCAGACTCTGCTGCCACCGGCTGATGACAATGAGGTCCCATGCAGGGCCACCATCTGTGGGGAGGGCCTCCCAGGGGCTGCGGCCAACAGCCTCTCAGGCAGGGAGGACTCATGACTACATGTGCGCTGGGGGCATGGGAAGGGGCAGCCTCGGTTACTCCTGTCCGAAGCCCTCTGTCTCCTCAATGGCATACAGCAGCTTCTCTTTCAGTTGTTCGTAGCTCTTGTATGGTGGGAGATCCAAACGGTTGAAACTATTGAGAGAGGAGAACAGTACAGTCAGCATAGGAAGGTCAGGGCTTTAATAGTCTGACCCCTGCCTGGCTGAGACAATCAAAAGTTCACATGGCTATGGAACAACCACAATGCCAACTAGCTGGTAAGGACCCTGCTTCATCAGGCCTTAATGCTTCAGGTTCCTGGACCACAGAGGGGTTAGGAGACGGTTCAGACAGCTGGGGAAGTGGGGATTCAGGGATGAGAGCACTCAGGGCAGCAGCTCTTTGCCCACTGGAATACTAGTGTTTAACATTTAATACCTACTGTGGCCATCAGGGTACATACTTGCTGCCACAACTCCCAATAGACCAGAGGCCCAGACAAAGGTGGCCTGGGTACACCACATTCCCTCAATTCCAACCCAACACCCAGAGCCACATGAAAGTTGCTGGAGTCAAGGCCCCGAAGCCACTCTGCCACTGCGCTACCCTTAGGGGCTCATCTGGTCCAAGAGGCTCCAGCCACATCCCACTAAAATCAGCAGGCTTACCAGGTATGGCTTCTGGGCAGCCAGGTTTCCTTGCCAACCTTGTCGATGCAAAACTTCTGTGGTCCATTGCTACCTGTTATCAGAAATAAAACACACGGTATGTACACAGAATCATTTCTTCCTAAGTCAACATGCTCCAGCACCACCCACAGACAGCTCAGCCCCAGAGGCATAAGCCACAGCTCTCCCCCTTCCCACTGACTCGCTTCTGGGAAGACATTAGGTCTTGCCTTCCCTCTGAACTGTCCTCACCCCCACCCAAAGGTGCCACAGGGCAAAGGAAAACACACCAATGAGTTCAGCAAATCCCCCGACAGGCAGGCGGCAGGTCCCAGTAACGAACTGCAGCAGCCGGATGCTCTTCTCGTTGTCCATCTCCTTCACCACCTGCAACTCCGAAAGTCAAGGTGGAGTCAGGTGACCCCCCTGGCCAAGCACTTCACCTTGACCTGTAACTCTCTGGTCAGCTGTGGCCCCTCTTTGGGGCTGATAACAAAGCCCAGGATGGGTGGGTGTGACAGCCACCAAGCTGGGAAACCGCAAAGCTGTCCAAGAGACTGTGTTAGTAGAACTTTCCCACCAGTCCATGGGACATCTGTCTGTCTCTGGGGTACCTCAGGCCAGGTATTCTCTCTCCAACCAAGTTCTGCTTTTTAAAAATATACGGGTTTCTTTTAGGGGAAACGAACTGCTTTGGAAGCAGACAGTTGTAATGGTTGCACAATACTGTGAAAAACCACTATAAAAACCACTGGATTGTACATAATTTAAATGCTTAACATGTGAATTTTATGGTATGTAAATATCACTTCAACCAAAAAAACTTACATATATTCTCTTTTTCCATGTTTGCTATACTTTGTAATGACAAGACCCACACATACAAAGGAACCAATTCATTACATCCAGGATGATGAGCTCATCATTCCGCTTCCCTGGAGCCAAGCATGTGTTTTCCCACCCCACCTGGCTGGAAGGAAACCACATGACCTGCGGGAGCATTCCTTCCTCCCTGTGGGCCCCCCTACCCCAAACTGGCATTTAGAGCTGACCCCAGCTGACCACTGACCCTCCTGACAAAGGCACTGGCCACGACCCAGCTGCAACAGCTCAGTTTGTCCCAAGGTTGGGTTTCTTATCTCCTTTTGCAAGCTGGGGGAGGTGAGGAGAGTGTCAAAGATAGGGGAGTGAAAACACAAGAGCCTGTGAGATTGAAATCTAATCAGCTCTCGTTTCCGTTGGTGAACTGCTATAACGTCCCTACCAAGACCCATGCCCTGACCTGACAGGGGTTGGCACCAGGACCCACCTGCCAGAACCACTGGATCTGCTTGCTGTTCTTGGTATAGTGCCGGTAGATGGTGTTCTTCTGCCAGTCGCTCATGTCTATTTCCTGCATGCCGCACAGCATCAGCTGCAGAGAAAAAGGGTGTCAGCTACCCAGCATCAGCCCCCACCCCACCAGGATGCAGAGCCTCGCCCACTTGCTGGAAGATGGCACCACCCCAAACCCTGTCAACCATTTCTGCTAGCGGTTTTAATGATATGAAGAACACAAATCTTGAACATGGACCCCATCAAACAAGGGTCCAGGGAGGAGTGGGTGTGAGGACCCAAATCCAAGTTATTTGCCTGCTGCCGAATCCTGGGAATATGGGGTTTTTCTGGGAGTTTCTGTAGGTCCGCAGTGAGGCTATCAAAGGAAAGGACTGCTCCAGAGGCAGGGGCTCAAGGTCCCGACAACCTTAGCTCTCACCTCCAGTTCTTTCTCATCAAAGTAGCGCAACCACTCCAGGGGGACCACCTCGTTGAAGCCATCCAGGAAGGCTTTGGTCTGCTCCTCCACACCCCGGGTGAAACGCCAGTCAGTCAGCAGCCTAAAACCAGAGACTGGATGTCAGTGGAGCCCAAGACCACTGCCAGGTGCAGCTCAGGGCCTGCCATGAGGCTGTTGTCACAAGGCAGCAAGGAATCAGCTGAGACTCAACTTCTAGCACAGCGAGACGCAGGCTGCTGCCGGCCCCAGAGCAGAGCCTCTAACCTCACAGCAAGCTGGAGACGTGTGAGTCTTTGAAATTTCCTCCTCCTGCTCCTCCTACCATTACCGACTGAGCCTCACACTTGTGGAATTTAAAAGACTGAACCAAGAGACCTGAAGAATGCACACAGGCAAATGTGCACACAAACACATGTGACATAGTGGATTTAAGGACAGGGGACACAGAAATCTTCTATTAGGAGAAATAAGAGGAAGACATCTAAGTTTCATGCCTCTTCAAAGAAATTCGGCCTGCAATCTCGCAGTCTACAAAGTGGGAAGAACAGGAGAAAAGAGGAGCTGTAACAAAGGTCCCTGGCTCTGGCAACCCTAACTCTGGTCAGCCCATGACCAGCCGTGGGCAGCCATCCAAGGCCCATGCAAAATGGGAGGTTCATGCCATCCCTGGTGACCTACAGGCCACACCTGGGGTCTGGCTGAAGAGGGCACCCAGACATAAGAGCTAGAAACCCTTTCTCTGCGGCCGGCTGTGTCTCTGTTCCTCTCTCCCCCAGGCATCCCCTCTCCCCAGCACTGGAGACTCACATAATGTACTCTTCCTTGTTCTCCTCTGTTACACGGATGCTCTCACCGCCTTCCTTCAGCTCGTGGGTTGTCACCTTGCCCAAAATCTCCATGTCCTGGATGAAGTACAGCTCTAGGCCACACTCTTCTAGGTTGTTCTCTCTGGGGACACGAGAGCACAGAGGGAAAATGTCTATCTTAGAAGGGTCTTCCCTTCATCCTGCTCCATCACTCATTTTTAGTGCCCATGGGACAAGAGGACTCACTGGTGGCCTAGAAAACAGAACAATAGCAAAGGCCCTCTTCCTGACACAAGGAGAGATTTCTGGAGCTGCCCTATGGGGGGACCTAGAAGCTCTGCATCTCCACAGGCACTTATGCATCCTGGGTAAGCGCGTGGGGGCCACTATGGCTGAGAAAGTGAAGGCCATCGGTACCTACTCCCCAAGCAGAGACCCCTCTCCGTCCAATGTGGGGCAAGGGAGGGGACTCACTTGATCCAGACGATGGAGTTGTAGAATTCGGGGTCGATGGATTCCAGGTCTTTCAGGGTTGGTCTCTTGTTAAGCATCCGCTTGTAGAAAGGGAGGGTGAAACCTGTGTCAATGAACTTCCCATGGTACAGAGCCTGCAGGGGGAAGAAACACAGCAAAGAAGTTTGATCTTCCCAGGACACTGCCCGAGGCAGGCTCTATGATATTCTGTATCATAACTGGGTTACTGCTACCTATCCTCTGTCCCAGAGAGCACCTTGGCATTCGGCTACCCCAGGGGCCCGAACGAAGGGTCTGGAAAATAAGTAGCACTGTTTCTCATGACTAGGACCTTGGGACAGACGTTTAGCCCACCTGCAGACCACAGGGACCAAGCAGAGCTGGAAGGCTGAGTGCTCAGGAACCCACCTCCGGGCCCGCTGCCTGCCCAACACACCTGCCTGCAGAGTTCCTGCTCTAGCAGAGATTGCTCCACACTCACAGAGAAGACTTAGTCAGCACAGATCCAGGTGGCAACCCTGACTCATGGACTCTCCGAACTGGGCAGCAGAAGCAGCCAAAAATAATGCAGGCGCCGTTGACGGCGAGAGCTGGCGGGCCAGTGGTGAGTAATAGTCTAGGGTTTTACTGGCCTGTCCTGTTGGATGCTGGGCCAGGCGCGTCTCTAGACCTGGGAAGAATGTGCCCACTTCCTGAGCTCAACACCTTGGCCAAGAACTTCCAGACTAAGGGAAGGGACATATTTAGTCATGGACTCCTGGGTCCTCCTGAGAGGGGAACAGGGCGGAACACTCAGGAAGTCAGGAAAAAGCAAAGGAAGTTAGCTGTGAAACATCTCAAACTACCAAATATAGCAACGGGACTGTGACTTCCACAGACTTGCCCTCCTCAGTCCTAATTCTCCACTCTCATGAGACACTCAACAGGCTGCACATGACATGACGCCCTTCCTTATACACACTGCATTCCTATTTCTAGATAAATATAGACACTGCATGCATTCGACTCTACCTTCCCTACTGCCCTGCTCCATGCAGATGCCTCCTATATCTTACGCCAGGCTACAGGGTTCTGTGCTAAGCTAGTGAAGATTCCAAATCCCCTTCCAGAAGGCTGAGTGTCTTAGCAGGTCACTCCTAAACACTAGTGACAGACAATGGCACCCCTGCCCCCAGAGAAAGGCAGCAGATGGACAGTTAGGGAGCACTCAGCCCCATCAGTCAAACACCCTCAATGGTACGTATTGAATGTTAAGTGAAGTCTGTGACCCAGGCACCCTAGGTTTTGCTTGACAAGTCCTGCACGAATCAAGACATGGAAACCCTCTCGATGCCCCTGGGTGGGCACTGAGAGCTCTGAACCATCTCCTGAACTCCTCTAGCTTTTTGCATTTCTAGTTAGGAGTTTTGTGAGGATGGGGGTGGGGCTCCTGTCGGAGTATAGGGTCTGGCCCCCTGGGCTGCTGCACTCCCCCGAGGTCTAATGACAATGAATCTTACCATGGCAATGAACCTGCCAATAAAGCGGAAGTAGGTGAGGTGGTCAGGGTTGATGGAGGAGGCAGGGTTGATCTGCAGGCAGTAATTGTTCTTCCCGGCGTATTCGAATAAACAGTACATAGGGTTGAGCACCTCGTGGGACAGGAGGAAAAACCACTCTCTGTGAGAGAAGAGAGAGAAAACAGGACTAATGGGTCCTTCCCTGCACGCCCATGCTGGAGGTGCGACTCCCCTCTGCTGTTCTACTTCAGTGTCATCTGGCGACATGTGTACAGGAGTCAGGCCCCACTGGGATCAGCACCTGGACTAACCTGTATTGACAGCTGGTCAGTGAACAGGGTGGGGTCAGACATAGAGTGAACCACGATGACAACTGCACTTGAGGATGATGCTCAGGAAAACCTGCGTGCGTGCGTGCATGTATGTCAGCTCCTGGGGTGCTTTCTAGGACTCTACATTCGGTATCCAGAACACATAATGGCAAGGGAGCTCCTTGCACCCTGGGGCCACCATTGCAGTCGTGCAGGCTGTGCACTGCACAAGGGCACTATGGAAAAATATTGCAGATTTACACGTTATAACTATTTCCTGCAAATAGTCAAGCAGTTTTTTTTCTGATAAAACCAGAATATCATGACCATTTTCCAACATGGAAGTGTCCTGAAAAGGCCAGTTTTCTCTAAAGCTCATAAAGATGCTGTATGAATAGTAGTCGCACTGTTCCCACCCTGAGTAAGCAGCGTAATATGAATACATGGCAATATATTCAGCTCCTGATGTGTGAACTCTGATCTCTGCTGTCTATGGATTATAAACCTCACTTCCACCAGGTATCTCACTTCCCTTTCACTTTGCCCTCCCCTTACCCCAGACCCCATCACCAGACCTTTCTTATATTTCCATGCATTCATCTGAACCAACACCCATGCCTTAGTACCCTAGGTACCTCTTTGCACCCTAGGTATAACCCACAAGCCAGAATTCAGAGTCCTTTTGGGCTTGAGCTAAACCAGCAGGGGGCCATCCCAGCGGGGCCAGTCCCTGGCTGCTGGGTGGTTTGTGGCCAGGCAGACGAGGAGTCCTTCGATGCAGAGGGTGCCCCGGTATCCTGTCCGTGGTTCTACCCTGTGGTAGAACAGCATGACGTAACCTACCATAGGGTAAAACCACTGGCAGGACACAGAGAGACAGACAGACACAGGGCAGGAGCGACACCAGAAGCCCACCAAGCAGAGCCTGGAGAGGAGGTCACCATGGGAAAAAGAGCAATCGATCCACTAGGGCCAACACAGAGGGCAATGCCACCAATGAACAGAGGACCAGAAGCAAGTTAACCCAACACCAAGCAAGAAGACGTCCCCAATCCATGAGAGGTGAGTAAACTGAAGGGTCACCACAGGCTAAGACACTCCTTTTCTCTGCCAGAGCCCATCAGCCCATTGTCCAAGGCAATGTTTGGCCAGAGAGTCTGTTAACTTTTATAGGAGGACTGCGGTGAGGGCAAGACAATGCTTAAATTTCTTTTTACGGTTGTAATAGCCATTTTAATTTTACTGACCCTGTGTACATGACACACAGATGAGTACTGATCAAGGCGCTTTGGATTATGACACAGCTTACACATGTCACATATATACTGAGATACCTAACTTAACATGCTCCAGCTGCCTTAAGTGTAGGAGAAACCCAGGATTGATTTTAATGAAAAACCACATGGCACCAATATTTAGCTGCTGCTCACAGCTGCAGCCGGACCGGTTGTTAAAGTATAAAAATAATGATATATTGGTTGGCAAAAGAGCCATTGTCCCAAGCCCCTCCCCCAGGAGCCCATAGCCTCCCCATGACCCAGTGACTAATGGGTTAGTGCCTAGCTCAGCAAGCGACCCCAGGACTCGGCTCTTAGCACCATTTAGAATGGCCATACCCGTACCCGCTCCTGAAGATGAGAGCACTGGCAATCCATCTGAGCAAGGAGGAGGTAGCTTTCTGGACATGGGCCCAACAGTCTAGGGAAGTGGGGTGCAGCACAGCCTACCAAGGGCACCGAGCTCACCTGGCAATGCCTCCATAGTCCAGGCCCTCCTCGCCACGCATGATGATATACAGTCGGCGGCGTAGGTCGTAGGGTTTCATGTTCATGATCTGGAAAGAGAGTATCGTGGCTAGCATGACACTCTCCAAGCTGGGGGCAGGGGACAGGGGACTCCAAGGCCTGCTTTTCAGCAGATGCCACTTACCAAGGCCCATGCCTTGGAAACTCTACCATGTGTGTTTAACGGGCCATGTGATAGAAGAGAGGTGGGTGAGAAAGGGCCTTCGGCCTGCCTCTGGTCTTAGATACCATGATTATTCTCTAACCTGCTGGAAAGAATCCTCAAAAAGTGTCTGCCTGGAAACGCTGATCTTCACATGGCTGGGAAGGGCATTTGACTGAAAAGAAAAAAAAAAGAAACCTTGAATCGGGCCTCAAGGGATCACTACTCAGTCTGGCCTTCTGTCTGTATGAACAGGCTTTCCCATCTCCTTGGGCCAGTAGGGGAGAGCCTGTCCCCTAGAAATGGAAGCTGGCTTCCTAGAGACAATGTCAGACAACTGCTCAGGGTTAGACAAGTGACCTGCCCCCACCGGACCAGATTCTGCTGCCTGCTGCTGGGCTGGGAAATTATGCTGAAAAAACTTCATAACCCCAAGCTCTAGGCGAGAGCCCAGTATTAGAACTCACATGGCAGAGGAAACGGAACTGCTGATACTTCCACCGAAAACTTCGGTCGTAGGCACCAGGGGAACCTTGTTTCGTCCTGGGAAAAGTAAAGACGTTCTGGAACCTGTGTGACTTCTCAAAAATTAACAACATATCTCGCTGGCCCTTAGGCTATATTAAAGATAAGTAAGGAGAGACATAAAAGAAAGGAAGCAAGTACCATTAAGATCTTCTGAAGATTTGAGGAGTAAAAAAAAAAACTGGAAATAAAGGCAGACTCTTGCCTTTAGAAAGAGAGATTAAGAGAGAGAGAGAAAGAAGGAGGGAGGGAGAGGGAGAGAGACAGAGAAAGAGAGACTGACTACTGGTGTTATTCTGAATAAACAGGGTGGCTCTTCCATCCTCATCCCTGCTACTGTCACATGAAAACTGGCCACTAGAGGGCAGTAATAGCAGCTGAACACAATAAACCAGGCCTGTGCTAACAAATAGCCCTTCAGCCTTTGGAAAGTCCTTACCCTGACTCAAATCCCGGGCGAGGATCCTTAAAGGTGGTGGTGCGGGTGTTATGGTCCACGAAGTAGCGCACCCCCTCGCTGGTGTACTTCATCTCCCACCCTGGGGGTAAAGCGGGCTCCTGGATCATCCTGCAAACACAGGAAGAGAGAGTTTAAGGGCTGGCCTCACCTTCTGGGCCTCAATGGTTAAGGGGCTACAGCCACCAAAGTGCTCTTTCCTGTTTTCACCCAGGTTCTACAAAGCCTTTGAGCATGGACCTTGAGGAAATGCACTTGGTACCACCCAAGTCATGAAGACAGTTCTGCAGCAGAGAGGTCATTTATTGTCCCAAGGCAAAAGAACTAGCCCTAGTGGATGGCCGTGGCCTGAGTAGCCATCAGTAATCTTAAGATGCCAACTGCCCCAGTTCCCAAATAGCTTCTGGGAGGTGGGGGTAGTCTAGGGTATTTGGGGTGTCTCTCAATCCTTCTGAAATCATATCATCAGAAGCCTGCCCAATCAGCACAGGAATCCGTCAGGCCACTGTCCATCCTCCAGGAAGGTCAACTTAAAGAGCTGCTTTTAAGCTCTCATTAGGCCGACACTGTATCATGAGGATCTCCAAGCCCTTGTGTGTGGCTGAAGGTTCCAGAACATTGGCCATAGTGGATAAAAGCAGTCCAAGGCCACACAGCCAATGCTAGAGCTGTACAAGGCCCAGCTCCCCTTCCATCCCGTGTCCTTACCCCTGGGTCCGAGGGTCCTCCCACTGGGTAGTGCGTGTATTATGGTTCACGTAATACACTCGTCCATTGTCTTGTCTCTTCTCTGCCAGGGAGAAGAAAGAAAAGAGGACAATCAGATTTAGACATCCTGAGCTGTGCCTTCTGTCCTCTGGCTCCTCCTACCCGTGTACTGGGTCTGAGTTTCTGATCCTGTTCCTGACCTGTTAGAGAAGTTTAACCAGCAAAAGCCTGGCTCACACACACATCTGTCACTAACAAAAAGGACGAAGAGAATCCTCCCCTATGGGGGCGTGGAGGAGCGACAGACACATTTCCAACTCAAGATCAAGCACCGTCTTTGGCCAGCTGGTTTGTTGGAGGGAGAGAGGCAGTGTGGCAACACGGAGGGGAGGCAGCTCAGCTGAAACCAAAAGCCTAATTGCATCCAGCTGTGTGCAAAGTGGAGGCATGGCTGCCTCCCAGCCCTGGTCCCACTCCTACCAAGTCTGTGACAGCTGGTCTCTCGTCCTGCAACTGCTCTGTCCACAGGATGCAGGCAACCCAGGTGCCTGTGGGGGTGCCGCATTTTCCTCCCATCTCTCTGATCAGTGCTCAGAGCCTATGTACCCTCTACTTTATCTTTTTTTCTCCAGCTTAAAATTAAAGTTTTGTTCTAAAACTCACATCCCATAAAACCTCTATGTTGCATATGTGCAAATAAATACCAGGGGCCATGGCACTTGACACCCATCTTGTTCGTACACCTAAGTGTGTGTTCCAGACAAGGCGGTGTTTGGGAGCTCATACACTCTTTCTTTCTCCTCTGGACAATCTTTACTCTCGTGCCCTTTACCGGCTCAGGTCTTCTAGGGAAGGAGTCTGGGCTTCAGGGGCAAACCCAACCCTAGCTGGAGATTCTGGACTTCGATAAAGGTTAAAAGGGTCACCCCATCAGCTCTGGGTGGAATGAAGGCAAAACTAAGGACAAGGCTCTGAACCCCAGGCAGGTCACCTTTCCCAGGAAGTTTCTAAGCCTTCAAATCTGTTTCTGTCCTGAAAATGAATGATGCTAAGGGCCCTCCCTCATTTCCGATGATAGAGTGAAATTAAAGAAAAATAATGATGATCAGTTCAAGAAACTACAGAAAAACTAAAAGCTGAAAAAGAAGAACTGGGGGGGACCCAGCCCTCTCCCCTCAAGTATCAGGCTCCAACGTTCCTAGTATCAACCCAGAGTGTTGGTCTCCATCTGTCTTAACTGGTATCCATTACACAACAGGCAATTTAAAAACACACACACACACACACAAAAACGGAAAGAAAGAAAAGAGGGGGCCTGGAATTGCTACAGAGCTACCACCACCTCAGAACTGCTGTGAGGCTGTCCCACAGAAGACAGGCTTCCCAAGAAGGATCTGAGGGGAAGGAGGGGCCGCTTCCAGCCAGAAGCTTCTGCTTTGAACTAGATCCTCCATGTCTGCTCTGCCAAGGGCCAAAGCCAAGGCTAACCACCAGGCTGGGGGATCTGTCCAGCCAGTTCGAGGCCTGCACCCTTGTCTTTGGCACTGCTCCCTGTGTGTGGGGCCTCCTATGGTCCTAGAACTGCTCTGCTGCATACAATTTCATAGTTTGGGTGCTGGGAGAGTCCCCAAGAGCATCTAGCTCGACCCCGTTCAGGAAGAAATTAATTTGGAAGCATTCGGTCACATGCCAGGGTCAGGGCAGCTAAGGAGATAAGGTTCTAAACCTCAGATGTCCTGACTCCTGGGCCGATGCTCAAGGAGGACCATGGGTCTTTCCTGAAGGAACAGAAAGGGACACAGGACTGAGTAGCACACCACAGTAGACTTGACAGCAGGCTCATGCTGAAGGCAATTCTCATTTGGTTTTGCTGATCTTTCTGTTCAATCTTAACTCTCCCTGGAGGGGAGAAAGAGCCTGCCACAGCCCTGGGGAAGCCAATACAAAGTCCAAAAGATATGATTAGGAAGGTTCCCTGGCCATTAGCCAGATGTTCTTTTTTCTCAGTTTCATACCATTATACGCTTGTGTGTTTTCCTGATCATTTGTAAACGGCACTGACTTTGACCACGGCTCCTGTTCTCATCTCAAATATTTCACACTTGGCTTCTGGGGGCTATTTACAAGTCCTTAAAGCTGCTCTTGCTGACCATCATTCAGCAGAACCGGTTCAGAAATAAATCACTTGACTCCACAGTGCCAGGAGCAACTTTGAGTCCCCAGCTCTAGGTCACAGTGTCTACTGGTTGCCAAACAACATTAAAGATTCTTGTTTAATCTGATGAGTTTTCTCCTGCCGAGCCAGAGATCTTATGTTTGACCCTCTCACACTTGACTAGCTGCCAGTCGCTGAGATAGCGATGACTTTTCCTTGGCTCAGGGAGTCAGGTGGATCGTCTATGTGCATAGGGGATTCCCTGGCAGAAAACCAGGAACTGTGTGGAGGCCTAACGGATATATCCCACCAGGAGGACTAAGAGGTCCTGCCTGGCTCTGGAATGCAGTGGTAATTCACTAAGCGATACCCTGCAGGTCCAATGGAGTTGAAACAGCCTTGTAAATTACTACCAGGGAATAGTTGTGTCTGCACCAAGAGGATCCAGCTCTAAAACTGCACTTTTCCAAGTAGATGCTCATCCTATCATTGTCACTTCTCCACTTTCTCTGGAGAACACACCACCCCCCAACTTAATACCACTTGTGAACACTACCACACCAGCATTTACTGTCTTCTGCTGGCCTAACCAATAAATTAAACCTGAAACATGCCGATGCCTGCCCTCTTTAGCTCCCAAAGGCTCTTGCCTATTGAAGAAAACCTTGAGTGAGCTCAGAAATCCACCAAGTGCACTGAATCTCACCATCTCTAATGAACCCTTTTGAATGGTCACTCATTCCCAGAATAGCCACAAAACCCGTAATTTCTCTCAAGTCATGGATGTCCATCCCTCTAACTCATTATTGCAAATCACATGAAGGACTTAGAATAGGTAAGTAGTAGCTGGCAAGGACAAGGAGAACCCAGTGTGGTGTCATTAATGAGCAATGATGCACTTTCACAGATTCGCCACCCGGCGCTCAACTCGCTTCCCTCTGGCCTCTTCCACAGCTGTGTCACAAATAAAAAGGTAGCTTTCATTAGTCGAAATTAGGCTGAAGTCCTCCAACATCTCGGCTGTAAAGAAAGGTTTGGTAAGGTGGCTCCTTCGGATCACTAGGCCACAGCACTTGGGAATCAGCCAGGGTCAAACGTCTTAGTGATAAGATGCGTTGATTGTAGGGAAGACAATTTGAAAGTCAGGATCAGAACCCAACAGTCCCACAGTCTCTCAGGGACTTCTTTCGTAGTGTCCCTCCTTCAGCTATGATGGGTGAATGCTACAGGGCGCAGGGGAACCTCATTACTTTCCCAACTTCCCAGCTCCATCGCCTGCAATTGCTCTGGCTGGGCACCCCCAGATAGTGAGCTAGAGAGACTCAAAATGGAAAACCGAGGGGTGAAAGTGAGGGAGATGCACAGGGAGAGGACAGAGGGTAGCGGGGCATTCACTGAAGGCACAGAAGTAGGACTCAGTACTTACCCCAGCCAGGAGGGAGGGGGCCCAGCGGGTCATGGTCAGTCGAAGCACTCGAAGACTAAACACAAGAAACAGCAGAATACAGAGGTTTTAAAAAAGCTGCTGGTTAAAAATAAAATGATAGATAAAAATAAAAATGCCAACAACTCACTTCCACCTTTGGGCTCTTTGCGGAGGAGACAGTGGAGCCTTAGGTGGCATTTGCTCCTCTCAAAAGTCTTTTTCAAAAAAGAAAAACTGAAAAAGAACCATGCACACTGAGGACCCAGATGGGTTTTTGAGAAACTGTTGCCAGGGGGAGGAAGAGGTGTGCAGATGAAGGCGGGCTGGGGCCGTGGAGGAGGCAGGCTGGCCGCAGGCATGGCAGGAGGGCCCAGAGCCGGACGGCCAGCAAGGCGCTGCCGGGGGAGCTCGGCCCAGCGCCTCTGCACAGCTCCTGCTCCCGACGGCCAAGGCGACTGAAATCACCACCACCTCCAACTTTCTCCAAGAACCACACACGGGAGGGGAAAAAATATCGCAGGCCTTTCCAATGAAATCATTCCCACAAGCCCTGCCCACACCCAGAGCTTCCTGGCTGGGGGCTGGGCCCTCCTCCCTCCACCTCCCTCCTGGGTGCTGGGAGAGGGAGCAGCAGCGGTGTGCACAGCCCAGACTGAGGGCACATTCAGGCCCCAGGCCCCTCACCTCCCCCAGGAATGTTTTCCTTCCCTTCACAAAGCACCTTTATTCTCCTCCGGCCTAAACCTGAAGTTACTCAGTGTTCTGCATGTGCCTGTCTGGGGAGGTTGGGCTGGGGAGGGGGAGGTGAGGCTGGGGGCAAGGTGGCGAGAGAGAAGGGGAGACAGGAGAAAGAAGGGGGAGCTGATTCCAGGACTTGAGGGTCACTGTTTACATTAGAGTCCCCCTCCCAAACCTCAGCCTAATTCTGCTGCAAGTCCCAGGGGCAGGGCTGCAGTGGACTGAGAGCTCTCATATCCTGCGGGGAAGGGGATGCTGTCAAAAACTTTTCATAGTTAAATAAAACAAGTATTGTTCTGTGCTTTATTTCTCTCTCTCTCTCTCTCTCTCTCTCTCTCTCTCTCTCTCTCTCTCTCTCAAGCATTTTTATTTCACTTACTAAAATTTAATCGTTACATTAGGGGATCAAGTTCTCAATGCATACTTCGGGCTGCCTGGCTGGCCCCTCTGGAGCCACACACAGGCACGAGGATGAATGGAGCTCAGTCAGGGCTTGAGAAAACATTGGTGTGACTCAAGTGCCAATGAACCCCCTCTCGCAGCCCACCCTCCACCCCCGGCTGAAAAGACAGAGAAACTTTCTTTCTAAGGTGGCAGCACAAACAACTCCTCCAAAGCAAGTTCCAACAAAGACGTTTAAGTCTTGAAACCATAGGTTCGTTCCTTGATGGGACAGAGCCCTCTTTCAGCAAAGGGCCTCCTACCCAGCAGCAGAATGAAACTGCAGGAAGGTGCGGGAAGCTGGGCCATCCTCATTTAGGGCACATTCCCATCAGCGAAACGTGGCGGACATGCTCTTAATCTCCACCACAACTCAGGTTTGTCTGATGGTTACTGGAAAAGATCTCCCAGATTCACGGAGGTCGTTTGGGTGGAGGTAGGGTGCAGCATCTCATAAAATCCAGGTTCCTCCAACTTTGTAGTTAATACATAAGACTGGTACATATAAAAGCATTCAGCAACATAAGGAAAGGAACTAACGTGTAAAACACACATGCATTTCAAATAACGAAGCGAAATAATACGATGCAATGAAAGTACTGAGCTGTAGCAATGTCCTTGCAGAGGGAAGAACTACAGAAAAGGTCATTTAAAGAATTTAAAGGAAGTGTTTGGTGCAAAATTGTGTGCTGCTTCAGGTCTTTTTTTGAAATAAGTGGATAATCCAAAAAGCACTCAGGGCTCTCTGATGGGAAATTAGCTCCCTACTGGTACCAATTGGGCTTTAGTCGACTTACGGTCATCTTTCGTTTAACTCTACAAATCAACCAACCAAATAGTCTTTACTGACAGCCTCTGTGATCTGCACTGAACTAGAAACAAAAAAAAATATTTATCAGGTGGCAAATATTTCCTTTCCTAATACCACGGCATCTAGAGTCAGGCACATGACTTAAGAACAGCCAATCAGATGCTCCCACCTCAAACTTGTAGGGACCAGCATGAAAGCACAGGGGCTGCTGGAGAGTCCTCACTGCTGCAGAGAGTCCAAAGTCCATGGGAGCATCAGTGTTTAATGGCAGTAGGATGGGTTGATATGTTATGCAAACTATTCCTTTGTGTTGCCTACCCCTGGTTTCTTCCAAAGCTTGGTTCTTTGGAATTGTGTTAATTCTATGAACTACCCAATTTCCATTTGATAAATTCCTTTTCTGCTTAAGTTTAATCAAGTGGGTTTCCACTATTCATCAAAATGAACTCTGACTTGTATACAAAGCACAGGGAGAAAAATTTAAAAATTTATCAGCCCTTTTGTTAATCCTTGCCTTTTTTAATGTCATAAACTTCATACAATGTCAGCTTTCTTGTTAAAGTGGTTTTTTAAAATTTCTTTGGCATCCTCCTATTATTATTTTATCAGATCTACATCCCCCACCCCCAAACCCATAAGAAAGGGAGAGAAGAGGAAACAGATACGGGAGAGAAACCAGAGATTTATAAACAGTACATGAAATGGGGTCAATGGAAGCCAACGCTCATAGAGACTTTACCTCTTACACTTAAAGCAAAGCACTTGACTATTTTGGATATTTGTTTCCCAATGTACATAGTATGACTTGAAAAATAAGAAAAGGAAGTTGACAGAGCCAAAGAGAAAGAAAAAATAAAAGCTACACCATCATGGCCAAAAAAATAAAACCCCAATCCCCACATCTCTAATGAGCCAATGAACCACTCCTTCTCTTCTACCACAGTCCCCAAAATGAGAGATCCCAAGTGTTACCTGGAGCACAGCTAGAAAAGTCCAGAAAAGGGGGGTGTGGGGAGGGGTTATCATCAGAAAAGAGGTCCTAGGATGTGTGGGTGATTCTAAGAGACAAGACAGTTTCCTTTATTACTAGGAACAGAAAGAAATGGTGTTGAATAATTTTCCTGGTAACTGTCCCTGGATTGGGAGATCTGGGGTGCAGGCCACGAGCCAGACAGCTCACGTGAGTTCAAGTCCCTTAGGGACTAAACACTAAGTTCCAGTAATATTTTAAGATACAAACTCAGAAATAAAGAATGTCTAGCAAATACAGCCGAGGGCAGGAAAGGCTCTGGGAAGGGCATAAAGGTTACAATGTGGAAGGCAGGCTCCTTTTTTTAAAGGATATACCATGTGGGTGCAGAATGAAATGCAGGTGCTTGAGAATTCAATCCAAGGGGCCCTCTACAGAGTAAGAGCCAAGTTGTCTGTTTCTGGATAATGCAATTTGGCATCTTCACATTAGGAGCCACTGAATGATTTCTGCTTCAGTCCTGCTGACACTACATGCCTCCTCGGGTTATTAGAAGAGGACCAAAATGGGAGTAAAGGAAAAGGTGCCACAGAAATAGTAGTAGGCTGTGAGACGGGTCTTGTCGCAATACACAATGTGTACAACCGGGCCTGACATCCTCAGTGAACTGCATTGGGAACACGAAGCAGAGGGCAAGGTGAAACCACATGGGCCAACACAGTATGTGCATGATGATCACAAGCAACATATACACTGGAGGTATTGGGAAAAGGGAAATGTCAGAAATAAGAGAACAGTGACAGAGACTGAACAAACTGTGTGTTGAGGTGGACAGCAAGAAAGAATTGTGGGAGACTGAGATCTGGAGTCCTTTGATTTCCATTTTGAACTATATTTTGTGTTCTCTGCAGGGCAGCAAAGAACAGGTCTCAGTTTCAGCCCCAAAGGAGGAGGCGAAGCCACTGGTATAGTATCAGGTCTTAAGTCTACCGAGTCAAACCTTGAGCCAAGGCCAAATCCCGAAATAACTCTATGAAAGCAACTCTTTTTACCTGAACCAGGACATGGCACCATACAAACAAGAGGGGCAAACCAAACCCGGGGGGAGGGAAATCAATAGACATTGAAAGCTGACCCAAAAAAGCTTCCTACCACGTTTTTCAATATGAGTCCTGTTTCAGGGAGAAAAGGGAATTGTCACTTCCATGCTGAACCCTCCTGAATTCCCAACCAAGCTGAGAAAACCATTTTAGAGTAGTCAGAGAAAAAAAATTTTTTTACTGCTTAATTTTTACTTTTAGGGGACTCTCCTAGTCAAAGTTTTGCTTCTGCAGGTCCGGGATGACACTGCTAAAATGAGAGAGGCAGGCAAGAGGAATGAATGTGCCAAAACGCTGACTGTACGTGAACTCCAGAATCTTCCCTTTCACATACCAAACAGCTTGGTCAACCTACAGAACCTACTTGATGCATGGTAGAGAAGAAAAAAGGATTCCTTTAATGGATTCTTTTTTAATTTGAGAAGTTGAGTAAGCAGGGAGACAAAACCATGTGAGACTCCTAAAACATGTCTTTGTCTTTAAATTAAAGGATAAAGAGTCTACGGCCATGCTATCCAAGCCTGATCCCATCTGATCTTAGAAGCTAAGCAGGGTTGGGCCTGGTTAGTACTTGGATGGGAGACCACGTAGGAAGACCAGGTGCTGTAGGCATAAAAAATAAAAAAATAAGAGGCTGTAAGCTGATAAGGTCCTTGCAATCTGTGAGGTCAACCAAGGGTTGCCTCACCTAATAAATGAATGAATGAATGAATGAATGAAAATACATCAAAAGACAAAGATGCCCAGACCTTCCCAGTTTTGCAAGCCACAACCACCCAAGAAAATGGCAGGTAAGGTCTTTGGGGGCCAGCTCAAGAGGAACAATTTCTGAAAAGCAGAGATTGACCAGATCCAGTCCAGTTTTGAATGACCAGGTCTCATCCAACATGCCAGAACAGGGTGTCAAGCATGTGTGGAAGGAATGGGAGGCCTGGCATAAGAATGTAAGCAGTGCTGTACCTGGTAGACCACCAGGGCACAGGTTGTAGACAGGTATTACGGTTACTTGTGGAGGCAACTTAATGTGACAAACACCAAGCTTTCTGCTCATGCATGCTAAAGAAATTGGGGTCCTCATCAGTTTCTTCACTATATGATGAATAATCAGACCCCAAAGACAGAAGAGAGAACAAGCCAGCCCAGGGAGTTGCCACCATGCCTTGTGGTTGATGATGTAGCTCTTGCCTTGGGTGAACAGAGAAAGAGCTGCAAACAAAGGCAAAGCTGATGATGAACGCAATTAAATAGAATTAAAGATTTTCTGAGCTATCTCACTAGGGTAGTATCTGATTTATAAACAAGTTGTGGAGTTAAAGTTCACTTCAAATAGAAACAATGTGGGTTAAACACAGTTGATTAAATGTTGTGGACCAGCTCAAAAAGTTTCCAACCTCCAAACCACCACACCCTGTGCAGGTTCTCCACAGACCCCAAGCTTCATGTTCAAGGTGCTCTGAGAAAATGAAATCAGAGTTCCAACTTGGGAATCCCTTCTCTCCCTTCCAAGGAGGCTGTGTGGCTAAGCTCCCCCCATGCTACCAGGTCACTGGTAGAGGTTTCAATGGGATGAAGACTCAGGAAGGTGGGGCTGAGAGGTTCCCTAAAGGAATACAGCATAGGAGACCACTAGAACTACAGTACTCTGAATTCTGAAGTAGAAAGTTTAAATGTTATTCTGTAGGTAATGACCACAGAAGTTTTCGAGCCAGTAATAAAAAATGACAGTGATAAACATAGAACACATCCCCTCTTCCTTAGTCCTCCATGGTGATTTTTTAAAAAGTGATGAAACGACAATGATATTTGAAGACTGTCCAGGTGGGAACAGGTGGTAAAAATGGGAGGAGAGAGAATGCCAGCAGAGAGAACAATTCAGAAGCTGCCCTAACCTTACTCTGGTAGGAGGGGCAGAGGAAAATCAAGAAGCAGAGAGAAGGAGGCTGATCTAGACCAGAGGGTCAATAAACTTTTTCTGGAAAGGGCCGGACAGTAAATATTTCAGGCTTTGAGGGCTAAATGGTCCCTGTTGTCACTGCTCAGCTCTGCTGCTACAGCGTGAAAGCAGACAGAGTCAACTCTTAAACTACAGGTGTGCTTGTGTACCAATAAAACTTTATTTACAAAACCAGGCATGGGCCAGTTTGGCCCACTGGCCATAGTTTGCCAACCCCTGATCTAGATAGACTTTAAAGGTCCCTCTATCCTTGAGAATCTGTCAGATAATAAAGATCTAAAGAAAAATGGAAAGAGAAGAATTTGGGTGGTTGCTCTGATTGGTAAAGGTGAGGTATGGGAAAGGTCACAGCTGACCTTCAGGTTTAAGTCAGGGTAAATGGACTTGGATTGGAGGGGCCAGAAGAGAAACCCAGTGTTGGAAGAAAGATGGTGTATTCAGCTTCAGATATATTGAGTCCTTAGACACAAAGGCTGAACATTGAGTTTGTGAGTCCGAAACAATGAAGTTTGAGGAATTTCACTGTGATGAGTAAAATCTCCAGGATCACTGACAATTTCCCTGCTCACCAAACAAGTCAATGCAGAATATGCGAAGCTGCACTTTCTGCAGTGCTGGGAGGCTCCCCTCCCTCGTGGCAAGTCCCTGCCCTCTCACCTGGTAGAGGAATCTTTGGCTGAAGTGCTGCATGGCACCCTGGAGCTGATTCCGCTGTGACTGCCACTGCTCGTAGTTCCGCACATACTCGGCGGTGGGGCGCTGCCAGGTGGTGGTACGAGTGTTGTGATCCACATAGTAAAACCTGCCTCGGGGGTCTGTGCGTTTTTCCCAGCTGGAAACATTAAGCTCAGCATGAATATAGTGACCACCCCACCCCTACCCTTAAATTCTAGCAAAATCTCAAGGTGGGTGACAAGGAGACACCAAGGAAGGGCGAAGTGCGGTCTCTGGCACAGGGGCTTGCTTGGCTGCTTGGGGAGGCACAGCCAGGCAAGCCCCAATCACAGAGACTTCTGGGAATAAAGATGATTATAGCAGGCAGACATTTGTGGTTGCATCCTTAGCAACCAATCCCGTCTTACCATTAGCTCCTGATTTCCATTTAGGGGATCCATGTGGTTCTGGGGTAGCTGATTCTACTCACAACCCCAGAGTTGAGCTATTGACTGGACCAGGAGTGGGCATGTGACCTATGCTGGCCAATCCAGGTGGATCTCAGGACTTTTGCTGAAGAAAATGGTCTCTCTTTCTTGCTGGATATGACTGAGAAAGCATGCAGTCCTGGGAGCCACTGGACGCCATCTTAGACTCAAATATAATATTTGAGTCTATATTATAGACTCAATATAATATAGACTCAAATATTGGAGTCTATATTATGGACTCCAATATGGATGGCAGAGGAGAAGAATGAAAAATGAAAAAAAAAAAAGAAAAAAAACAACAAACAAACAAGAAAACAACCCAGCTTCTTGGTGATACTGTTCAACCACTATATTAGGCTTCACTTGAAACCAGGATCTAGAATTTTCAGTTACATGAGCCGGTAAATTCTCTCGACTATTTAAGCCAATTTGGATCTCACATTACGTTACTTGCAACTGAAATTATCCTGATACAAGGTGCCAGTGAATACATGTTACACATTCATGAGAAGCTTGGTGCAAACAACAGTAAATCTCTCCATGGTATCTTTAGTGAGGAAGCAATCTTTCCAAAGTTGGTCCTAAAATGCCCATGGGCAAAACAGGGCTAGAACGCACAGCGAAGTCCTTAGCTGTGCTTGCTAGATATAATTTCATTTCTATGCACACAAGGAAGAGATGATCAAAAGAAAGTGAGAGGGTCCTTTGCGGGGAGATGAAAATTTTTTATATTTTGATGGGGTGTGGGTTACATGGGTGTATACATTTTTCCAAACTCAGCAAACAGTACATCTGAGATCTGTATATCTCCCTGTATGTAAATTTTATTTCAATTTTAAAGGTGAATTTGAATCTAATCAAGCCTCCAAATCTAACTACCAGTTTACAAGAAAGACAAGGGATAAAGGAGCATGTTACACAACACCACAAGGTCACAACCAGCCACATCTAGAATATGAGAAACTCTACAAGACAAATTCCCAGGATTATCAACAAATAACTGACCCCCCAAAATAAGAAAGGGTGGGGGAACTTATAGGTTAAGAGAGACTTATGAGACGTATCAGCTAAAAGCAATGTGTTGATCCTGAGTTTAAAATCAAAGTATAAAAACACTTTTAAGACAATTGGGAAAAATGAAACACAGACTGGGCGTGACATGAAATCAGGAAATACTATTCATTTTGTTGGGTGGTATAATGGTATTTTGGTTATTAAAAAAAAAAAAGCCTCACTCATTAGAGACATATGTGATGTATTTATAGGTCAATGGATATGATGTCTGGGATTTGTTTTAAAATTCATAGTCCCCTCTCCTAAAAGTGGGAGGTCAGATGAAACAAAATGTTATTGTTAGAACCAGGTGAGGGTTACAAGGATTTATTGTACTAGTCTCTGAAATTTGGTGTAAGCTTGGAATTTTCCATTATAAGTATGAAGTGGGGAGGGGAGAAAAGGAGTTTAAAAAAAGATAAGAGATACCACTGAAGAAAATAGGATCCCACTGCAAAGAGAACTCAGTATGGATTTCTACTGTATGATTCCAAACTGTTGGAGAGTTTTTGTTCCCTGACTACCTTCTCATTTCATCTTCTCTGAATTCTTGCCTTACATGACTATCATGCATTAGTCTGGTATCTTCCTCAGTTTTCGGGGTTGGCCTCCTAGCTAACTTCTTTTTTTGCTATCTTTTAAATTCAAAGCCTCCCTAAACATGGCTTCTCCTCAAGCAGTTTCCAGTCTCATGACCAGTTCCCAGATTGTGTCTTGATTCCGCTCGCCAGACTGCATTGTCTTCACAACCTGCTGTCACTTTGGATTAAACTAAACACCACAGCTCTCTCCCCAAACCTTAGTCTTTCCCAGTCTTCCTCATGTCTGTCTTTTTCTCAAGGGTGAAAGCACACCATCATTCCCAACTCTCTTCCTCTCCTGCTGTCAGTAAACAACTCAGCCCAAGGGGTTCTTATTTTGTATCTCCCTGCCCTTGACTTTCCTTTTCTATGTCCAAGTACCCCTGAGATGATCTTCTCACTCTGATCCAGCCTAAAAACTGCCATCAGGGTAACCATGCAAGACTAACCCCTTATGTCATGCTCCTGCTCAAAACTTCAAGTGACTCCCCACTGTCCTTGGGTCAAACACTTTAGTTATTAGTCGAGGCTCATAATAACTTTCCCAAACCTTTATCATAAATCCTCTCAACTAGTGATTTTTTATTTTTTATCGCAGAAATCATGTAAATATAATTAAAAATGCAAAAAGTACTACAGGGGATACAATGAACAACAGTGTCTCCTGCCCTACCTCTCCCTATCCATTGTTGATTCCTGCTCCCAGAAGCAACTATTTTCAACTCTTGGCTGCTGCTCCCATTATTCACAGCCATATTTCTAAGTAACATGTTTATTCCATGACTTCTTGATTTCTGCCATTTAGATATTATAGACTTTGCACTATAAAGATAACAACACACACAGCCTTCCTCTGCCTCATTCTCCCAAATAGAAAATTATTAAATCAATATTCAGAGTTTATGACTTCCTTACTTGTACAACTTTTTATTTTCCTCCGGAGTTAAGAACTGCCTTGTTTCATTCTGCTTGGCTTTCAAGATTCTATCACTAGTTCACTTCCAGAATCTCACTAATTCACAAATAGGACAGGTGGCCTCTCAGTGTCATTTATCTCTTAGCCACATCTCTCCTGCAACCCTTTGTGAAATGTGGACAGTTGTCCTCCGGGCCTGCTCTCCATTATTGTCCTGAGTCGTCTTCCCTCACTTTCCTGTTAGGAATGTGTTTGGCCCCTGTGCCCTGAATCTCATATCTTCTTTCTTGGTTTCTTCTTGTCTGGTGGAATAAATCGCCTTGTAGCTTCTGAGAAAGGAGGCACCAAAATTAATTTTTTTAAATCCTACATGTCTGAAGATGCCTTCATTCTGAGTATCACACTTGAGTGTTAAAATGACTAAAAGTTGATTTCTAGAAAGGAAATGGTTTTCCATCAGAATTTTGACGGTCCTGCTCCATAGATGTTGTTGAGAATAAGGATGCCAATTTTGATTCCAGATCCCTGATATGTAAACTATTTATTCCCTAGGGAAGTTTTTTGAGATGTTCTGTTGGCCTTCCAAATTTCCAATAGGATGTGGCTTGGAATGGGTCTTTTTGCATTCTCTGGGCTTGGAATTTGGTGGTCACTTTGAATATGGATACTGTATCTTTCAGTTCTGGCAATATCCTTTTATTCTTTCTTTAATAATTTCTTATCCTCTATTTCTCTCTTCTTTCTTGCTAAAACTACTATTCAGGTATTGGATCTCCTAGGCACATATAATTTTCTAACCCCCAACTTTATCTTTCAATCCTTCTATTAATTTTTATTTCTGCTCTCATATATGCTAATTTCTAAAAGCTCTTCTTATTTTTTTCTTGTTTTCTGCATAGTTTGTTTTGTGGTCTGTTCTTGTTTCACAGATGACATATTTTCTTCCAAATCTTTGGGGATATAAATAATAATTTAGTTTTACTTTTTGAAGTTTTTTTCTGCTCCCTACATTGTTTTTACCAAGTCCCTTTTACTCTGTCTGCTGGTCTTTGGCTGTTCTTTGACATTTAAAAGTGAGCCACTAAAACACTGATTGGAAGCAATGTGTGCCCACGTGGATGCTGGCCAACTAGAGGCTTCATTCAGCTGTTTCTCTTGAAGATCCCCAAATTCACAACCTGTAGTTGTCTTCCCTTAGACTGGTCACTTTCCCCAGCAAAATACTTTCCCATCATTAGCCTGGGAATAGCATCCCTACTTAATCCTTCTTTTTTCTGAGTTCGTCCCTGCCTTCAGCTATGGCTGTGTCCCCCAAGCCGGTTCTGCTCTCCCAGGAGCTTCTTATTTTAGCAGCAGCCATAAGGTTGCACTTGTGTGTGTATATGTGTGTGCACCTGTATACATGTGTGGAGGAGAGATGGGAGTAATGGTTGACAACCTAGGAATCTAACTGTTCTCTGTATAGATTTTAAACTGAACTTCATGTTTTTAGTCTCATCACACACACACACACACACACACACACACACACCCTGTGTCTCCCATTGCTGAAGTTTTCCAGGGCTCCGTGGTACAAACTGACTGGCTTCCTGGTGGATACCCTACACTACAGGGTTGGGTTTCAACTTTCTCAGCTCTATCATTTATCTATAAGCAACTTAACTTTGATTAACATTTCCCATATGCTGCTTCTCCTCTTCCATTCCTTAACTGTTGATGGTTTATACTTTTTTACACCTTTATTTCCATTTTAGTGGGTTTTCAGGAAGGAATGGAAATAAATGTTCGATTCCCATGTTTAAGTAGAAGTCCTCTGTACTGGTGAATTTCAAACTTCTAAGCAGCATAATCTCGCCCTTGATTTCAGATGAACTCTTATGCAGAATCACAACAGATAAAAAGAGCAGTGGTTGGAGCCCCAATCAGCCCTTTCACGCTCTGCGGTTCCAGCAGGCACCTCAACCAAAACCAGGTGCCTTGCTGGACACATTTTAAGTATCTCTGTTTCACACAAACCTTCCACTCCAGCAAAACAACTCCACACATCAGTCCCTAACTACACCTTTTATATTCACAGAGTTCCCTCAACCTGGATCGCCTTCCTCCAGCCTTCCTTGAAAGATTGAGTTTGATCCACCTCCTTCCATAAGACTTCCGCAACTCCATGCCCTATGATGATTACTCTCCCTTCTCATCTCTGCTCTAACTAAAGAGCAAATTATCACATTCATCCTTAGCTACCAGGTCCACTACTTTTTGCTCCTGGATAAAATAACTGGTCATCATATAAGTATCCCATGGGTCTGAGAAAAGGGGATGACCATGATAAAGTGAATCCTTTGGCTCAATCTCACTCCTCAGTGATTAGGTCTGCTGAGATAGTCTGTACTTTTGAGATTGCTCTCACCGTGGTAATACTTCCCTGAGGTGGAACTTCTCCCATTAATTAGTAATGAAAGCTTAAGCCTTCTGTCCTCTGTGTTCCCTATTACATGGTGTAGTAAGTTCTAGAGGCTCAAAGGTCTGGGCCTAAAACTCAGGAAGAACTAGGTACATGGGGTGTGTAGTTGATAAATCATCTGATAATAAATAAATCATCTCCTAATAAATCATCAAAACTATCCTGAAAATAAGAAAGCTAAATCTAGTGTCCCACCTCAGTCCTTAAAGAAGAGTAAATCCTCTGCCATCCTCAGAAGATACCATAAATAAATATCTTCATTTACAGTCCATCTAAATGTTTGCCAGGTCAAGGCCTATGTAACTTATAAACCAGAGGTTATGAGGCAGCAACCAGCACAACCACTTCTTTTAAATACACAAAGTACAAGTATGCAACACATCCTCTTAAAAATCAATGATTAATTTACAACACAATTGCAGAAATTTGACTATTAGCTGGGTATTTGATGACAGTGAGGAAATACTATTAACAATATAGTGCTTTTATTTTAAATAAGAGAACTTTTGAAGAAATATATGCCAAAACATGGATATAATGATATGATGTTTGAGTTATGCTTCAAAATAATCTAGGACAGGGGTGAAAGGATTATAGATCAGCAGTTGGCAACTTTTTTTCTATAAAGGGCCACAAAGTAAATATTTTAGGCTTTGCGGGCTATATAGGCTCTGTCATAATTACTCAACTCTGCCACTGAACACAGAAGCAACCAGAGATAGTAAGTGAAAAAATGAGTGTAGCTGTGTTCCAATAAAACTTTATTTGCAAAAACAAATGGCAGGCCGGATTTCTTCCATAAGCCTATAGTTTGCCAACCTCTGGTATAGATGATGCAAGACTGGCCACGAGTTGATAATTGTTGAAGCTAAGTGCTGAGTAAGTGGGGATTCCCTCTACTTTATGCATATTTGAAAATTTCTGTAATAATATGAAAGTTCCCATATTTTCCTTAATAAAGTATTTAATTTTTTTCTAAGAAGTCAGTATTTAACTTTGGTAACGTCACTGGACTTAAAGTAGAAAAGAATGAAACTAATGATGACAGATTATGAGTTTCTCTTCCAGAAGGGTAAGGAAAAAAGGAAAATATGAGCATTCTACTAGAAAAATAAAACTTAAAGCAGCCCATCCATGGAAATTTGTAGAAGGCAAGGTGGTATTTGCCTGGCACATACCTGACAGCTGAACCAAACAGAGCACAAGGGTCCTCCCCACCTCTGACATCCTCTCCTTCCTCAAGCTAAGAAGGGGAAAGTGTTGATATTTTATCCAGGAGCCCTTCATGGCTGCTTTACTGGGAGGAGAGTCTTTACTGAGAGCAGAATACATTCCCTTTTGAAAGCTCTCAGGACCGGGAGATGCATGTGGTAAGAACTTTCTGTCCTTGGCAGACGGGGAACCAAACCCCTGCTCCTTGAACTTGGACAGTCTCCCCTCACTTAGAAGCCTCACTCATCCTTTGGTTTTGCAGAACTTAAGCTGTGTTCTCACAAAGCCCAGCTGAATGAGAAGCACACAGTCTTCAGGGGCTGGTTGGGCACAGGGTGCTATGAAATGCATCAATACCCTTTCCATCTTAGCCTCCCCATGCCCAATTTTTCCCCAATTTAAAAATTCTAGTATGACCTAAGAAATGAGAGCAAAATTAAGGTAAGTGAATAAGCAACCAAATTATCTAGGAAAAACTGTCCCTGTACTTTGCTACCTCTGCAGAAAGAGACTGAAAACCTAGCCCTATTGGGTATCTCTGGGTGAAATGATTAAGGGTGTTGAGACAGCAATGACCCAGTAGTCCTCCCCGTCCTCCAGGATCCAACAGCCATAGTAGATCTGAATGCAACTTTAAAAAGCCCATGGCCATCAGTTATGGCCAATATAATACATGTGGGGAGAAGGGAAAATATGAAGAAGGGTGAAAGAATGTAGAAGGGGAAGGCAATGGGGTGGGGGAAGAGAAAGGAGAAGAAAATGGGAGGAAATAAAGAGTTGGTTATGGTGGAGAAACCATTTCGTAACTCTTGGTGCCAGTTCTAGAGTCTCAGGACTTGTCAGTCTATGCCTTACCCTGGAGGAAGAGGCCGTTCCCAGGTGGTGGTCTTGGTATTGTGGTCAACATAGTAGACACGCCCATTGGGCAACTCTCGCTGCTCCCATCTGAAAAATACAGTTAAGGGAAGCATAAAGTACACTGTTGAAAGGCATAAGACCTTGTTCGAAAGGAAGTCTTTCACTACCGATATGGCTAATTTGAGAGGAAACATCAAATATGACATACAAGATCAACCTGGTTGTCAAACCAGCTCCATACTGTCACTGAAAGTGGCCTCCAGGAGCACTTCTTAAGAAAACTGTAATGGTTCCCCTGTATGGACTCATTGTACCAGGATATGCCATAGATTACTCTATATGAATCTACATTCCATAGAGTTCCCTAAATTAGTCTCTCTTGGCCATTCTGGGATCAAAGATCTCTTTAGGAATATGATGAAAGCTGAGGACTCTTTCTTTCCAAAATGCACTTACCAACAAAAATTTGTATGTAATTTCTGGGGCTCATAGACCTCTCCTAAAGTTTATCTACAGAAAACTCCATAGCCATTTTAGCACACACTACCTCTTAAAGTCACAACTTATATGACTACCCCTGTTCTCCTAGCATCATGTATGTTCACGATCACATTTCTTTTTAAAATACAGGATTCATTTACAGAGGATCTTTTAAAGAGATCTGGGTCACTCAAAGAAACATACCATACTGTTATTAATTGACTATGCTACCCATGTTATTTATTGACTGTTCCATCCATAAGTCTTGTGTCAGTTAATATGAGATTAGGGTACTGAGGGTGGCTCATCTGTGCTAATGGAGGAATGGCAAGGTAGCCGATCATCCAAAAAGATAATCCGCAAGCAAAGTCACTACAAAATACAGCCAAGGACCACCTGTTCCCACACTCACATTACTCCCACACCCAATAGTCTGGCAAGAACTCCACTAACCCAAGAACACAGTAACTGATACATAAATACAGAAATTTATATTTATATAATGATTATCATTGTATAAAAGATGTTAATGGTCCCATTAGCCTTTACATTTTACACTGATTTTATTTACTTCTCCTTTAGGGTACGTCTAGGGGGAGGTGACCTTTTCCAGGAAGCTGATACAGTTAGTTCTGCTGAAACACCTGTTTTGAAAATACAAATCTATTCCATGTGATTGATATATGAGGGAGCACTGTGAACATAATGCAATTTATGTTTTCTTTATGTATGATTTTACCTCTGAGAAACACTAAATGAACACAGAAGACTTGCCCCAGCTAATAGTCACTCAGAAAAACACAAAACCCACATGCACCTACCAGCTACCTCAGTTTACCATGTTATATGCCACACCCATCCACATCTGGTGTTACAACTCTTGTCTGATTTCAGATAACCCTCCTTGCACAACTTCATAACAAGACTCGCAAACCCTTCTGACAGTTGCTTTCATAAGCAAACTTCAGGTCTTCTCATGGAAATGTGCCATATTTATTGTAGTGTTATGTATTTCAAACATTTAATATGTAAAACTATGCTACAACCATTATTAGTTTCCTATTTTATGTGTGTCACTGACAAGTTTTTGAGTGTCATGCTCCTAACACATTTTTCCCATACTCCTTGTGGTTTTTTATTGTGTGATTTTACATAGCACGGTAATTTTTATGAGCACATATGTTATAGCAGAGCTGACTGTACACTGAAATAAACATCCTAACTTCTGTTATAAAGCCTGATGTGTCTACTCTGATAGACATTAACTTTATTCAATACCATTTTTAATATATCAGAGGAATGTACCGATCAGCCCCTATAAGGCTAGTTCAGATACAAGATATACATAAGGTTTTTAAGGCAAGGAAAAGAAGAGGGGTGCCATCACACAATGAGCTACAGGCTCATGTTTCACCTCATGCATTCCTTGCCTCCATCCTTTAAGGCAGGAAGAGCCATCGCTGTTGAGAAACAGGCTTGGAGAAGCTACCTAACTCTTACATGGCATTCAAACTCAGCTCTGACTCCCTAGCCCATGAGTTTTACCACCATGTCATGCTGAGAGGAAAAATGGAGGAAAAGCAAGGTCACTTGGAATTTACAGGTGACCTACTGCCCAGCAAAGTACCAGGTGCCTCCCCAATTCCCATCTCAAAGTGAACAGCTTTCCCTAGCAATGGAGTCCAGGCAGGGGCCCTGTAGAATCAAGACAACTATGGGAAAATTATAATGGGTCCACCATGTTCATTTCTAGGCTCTGCTTTAATCACAACCCTCTGCCTAAATATGATCTACCAGAAGAGGTTACAAACTGTGCATCACTGACAGCGTAAACTCTGGAAGCAGTGAGGTCCAGGGGTTCCACACTCCCACCCCTCAGAAGGGATCAACTACTGGGTTGAGGAGATCCAAACTTGCACTCAAGAACATTTTCTCTCCTGGGTATTCTTGCTCACGGTTCTGGATGAAGTGGATACTGGTGATTTGACCCAGGTGCCCTGGTTCCTCTCACTGCAAAAGGAAGATCCTCAAATTTCATTCAGTATTTTATTAAAAGGGCAGAATCTTCTGGCAAAAGTGAGCTGAGAGGTTAAAGAGACTCTCTCTATGGATGTCCCTCTAAATTAAGAACAAAAATGTAACAAATATTGCCAGCTCAAGAGGCCGGTGTCCCATTTGTGGGTATCTGGGGGGCACCTTTCAGCAGCACAGGCAGGCTAATATACTGTAGCTTCACATCAGCTCTCCAAACTCTTCCTGTCTGCCCAGTAAGAGAGCAAATATAACATCCTCTTTATTCATTTGAATTCGGAAATGAGGAAAGTCTTGAGAAACATACTTGGCTTTAGGGTGAGTACTGAAATATAGAAACTCCTTGAGGCAATGGCAGCAAATACTTTCATAAGGTTTGCTCGTAATAAGACTTAAGCAGCTGAGAACTCTTCAGCCTTTCCTAAGAAGTTAGTTCTATCTCTCCATTCCTTGGCAATTTCGTGGCATAAAAGCACCAACGAAATTAGTTTGCTCATTTTTCAGTCACTATTTGGAAAACTGTCCATATATGTGGATGGCACTGCCCCTTTAGTAAAGACAAGATATTTATTGTAGCAACTGGAAGTAAAAGGCGTTAAAAGACTTTTTTCTCTACTCTAAAAATTCTCATTACAACTTTCATCTGATAAGTAAGCTCCTACTTTTGACTTCTTTTATATTTCATTTTGGGCAAGGAGAACACTTTGGTTTTTTAATACTTTGGTTAATATTTTAATTTAAAGATGGGATAACACTTGAAATCTCATGAAGGAAATGCTGTTAATTGACACAGAGGTCTTCCCACACACTTCCAAAAAGAAAATCAGTGTGAAGTCCTCTTTGCTTATATTCCAGAGTTACAGCCGCTCTTTCCAAGTCTAGACAAGATCTTTCCATTCCATCTTTGATCCCAGCTGATCCTAGAAATGAAAGTCTCTCTTTCAGGAACTGTCATTGTCTGGCAAATCTCAATGTCCTTCTATGAACTCTCTCAACTGGCTTAACTAGAAAAATAAGACCTTTCTTCCATTACCTTTTTTTTTGCTATCTACATTTTTCCTTTCAAAGTTGGAGTCCTCCCTGATCCATGACCTGTCCTAGCTGCTTTGCTTAGAGAACTCTCAACTCCTCCCTTACCTGCACAGCACCTCAGGATTCATACAAATCTCTTCCCTTCATTTATGTGGCACAGTCGGTCAATTCTATTGTTAATCAAACAAGCCTCCTGATTCCCATTTCTCCTCAGTAACTGCTGACCCACATAGATTAAGCATTCTGACTGTCTTGGTTTGGTCTCCCCACACCAAGAAAGTGATACTGGCAGCAACCTTTCATCAGCACATCCCTGTCAGGGGTTACGTTTCTGTGCATTATAAGCATCTTCTTCACACGGAGATTAAAAGGCTTTTCAATCAAACTACCCACGGGTCTCAATACTATATCCTGGTCACGTGGGTCATATCCTCTCCCACTGAATAGCTTTCTTTGATGCACTCAGAAACAGTGTTCAAAGCATCAAGCTTGATTCAGGTCCCTTCCCAACACATTGCTCCTTGGCCTTCAAATCAGTAACATTCAGTTGAACCAGAGACTACACAGGGTCTTTGTATCTGAAAGTATTTAAAAGCAATCTCTAAATTCAATTAATCTTAGGTACTTTTTTTAAAGCCTAAATTACCTTTGCTCCTATGGATTTTAACTGTTCTTTATTCAGTGTATATCGTCCATGCCCATGCCCCAAACCTCTCACCATCACCATAATTTAAAGGGTAAAGGCTAAAAATCTCAATCCATTGTTAGGATGACATCTAAACATTTATCTCCTATATTATCCTGAAAGGAAATTGTCTGGCCATCTGAAGCACATTTTCTTGTGGAAGTTTTCCTAAAAGGTCTTCAAAAAATTAATTCTCAATGACCTGCCATTACACTGTGTATTCAACCATCCTGATCAATGTATTTCTTGGTCAGATTCCCCTGTTTGAACAGAATGAGTTTCACCAAGAGTAGGATTAAGTTGGAAAGAGAATTAAAGCTGGATAAGGGGTGCAGGTTAGTATCAGAGATGTTCTCTTAAAATGGCCTTTATAAATTAAATATCAACATGCTCAAAAACTCTACCTTGGTACAAGCATTATTAATTTGTATTATTTATTAATTTGCTAACTCTTATTAACACATTGAGCATTAGTAAATCTGACCCTCATTCAAAATACATTCTCTCCATTAAAAAACAAAGTCACACTAGAACCTTACACACCCCTTATAGTTACTTAGACAAAAACTAAACTTTGGAAAAATACACTAAAAGTATTTAAGTATTCTTAAAGCTATCTATGAAAAAATTCAATTCTCTGCAGGCAAAAACTAAATGGAATTTATATTTTCTTACTATATATCCTTATTAGAAATGATTGTGAATGAGTCCTATTCCCCAAGCTTTGGCCACTTCCTGGGAGAGCCATAAAATTTATTTCCTCTGTAGGAACATTTTCAGACTGTTTTATAAGTAAGAAATCTGTGTGCAATGAAACACATCTCCTGCTCACTGTTTTCGCTGCCTCAGTAGGTCCTTTGTAAACTGCATAGGAAATGTGTTAAACTCGGTCCTTCCCCCAAGAACCTTTCTTGAAATACTGAGCTTTCCTTTAAATCTCAGCACAGTAACCCCATTTGTAAAACTATCAACAACCAACACTTTATGCCTTTTACGCACAGGATGGTACAGTAGTAGCTACAGAGGCTTCTGAACTAAGTCTGTTTTCTTCTCATTCTTCTCCAACCACCCCACTTTCTTCGCCCAATGCTCTTCTATAGAAGTTAACAACATTAAAACATATAGAGGTAAGATGATTTCTGGAGATGGTGTCAATAAAAAAAATTTTTTTTTAACATTTTGTACATAAAAAATTTTGCAGGTAAATGTGGCAATGTAGAGAAATAGTCACTCTTAAAAAAAAAAAAAGTGGTAGGAGCAAAAATGGGTATATTCTTTCCAAAGAGTAATCTGACAATGTGGCCAAAACCCACTCCTAGGTGAATGCCCTTAAACTCTGCAACTCTGCTTCTAGGACACACCCTAAGGCAGTAATTACACGTCAAAGATTTAGCTAGAACTGCATCTGTCACAGTATGTTGTAGCATGTTACAGAAAAACTGGAAACAACTTAAATTCCCCCAAATGGAGAATTAGTAAAATAAAATATCTATAACAGCTGTTCAACTCATTTAAAAATATACTGTTCTTTTATTAAATCAAAAGTAACATCCATTTTCATCTGCATGCTTAAAATATTTTACAGTAAAAAAATAAATTTAAAAGCACATATCGTAAGATTATCAAATTTTGGTAGATGTGTGTTTATGTGTACGTGTATGTATATGTGGTTTCAGGCAAATGTTTCAGGCAAATTGTACGAGTATGTACATGTGGTTTCAGGATAAAAGTGGCTACCACTCAGTGTTTTAAAGACTCCGTGAAATAACCCACTCACAAAACGGAGCACTCCATCAGCCGTAAGAAGAGATGAAATACTGCCATTTGCAACAACATGGATGGACCTCGAGATAATCATGCTAAGCCAAATAAGCCAGACAGAAAAAGTTGAAAACCACATATCACTTACATGTGGGATATAAACCTAAAAGCAACAAATGAACAGGACAAACAAACAGAGAGAGACTCATGGACATAGACAATGGACTAGTGGTTACCAGAGGGTGAGGAGGGAAGGGGAAGGAAAAAAAATAAAGTAAAAGAAATCCACCTATTGCTAAAATGCATTGGTATACAAGTGAGCATATAATTTTTATTTTTTTTTAACAGGAGTAGAAAGTATTGTTTTATAAATAAAATTAGATGAGAATTAACAACAACAACAAAAAAATACAGGGCACTCCATAAAACACTGGAAACATTTAACATGTGCTACATAACATTAATGGTCAGGAAAAAGTAGACACGAGGCGCATGAAAAGCACCAGTGGTTAATCTAGGTGTTTGTTTATTGTCGTACTTCTTTCTTCTTCAATTTTTTTTTCAAAAAAAATTTTAAGGGTTACTGAGAATAAAATCATATATCTATCTAGTCATCCAACAAACACTTCTCACTCCATCTCCCTAGAAGCCAAGTACTATTCTAGGTGTTGGGGATACAAAGATGGACACAATAATCTCTGCCCTTGAGAAGCTCTCAAGAAAATGTAATAAAAATAAAAATTCATAAATTATACATTAATATATACATATAGTAGAGTGAGAATATCTCATGGCCCAGTCCCAACAACAATAGAAAATAAGGCTTTCATTCTGAAATGATGCAGAGGAAGAGAGAAGCATGCGCTATTTGTCATTACCTAAGCACATAATAATCCTTACAGAGTCAAAAACTAAACCATATTCAGTACAAAGGCACAGAGTCTCCTAGTATGACCCTTTAAAACCGTGCTACTCAAAGTATGGCCCACAGCCCAAACTGTTACTGTTCAGTGACCAGAAAGTACAGAATTTTCTAAGCACTTAGAAGCCTCTGTACCAATGTGACATTAATACACAATCCAAATATGGGAATAGTAGAGTCATCTCATTGAACAGAGAACAGAAATAAGGATTCATAAAAGAGTGATAAAAAAAAAATAAAACAAAACGAAATAAAAAACAACAGAAAAAAAAAGACTGGTTCTTTACAGATACTTTAAAAAGCACTGTTTTAAAACTCCTTGGGTAAGGATCTTTGGCTAGGACCAAAATTGAGTTTGGAATGAAAATCAATGGCAGAGGCTAGTTTATAACTTAGCATGGAAGTTCCGAATTCCAACATCTCTTAAAGTGTCTCTACAAACAAAATATCAAAGAACTCTGACAAGGTTGTCATAAAGGAGAGTGTCTTAAGGACCACCTAGAAAAAAGGGTCTCTGGATCTCTATAACTGGGCATGGGGTTAAGGAAAACAGCAAATCTCAAAGATCTAGAAAACACCCCTCCTGAATTAATTCTACTCTGAGGCAGGAAATGGACAGGGCGGCCAATGACTGCAGGAGAAAAAGGATGGTGTGAAATGGCAACGCTGAGGTAAGTCGGCAGTCCAAACACAACGGCCGCCCTTATGTAAGAAACCACAGCAGAGCGCGGGCTGCCAGGGTGAAATAATGTGCCTCTGTGTGCTAGGGACTGAGTGAGCTACAGGGCCTGGGACGCGCTTGGAGTTTATCTAAGCCATGTACACAGGGTCTGTTAATGAGCATTTGGTCCCCCAAGTGGGCTTGGTGCTGATAAAAACCAGATGCAGGGCCAGCTGATCAAAGTGGCCTCACTCCCCACTGCCGGCTGCCTGGACCACTATCTCACCATGTCTCCTGAGCCTTCCTGGCACTCCCTCCTTTAATGGACATTCACAAGCTGAAAACACCACACCCTTCCGTTGGCTTCTCCTACACTAATTAAATTTAAAGGTACAGAAAGCAGGAGGGTTTGGAATCAGAGACCAAAGGAATGAGAGGTGTTCCATTAGGACTTAGCAGCCCAGCTTTCAGTAGGCTTTAGTCCTTAAAACATATATGAACATGTGTAGCCTCTTTATGACCAGTCTCAACTGCTGCAAGTTTCAGAAAGGCAATGCAGCAACTGGAAAAGTAAGTCCGAGGGATTGCCAAGTGAATCGATCGCTCACTAAGAGATTTAAGAAGTTGAAAAGATAAAGTTGGAATGAGACAAAGTCAGCTGGATGCCCTTAAAAAAATATCTAGCATGACTCAGAAATGCCTTAGTGAAGAGGAGACATGCTCCATGGTATCTCGCAGTGCATGAGGACCCCTAGTGAGCAGGGAAGAACATCCTGATCCTGTGAGAGATGCGTATTCAAACTCAAGACAATCAACCCAGTGAATGTTGCCTTAAGTTCTTGCTCTTGGGAAGAAAATGCAATATACCTGTCATAGTTACTCTTTATTTGAGGTATCAAGGAAGCAGAAAACATTCATCCAGGTGGAGAAAAAAAGGATGGCATTTAAATTTATTCATTACAAATATGTCTTGGGAGCCTGCTTTGTGCCAGGCTCTCTGCCATCTTGGTGTTTATAGCCCAGAAGGGCAGAGAGACATGAAACAAGCAATTACACATGTGAGCAGAGTTACAGTACACAGAGCGATCTGACTTTGTCTACCAGGGATCCAGGAAGGATTTCCAGAGGAAGTGCTGATGAAGCCAAGACTTGAAGATGGTTAGGAATTAATGGACAAAGTGCTGAGAACAGTTTCAGAAACAGTAACCAGCATGGTAGAGTATCCCAAATCCAGAGAAAGAGTGGTACATTTGTCCAACTGAAATAAGTTATTATGGCTAGGGCTTGGACAGCAAAGCAAGGAGTGCCTTCGATGAAAGGCTTGAGAGGTATGTGGGGTCCTATAATGCAGGGCTTTTAGGCCTTATCAAGAATTTGAGAATTTATCCCTAAAGATGCTAGGAAGCCACTGCAGCATTCTAAGTGATGAAATGTCAAGCTCGGAATTTTATTTTATTCTATATATTTATTTTTTAAAATTTTTATTATTATTTATGCCTACAACACCTGGTCTTCCCAAGTGGTCTCCCATCCAAGTACTAACCAGGACCGACCCTGCTTAGCTTCTGAAATCAGACATCGGGCTTGTTCAGGGTAGCATGGCCATAGATCATGGACCATGGCTCCACTGGGGTTCAAATCCAGGACCTTCTGTGTGTAAAGCAGATGTGCTAACTGCTACGCTATGGAACCATGTCCTCAGAATTTTATTTTAAAAGGTTAAAATTGGTCCCTGACTCCTAAAACCATGACATCAGGAATAAAGGAATAACCCATGTCTGGATCTCCTAAACTTGTAAATAATCTGGGGCGGGGACGCTAGGTCTATGAATTACCAAAGTCACTGTACAACATGTGCCCTTTCTGAGTTATCACCATAAAGCAGCAAACTGAAAGCCTCCACGCTCACTGCCATACACTCAGCCATGCTGGTGGCAATCTCCAGCTAAGCAGCCAATGATCTCCAGGCCTCCCTGATGTCTTAGGTATGGGCATCTTAGGATGGAAAAGTGAGTCCCAGTACAATTCTCTGGCATTGGAAAAGTGGGCAGTAGCCTCCCCAGAACCACATACAGGCCTCCTCATGTTGTAAATGCTCTAAGGAAAAGACATTGTCCAAACTCTACCTTGGAAAAGCGTTTCGGCCTGTGGCGGGGTGGGGGCGGAGAATCAGCTTCCCTGGGCCGCTCCATCCGCCAGACTTAGAATAAAGAACGTTTTCAGAGCCCGGAGTTTTCCAGCTGCCTGGAAACAGGAAGAGCCCAATCCCAGAGAACAGTAACCCACACACACGCCCTACATAAAGACACGTTGAGCCATTAGCCCTAATTGCCTGTGACTGACACAAGAGTGAAGCTGGCCTTCCAGGCATTTGCTCAGCGGAAAGAAAACAAACAGCTCACAGGGGACAGAGGCAGCCATTTTTTCTCTTTTCTGCCAGAATGATCCTGCTCTGCTTCCCCCAAATTATATACAGATTTAAAATTATAAACCAAACAAAGATCTTCCGAGTATTCCTTACCACATACTAAAGAGCCAAGAAATCTCTGTAGGTACCAGTTGGACACAGCAATTTGTTAATTAATCAACTGGTTAAATTAACCATTTCACAAAATCAAAAACTTCACAAAACACTTTTCAGAGCCACTTCTCAATACTCTCAATTCTCTGTAGATTTGAGGTATTAAGAACTATTTGCAATACTTTTCATTTCTTCATGGCACTTTATTTGACGGTGACTGTAGTGATATGGACACTGGTTTCCTCAGTTCCAAACTGATAACCGAGATGGACGGCAGGACTACAATGGGACTGGCTCCTGACTATGAACGGCAGTCTTAAGATAAGGCTTCATTTGCCAGTTCAGAACCATTCTCTTCCTTTATGGTTCCCTCACAAACACTTCAAAAATATCATTCACCAGGCGTAATGCTCACCATCAGGTGAGTGCCTCACATACACCATCTAATCTGAGTCCCTTAACTTCCTGGGGAGATATGCATGATTATTACCTCCACCTTACTGAGATAGTAAGACACTCAGGTAAGGTCAAATAGGCTCACGTGGGGATTCAAACCCCTATCTATTTGATTCCTAGGTCCATGCTCTTAATCTCCATTCACTATATGGCCAAACTTGAAATTCTTTTTGGCTTACTGGGGCTATCTTCTTATCATTCAAGGTCTTTACCACCAGATTTAATTCTGAACTAAAGGAAGGCAAGAAAACTAGTATCCCATGTTTATATGAGCCCCAGTTACAGGAATAACATACAGCAATATTCAGAGCCTAAAGTCTTCCACAGGCCGTTAAGATAGAATTCAAGAGAGAAAAGCTGTTTTCTAGGTAAGATCTACGCAAATACCCTCCAATGATTTCAGAAGGTAAAATGAGCTTCTTGTTCCATAAAGGCTGTACTCTTTGAGTCAAGCTGTTCACCTCAAGTCATGGTATAAGGTAGCATTGATTCTGCCCTAGATAATTTAGATTCTTTTTAAGATGTATGTAGAACAAGCAGTTCTTCCCCCCTCCCTTGTTCCTAAGCATAGCAGCCTCCCCGAGACTCCAAGCCACTAGGTAGTAAATAACCATGTTGTTTCTGCCCTGGTGAAGGCGCCTCAGTCTTTGCAGAGGTGAAAAGCACTGTTGTGGGACAGAAGGCTACTCACCCAGCAGGCAGAGCATCAGAGGCCTGGGCAGCCGCCGGGAGCTGCTGTGTGCCTGAAGTGCTAGGCTGCTCTCCTTCAGCTGGCGTGGCTGGAGCAGGGAGAGATGTTGTGTTGGGGTTCAGGGTAACAGTCGATGCTGCCGCAGGTGGGGATGTCACACCAACAACAGAGGTTTCTTCGGGATCAGGGACTGTAACAGGTTCGTCATTCACTGAAAACAAAGAACTCATATTTTAGAGATCGACTAAGCCTTATGTTCACATTTACTAGGTTTTTCATTTAATGTGATAACACAGTACCTACAATGTGACTGTGCATGTATCCAATGACAGCAAAAAGTTTTACAGAATATAACTTTTGGAAATTACAGCAAGTCAGTAATGGCCTGCTGGAAGAAAACTGGGAGATGAATCTGGAATAAATAGATTATTAAATAGTATCTCTCCTACAGAAATTTATTAAATTTTCTTAATACACAAGTTTATAGATAGAGTCATATACTTTTCTTTAAACTTGTCATTTGTTTGCTAGGTACAAACAGCACCTTCCTTGAGAAAGCTCCACACATACTAAGAGAGAGAAAAATTCCAATAATATGCTTGTTCTTTTAAGGACTCATGCCCAAAGTAGGGGGTAAGGATTAATAAATACTCTAGATGAAAAGGATGGGACTCTAAAGATAAGAGACTTATCTCCGAGGTAACAATAGACAGAGAAACAGAAGTGAAATAAGCTAGTTCCCAAGTTTCCTTATTTCTCCATATCTTCATTTCTTTGATGATAATGTATGTTTACAAGGACCCTGAGGCACTACAATATCTTCTTACTTAAAAAGAATCAAACAAGGTTTCAAAGGTTTTGATTTAAATATAGAAAATTCTTTGAAAATGTATAAGGCAAATGTAGAGAATTTTCTACATATGAGATTCCATCTGTGTACATTTATACTAGAATTTCACAGGAAAATGCCTTAGTTGTCATTTAGCCTCATCTTCCTAATTCAGAAATTCTTTTTGCAGTTTCCCTAACAAATGGCTACCCAGATTCTTCTTGAACATTTCTTCTGACAGGGAGCTCACTACAGAGTCATTCCATCGTTGAACAGATATACCTGCCAGAAAGTTTTTTCTTATGTTAAGCTGAATTCCACTAGCTGGTCTTAGTCCTCATCCCTTAGCAATACAATATCAGTATCTGGTCATTTTGTTTCTCATTCACCTCCTCTTTTCCAGTAAAAAAGACTATTATTTCTCCAATGTTTCTGCCCACTTATAGATCTTTTTTCTACTGCCTCTCCTAAATAATGCTATCAGGAACTGAACATAATAAATCAGATACCATCACACCAGCAGAGTCAGATTTCCAATATAAATGATACTAACACTTACAGGACACCAGTATGTGCCAGCAAAGTGCAAAGGCATTTTGGATTCTCTCATTTAAGCCTCACACACAACCCTATGAGTTAGGTACAATTAATATCTCCTCCATTTACAGCTGAGGAAACTGAGGCCCGAAGAGATTAAATAACCTGTCAAGGTCATCAGGCACCTAATTCACACCCCTGCTGTCTGCCTCCAGAGCCTGAACCAGTCACTCACTACTCTCTACTTCTCCTTCTCTGCACATCCTCTAATGCAACTCGAGATTATAATAACTCTGAGCCTATTGGCTAACATGAGACTGGTGATCTGCTGAAACTAAAATTTCTTCACCTATGTGATGCCAAGCTTGACCTTAATGAATGGATAAGAGCCTAGGGACAAGCCAAGGGACGACCTACGATTAATTTATTTGCTTGCTCTTCAGTATATGATATACTGTCTGGCACGTAGACTGAATTAGTTGTTAAACAAATGACTACCTCTTGTGCAACTGATGTTTCCCCAACAGAAATGCAAGACTGTATATTTCTATTTCTATTCTATCTTAGTCAAATTAGTAAAACACAACAGATGGCAATTCTCTTTATGCAAATCTATAAATTTTATTCAATTCCAATAAAAAAAACCCATCATGACTTTGTTGAGAACTAAATAAATTCATTCTAAAATTTATAAGGGAAACTAAATACAGAAGAATTGCCATGAAATTCTAAAGATAAAGTGTTATGTGTATGTGTAAGAGAGGAGGTAGTTCTCTTAAGTATTAACACATATATAAAGCTACAACACTGAAAAATAATGTGGCACTGATACATTAACAGGTAGATGTTGACTAAATAAATAAGTTCAGAAATGATTAAATACCCTGGAATTTAGTAAATGACAAAGGTGGAATTTGAAATTACTGTAGAAAAGAGAGGTTATTTAATAACAGTGGTGTGACAACTGGGTAGTATACTGAAAAAAAAAACTGAGTTATATTCCTATCTCACTCCTTACATCAAAATAAATTGCAGATGGAGCAGGAACTCTGACAAAAAAAATGAAACAGAGGTGAATATTTTTATAACCTCAAAGTGGAAAGGACTTTTTGAAGTATTACATGGACTCTAGAAGTATAGAAGATCAATGAATTCAACTGCATTAAAATTTTTAAAAATCTAAATGGCAAAAAAAAAATACCATAAGCAAGATTAAAACCAAAAGAAAAACAACAAACTTGGAAAAATTATCAACTCATATTACAGACCAATGGCTAATTTCTCTGATAGAAAAAGAGGCTCTACAAATCAGTAAGAAAAAGAACAAAAACACAGAAACACTTCCGTTAAGAAAATACAAATTACCCCTAAATATATGAAAAGATGCTGAATCTCAATTCTGAGACAAGAAATGCAATTTAAGACTATAATAAAATACTATTTTTTATCATATTGCAAGAGTAAAAATATTTAATGACACACTGATAAGAGTATAAAGAAAATGCATTTCCACATACTGCTGGTAGGAGTAGAAATTACTAGAAGCTCTATGGAGCACAGTTAAGCCACATCAAAAATGTAAGTGCAATAAATGAAAGGTCAGAGGAAGTGAAGGTGGGTGCAATAAAGAGAAGTGGGGGGGTAGATGAAATTTAAATTGCCATGAGTAAACAATAGCTGAAGCTAGGTTATGGGTTCATTACAATATTCTTTATACTTTTGTATATATTCACTGTTTGTGGCACAGATGGAGGTGTATACTTTCATCAGGAGGCACATAATGTCTGGTTGCCTCTTTTTTGCGACGTTAGCAGCCACTGATGATTATTGACTAAATCCATTAATTGGTTAGGGGCTGCAAAAAGTAAAATTCTAATTCTATCATGCCTCTAAAGAAAAACTTTGCCTCATCAACTATTTGGCTATCTTGGCTACCTGTAAAGAAAAGGCAGGAGAAATGATTGAGTCTTTCCTTTCATTTAACAGTTTTCAGAATAATGAGTTGATTTCCTCACATCCTCCAAAAATGAACAAAGAAATTCTGTTTTGTCTAAAAATCATTATGATAGGGAATATAGTCAATAATATTATAATAACTATGCATGGTATCACATGGGTACTAGACTTACTGGGATGATCACTTTGTAAGGTATATAAACATATCATCACTGTGTTGTATACCTGAAACTAATATATTGTATGTCAACAGAAAATTGAAAAATAAAATTTAAAAGATCATTATGAGCTCTCAGATTTAAACATATTTGAAATATTTCAATCTGCTGTGATTATTATTCTCATTGGTACTAAAATTGTCCTCATCTTTGGCTGAGGTTAGCAGGGAGAGCAAAGGGGCAAAGTTCTTCAAGTTCTAGAAAAATTTCTAAGATAATTATTAAGTGGGAAAGTACAAAACAGCATATATATTATGCTACCACTTGTGTATACGTGTGTGTGTGTGTGTGTGTGTGTGTTTAAATAATATATAGGCATATGCTTGTATAGTCGAAAAATATCTTGGAAAGAATTATAAGAAACACAATGGTAACTGCCTCTGGGGACTGGATGCTGGAGGACTGGAACAGGAAGGAAACTTTTTTTACACAGTTTAAGCTTTTATACTTTTAAAGTGTTGATAACATATATGTTGACCAGGAAAAGAACAAAAGCAGAGCCCTGTGAGACACCAATGGAAAAGACACTATTTGGATGTGACTGTTCATGCAGCTGCAAACCTAGTAAGAAGGCTGCCCACCAGGACTTGGACTTGTTCAAAGACGTATCTGAGAGCCTTTGATTCACCAGAGTAGCTTAACTGTTTAAGGAGTTTTGTGCTACACTTCAAGTTCAGAGTTGGAAACAGAATATGAAAGCCAGGTATTCTAGCACTGACAAACTTTCTGTGTCCATGTTTATACTCTTCTGCTCTCAAAGAGTGTGTGTGTATGTGTATATACAGATTCTTAGAACATAAGTGCTTGAAAGAACCTCAGAGGTTAATCTACCACATCACAGTTTATAGTCAGAAGAAACTAAAGTTCAGACAATTAAGTTACTAGACCATTGTCACCTGGTAAATCAGTGGTAGAGCACCATACACAAGCCATAATGTGACTTCAAGTAGAGAGAAAACTGGATTATCAAAGACATAGACTTACTGTTTCATTAGGCCTTAGAGAGCTGCTGTATTTTACATTTTAGCTCTATTCAAGATAGCCAATATTCCCTTAGTAACTCTAATTATTTGATGTATGCAACTTATGTTCCCCAAATGATGGTACCCTTCTTGAGAATGGGGTCAAATTCATTTCCTTCATTTTTCAACTTCCACTCTGTACCTCTGAGGCTCTTGCCTCCATCTCTCTGCTCAGCTCCACCCTCCTCCCTCAAGGCCCACCCCACCACTTCAGCCCAGATTCATCCCCTTCGTGGAGCCCACAGCCCCTGCGACAGCGGCTGATGGTGCCTTTGCAGTTTATTTTCCTGAAAAAAAAAAAAAAAAAAGAATATAGGGCAGAGGCCCTCTTTTATTCTTCTTTACAGTGTCCACAGTGCTTAACAAAATGGCTGTCAATAAATAGTTGTTCAATAAATACTTGTTCAATAAACCTAATAATCTAACAAAAGATCCCTGATATAAAACCACCTCACATTTGGGTAACCCTACCCCTTACAGAGCAGTTTCTTTTAAAAATTTTCTTATTTTGGAATATTTTTAGATTAATATAAAATTTGCAAAGATAGTACAAAAAACAGTATGCCCTTCACTCATTTTCCCATAATATTATTACCTTACTTACTTAACCATAGCACATTTGCTAAAGCCAAAAGATTAACACCAGTGCATTACTATTAACTAAACTCCGGAACATTATTTGGATTTTGCCAGTTTTTCCACCAACGACCTTTTACTATTCCAAATCCAATCCAGAATCCTGGGTTGTTGTTAGCAAGTTAACTTTCATTAGCTCATTTATCTCTTCAATAGCCCCGTGAAGAAGATATTATTATTCCCATTTTACTGAAGACAAAACTGAGGCTCACAGAGGTACATTCAGAGAGGTGCCATGCAGTCAGCAAATAGCAGAACCAATACTCAAACCCAGGACACCATGAAGTAGAAACAATGGAAGGGGGTAGGGGAGAGGAGAAATGAAAACACCATAGATGGCTTTCTTGTATAGAAAGAAAAGCTGGGTACCAAGATGAGAGGATAAATGGGGTAAGTAGGTAAAATGGTAGTTGAGTGGCCCCTGGTTACTGCAGCTCTGAGTATTTCACAAGGTTCCCTCTGTGTTGTTGGTTAAACATTCTAACTTCATGAATCAGATATTCATTCAGTACTAACTCTAATACACTAGTAACAGTTAGCCAAAAAAAAGATCAAGAACTGGAAATTCTTTTTCTCAATTCTAGACATGCCGCCAACTCACTGTGTGTTCCAAGGTCTTTAGGTGTGTGTGATGTAGCACACAGTCTTTTCAGCCCCCACACTCAGATAAGGAAAAGGAGACTTCCAAAAATGAAAGCTTTTTAAACTAAGAGCAGCTCATAACATAAAATCCACAGTAAAGCAGTCAATATGAAACAAAAGCAATGCAATTCCAATGCAACTGATTGCTCAGCTTTTCAAGAGCAACCAACACTAAAACAAACTAAAAGAATTAGATGGAAAAAAGAAGAAAAACAAGAATGGAAAACACCATCCCATGTTACCTGATGGGAAAGTTCAGTCCTTCTTTGGCCAGTATACAGGTTTATGCAATTTCCATTTGTATTCCACCACGCTTCTAAGAATTCAAAGTCTGAAATTTGTTTTGAAAATGTATAACGGTCAAAGAATATCCTGGTGAAAAAATAACAAGGCTGAACTAGCCCTTCCAGACATTAGAAAAACATACAACACGTCGATAATCAAAATCCCATGATCCTAGTTCAAAACTGGAAATAAAATAAATGGAATAAAGAGTACAGAAATGAATTTTCACTAACTATAAGAATGTGGTAAGTGATAAACACTATGTAAAACCACAGTGAGAAAAAACTAATTAATGTTCATAGGAAAATAGGACTCCTAAATAGAAAAAAATTAACATAACACTCATATTTATATATGTATAGAAATAGATATACCTCTATAAATTCTACGACAGTTATTTTTTAAGATGTCATAAAAGAAAAAACAAAATACAGTATTCAGTTTATAGACAAGAGAGAATCTTTTCACTATTGAAGCAAAAGGTAAAGTTACAAACATTAAAAAATGCTCAGGCACAATTACTTTAAAAAATTTTTAACTGCTCTTCTACAAGAGCCACACAAATCAGATAAAAGGCAAAACAATGATATAGGGGAAACTTAAAATCATAAATATAACACCCATTAGGATGGCTATTATCCAAAAAATGGGGGGGGGGAACACAAGTGTTGGCAAGGATGTGGAAAAACTGGAACCCTCATTCACTGCTGGTGGGAATGCAAAATGGTGAAGCTGCTCTGGAAAACAGTTTTAGGGCTCCTTAAAAAGTTAACGTAGAATTACCACATGACTCATTATTTCTACTCTTAGGTATACAGCCAAAAGAACTGAAAGCATGGACTCATCCAGATACTTGTACATCCATGTCACAGCAGCACTGTTCACAATAGCCAGGAGGTAGACACAATCCAAATGTCTATTAACAGGTGAATGGATAAATAAAATGTGGAATACACATACAATGGAAGATTAGCCTTAAAAAGAAATGAAATTCTGATACATGCTACAATATGAATAAGTGTTGAAAACACTATGCTAAGTGAAATAAGTCAAATACAAAAGGACAAAGTATTCCACTTATAATATGAGGCACCTAGAATAAGCAAATTCATAGAGACATAAAGTGGAATAAAGGTTACCAGGGGCTAGGGTGTGGGAGGAGAGAAGATGTTATTGTTTAAATAAAGATTACAGAGTTTCAGTTTGGGGTGGTGAAAAGGTTCTGGAAATGAATAGTGATGTTGCACAACATTGTGAATGTACTTAATGCCACTGAATTACACACTTAAAATGGTTTAAATGGTAAATTTTATGTTATGTATATTTTATCACATTTTTTAAAGTGTGTACCTAGGATATACAAATCTCTAAAATAAATTTCCATATCTCCAAAGGTCAAATAATCAAACACTATGAGGAAAAAAAATCACACAAGAGAAACAATCAATCAACTAATAACTGAAGAAATGCAAGGAGGTTAAACAACAAAGTGGCACTTAATACCTGTTAGCAAAATAGTAAGCCAGTATTTCCAAGGTTTCAGAAATAAACCTTATATGCTACTTGAGGAAAATTTTACACTGCCTTGGAATGTATGATTGCTTCGAATCTTCTGTAAGGCAATCTGATAATATACATTGGATCTCATTTCAAAAATTTATATCCTTTGACTCAAGAACTTCATTCAAGAAGAAACAAAGCTGTGAGCAAAATGTTTACATTAGGATTTTGTTTTACAATAGGGAAATAAATAAGAATTGAGGAATGATTGAATGAATTATGGAGTATTAACTGTGAAGTAGTATGAGGACACTAAAAAAAGTTAAGAAGATCCCAGATACATAAAAGCCTGTGTAAAAAAATAACAAAGTGAATAAATAAAAATCTACCCCATGCTGCATAATTATAACTGTATAAATATAAAAGCTACCAGTGATTGAGAGCTTACCATGCCCCAGGCACCATGCCAGGCCCTCTACATGTTTTATGTAATTTATTCCTATAACAACCTTAGGAGATCTATATGTCTTGTCCTAATTTTATTAATGAGAAAACTAAAGCCCAGCAAGTCCCTGGGCTTTACACACATACCACACACAAGGGATCAGCATCCTACCGTGGCCAATGTGACTCAGACCTATGTGCGTGGAAATCACATTTAAGAGAGGACTGAGAGATGTAATTGTTTCAGATAAAGTTTTCAATAAAAAATGAGAAAGTAAATCATTCCACACAAGTCTCAATGAAGTGCTATACCATTAGTCTATTTCTCGATTCCACCACTTCTAAAACTTAGAAATATTATATTTATACAGACAGGCTGCCATTCACTTTCATTTCATAAAAATGGATACTTTACAGTTGTGACAACACAAAAAACCACCTGGAACTCGGCTTCGTTTCTGCCCCAAATGTCTTTTTCATGCATAACTGCAAAGCACAGCCAAAAGGCTTGCTAAATAAATCCAGTATGTCTGTGAACACATTTCCTGGAGGCAAGGCTCACTACCACCACCATTTTGGAACTGGTCCTCACAGTTCTAAGAGCAGTGTACTGAAGGATGGAGAAGTCCTCACTCATATCCTCAGATCCCCTTCTGCTCTTGCACAGCCAAAGAGGGGGGCTTATGTCTGCTCCCCCAAGGAAAGGTGAGATTTTTCTGTACCCCTTGGATAGACATTAAAGAGCCCACAAAGTCCAGGCTGGCTGCGAGGCAAAGGTGAGCTGTCATCACGGCAAAAAGGGGAAAGGAGAGAGATGAGACAGAAGCCAAGGCCTAGTATTTTAAGAGGCAGAAATCCCTAAAATGCAATGACTGTCCTTCACAGATGGGTTCTGGGAACAGACTGGGCATTCAGAAACACTGCCATAAAACATTTCCAAGGCACTTTGGGGTTATGGATATTTGGCTTTCTGAAGACATGGCTGACACCTGCCTCATCTGCTGAAACATAATGTTCCTGGAGATAAGGACAATATACAGAGGTACCTGAAAATAAATTTAGGGGAAATACAGGTCTGTTTAAATGTCAATAAGAGTGACTCAAAGACCGTCGGCATATAATGTCAATTTACCAATAGTTTTCATAAGAAAGCGGAGATGGCTGTATCACAATAAACAGTATCACAATAACATAGACCCCTGGGGAACAAAGTGGCCAAGGTCTCCATGAAATAACTGGTTCTGAAGAGCCAGTTTCCCTTCTCTGTTTGCAAACGCTGGTCCTCCTCCACGAGCGACTTATTTTTTCTAATGGAAGCGTGTTTTCTGCAGCTCACAGAGCTTTATATGGTTTTCCATAACACAGTCCACAGCCACCATCTTGCTGTCCCCTTCGCACAGACAGGAACATCCACACTCTGACTAGATGGTTCCAGAACTGGGATACTGTGTTTGGCACGGGAGTACCAGGCAGGCTGAGATAGCACCTCCAGCTCATCCTAGTCCTCAAGGCTCAGAGCAAGCTAGTTAACTCAGTTCCTTCAAGCAGGTCCCAAGATGCACAGTGAGCCCTGCAAGACACAGGCTACTCCACTCAGCAGTCCATCACAGGTAACGGTGTAATCAAGCACCGTAAGCTATCAGAGCAGCTCTACAGCCCTCATGTGGTGCTCTCAAAGGAATTGAAAGTGATTAGAAAGTAACCCAAATCAATTTCTCCTACTTGAGTTTGTCACATAGGGGGCATTAACAATGTCATGATAATGCTTATGTGGAGAAGCGACGCTGCTCTGATCTCCTGCCCTTCGTGCCACACCTCTGCTATCACAAGCCTCCACAAAATTAAGGTGTCATTTACAAATTTAAATACCTGCGCTTCCCCCACCTACAGTTTATCGAAGCAATGTCCATGTCCCTTCCCAGCTGCCCCAAATTAAGACAAATTGCCAAATACCAGCAGTCACTAAAGATTTGACATTTTACAAGATGCTTAGAAAAATGAACAGTTTTCTTTTTAATTCAATACTGACATGATGAGACATAGAAAAGCATAACAACAAATGAATTGTTTTGAAACAGGTATTTCCCTTCCCACTTACGGGGAGCAGAGTCAAGTGCAGAGATGTTCTATGTGAATGTGGAAGGGCTGTCCACTCAGATGGCACAACCATTCTAACTGGAACAGCTATAGAACGCCCCCCAGTGGCAGTTTGGCTTTGCCCCCCCCCGGTCAATCTCAACCATGAACAGTGCTGCCATCTTCTCTAATCCAGCTCCGAGCAACAATACTCAGTTTTCTTTCTCCCTAAGTCTGATCATGTCCTTAAATTAAGGAAAGAAAAAAATGTATTAGTATGATTCGCCACCCACCCCCAAAGAAATCTAATATTGATAAGAAATGAACAGAAAAAGCAATACTTTTTATTTCTGTGCAAAGGAATATTTTAGAAGAGTCATATGGAGAATAACTGTAGCTATACAGAATATGCCAAAGATAAAGGAAGATGGGTCAATGGAAAGACTGATGGATTCAAATTCATCCTAGCACTGAAGTCCTCTCTCACCCACCCTACATTCTGACATAGGCAGAGTTCTGACTCCACATGAGAACAGGATAGAGGCCACTGCTTCAGTCCGGGCTGTCACTCACCTGTGCCATTGGCCAAGCCACTGTGGCTTGGGTTCTTGACGGGCTGGCGATGCCGGTTGCTAGCACCAGGACTTTGTTCACCGTTTGCTGTGGTTGTTCTGGCTGAACCACCTGAATGTCTGTGTGTCCTGGGGGTTCAAAGTATAAGGCAGACAGATATAAGTCACTGTAAAAAAAACAAAAAACAAACAAAAAAAGAGGTGTACCTCACCTAAGTCACCATATTCCCTCTCTATTTATTATAATAAGTAAGACCTTTAATAGCCCATGTCGTCTTGACTCAACAGATGCTGGCTCCAAACAGAGAGACCCGGGTAAGCTTCCTTCTTGGTAAGAGCCCAGAAGGCAATTTTGGGTAAATTTTTCCACTTGAAGTAAACAAATCCAGAGTGAATTACCTCCACATCCAAAATGACGGGCAAAATATCTTGTGACCATCACATTATTTTTATTGGGCTCAAATGTAAGAAATAAACAAGAATCACTGGACAGGCTACGGATGACATATTTCTCCGGGTAGGCAGAGCTCAAAAATTATCCAAATTCATTTTCTCTATAGCTAGAAAGATGCTTCCCTTGGGAACAAGAAGTCAAGGAGCATTAGGCAACTTTAGCCAATGCATATGTTGACATGTTTTATCTAGAAAAGATGGCTCCATGGTCCACTCAAGTAAATGAGGAACAATGCAGAAAGGGATCTACATCAGAAGAAAACTGGCAGACTCTAGCAGCAGAGAACCTACCTGACATCTTCAGAGAACACAAGACAACAGGCAGTATGTGTTCTCACATTCCTGCTATAACTTGACTTCGTCACTCAGTGAAAATGTCTAAGTCTCCTTGCCCTTTGGTTCAGCAGTTTTGTCAAAGGAGATTATTCTATGGCTTAGTCACTATATACTACTTTTCAACAGTAAGATGATTTAAATATTATCCAGTAAAGAAAAGACCACCCCTCTCCAGGCAGAGAAACAGAGGTCCAGAGAACAATCTATATACCACATGACCAACAATAAAAGTAATAACTATGACAATGGGAGTATATTGTGCATAGAGCTGCAACATTATGTTCCTGGTACCTGTGGTTATGCTGTTTCCTTTACCTACATTGTCTCATTTAACATGGCAACCTTAGAAGTAGCTTACTATTATAATGCCCATTTTACGGATAAGGAAACAGACAGAGAGAAGTGCAGTAGAAACTAAATAACAGAGCAAAGACTCAAATTCAGGTGTTTGAAAAGCCCAGGTTCTTTGTTTGGAGACTGGAGTGGGAAGACTGGACTTAAGCTAAATCCCTCCCAGGAGATTATTTCACTAGTCACCTAGACAATGGCAAGATGAAGAGCTGCATCAGAAGTTCCCCTGCTGAGCTGCGCTGTACCCACCAGAACACCTCTGCTGGTCAGAGTCTAGAACAGTGTGTTGAGACAAGCCTGCAGTACAACAAACTAAGAGGTTCCTAGGGGAATAAGAAGTGCCCCCACTGACTACCTTCTCTAGCACAAGAAATGGATCTTTTCCAACAAAGTGGGCATAAGCCAAAATTTTAACAGTAATTATCTTTGGGTGTGGGGAATATGAGTGCCTTTAGCTTTTCCTTTTGTGCTTTCCTAGATTTTTCTAGTTTTCTTCATTGAGCCTGTATACATTTGAGCAAGGAAAAAACATGATTTTTAAAAAAGAAAAATAAATGGCTTTTCTTGGGCCAACACTACAAAAATAAAAGAAAAAGAAGAAGAAGGAGAAGGAGAGGAAGAAACGAAGAAACCTAGCAAACTCTGGATTCCTTCATACCTAACGACTGCGTGGCAGTTAAAAACGGATAGAGAAGGCACAACTGAGCTATGGAAATAAAGATTTAATTTGAACTCTTTTTCCATTTTATTTTTCCCTGAGCTAATTTCATAAATCAAAAGCTGTCAACCACACCTCAGTCAAGAAAAATATTTCAAAGTCCCCACTTCATGGGAAGAAATGCTAGTATTGAGCATTTTACCACAACTCCTCATCAAAAGCAGAACGAGTACAGACGAGTTCCAAAGGGAAAGACGGGGCTTTAGTCACTGGAGATTGTGTGTACACGTGTTGAGGGCAGAGAGCTTGGGAGAGATAAAATTGGTTAACAGAAGGTTTATTTCAGCCAAGAATCCCCTTAAAAGGACAAAAAAGCCTCTCTGATTTGGTACTCACAGCCCACAATGCAGGCCTATATCCCTTAAGGAGCAGCAGGCCGTGTGGGCAGCACGGAAAATGCAACAGCAGTCCTGTCACACGCACGGGCTCTGACAAGCCCAAGATCATGTCCAGCTCCCTGTCCCTCGGCAGAGCAGCTGGGCATGACAACAGGGTGGGTCCCATCACTCTCTTGGCTCCTCCCTCCCTCCCCCAAAACGGCCTGTGGTCAGAGTTGAGAGAGAATACTTTCAGAAATGTTTAACCACTAATGATAGCAGCTTACCCTGAATGACAGGCTGGAGTGGAGCTGGGATTAGCCTGTAAACCAGGGGCAGCTGGGACCACTTTGCGTGAACTGCCACCTCCCTGCCCGTGGCCCACTTCCACCCCTGTTCCCATCACCACCACACACATACCCTCCCCCCAGATTCTTCCTTTGCCCTAAATCTGGAGCTTCCACTTTTTCCTCCTGAATTACCTTTAAAATAAGATTCTCAGAAGGAAGAGGCCTCAATATTTGAGGAAAATCTCTTCAGCATTTTCCTTTCTTGGAGGACTCACTCGACCCTTAAAAGATGGGATTGTGTCGTGATTAAAGCTGGCCCAAATGCTGAAACCACACACCATAACTCAAAATAGTATCAGGACAAAAGCAGGGCTCTACCACAGACAGCCTGGCTTCAGCTGTGCCAATGACTTCAACCTTGGCCTGATCCCTCCACTATTTGGGGGTGGAGAAGGGTGGAGGGGGGTGGGTTATGCACCACAGCAATCAGAAGAAGGTGGAACAGCAAAATTCCACAAATGGTTTCAGGTCACCTAGTTACAGAGATTCAGCTCTCCTTACAGCATACCCTTCTCAGAAGGCTAATGTGTCCTTATCCGTTTCTCCCTCAGAAACTGAGGCCTCCCTGAGAAACACTAACCAAGGACAGGGCCCTAGGATTCTCTTCCATGCTCCTGAAAGCAGTATGATGCAGGTAAGGGCCCAGGACAGGACTCTGGGCTGTCCCTTGACATGCAAGTTATGACACTGGCAGTGTTGGCCTCAGTACTCAGGTGACCCTTACAGCCAGAGCTTTGGATGCCTTGGGACATTTTGCATCACCTTTCACAAAGGCCACTGAATTTCATTCTATCGTCATTTTCTGAGCACTAGGCCCTGTTCTAGAGCTTGTAACAAAACAGAAACAATCCCTGACCTCAAGGAGTTTACCTCTTAGAGGAAATACAGTGATTTCTACTTTTTTTCACAAGTTTGCATCACACCCTGCAATGTCGGTGTGTGGGAGCCACTTGGCTGGTAAGCCTGGATGATAACCTGGCATTGTCACCCTAATGCAGCTCTTTTTTTGACCATCGTCACATATGCAATCATTTATGTGGAGTAATTAAACAAAACAAATGTCACATATGCAATCATTTATGTGGAGTAATTAAACAAAACAAACTTTGTTTAGTTAAAAAAAGGAAGCCAGCTTTAGCATTGGTAAATTTTTTGCTAATTTAAGAAGTAGAATTCAAAATTCGATGGTGACCCAGAATTTGAGATCAATAAGTCTATCATATCCTTTATGTAGAAACTGATTTTAAAGGCATTTGGTGGCTTCATCAAAATTCAAAATTCCTGCTCTTTCAAAGACACTATCAAGTCAAACCATAGACTGGGAAAAAATATTTGTAAAATGCATGTCTGATAAAGAACTTATAACCAGAATATTTTTTAAACACCCTCAAAACTCAGTAATAAGCAAATAAGAAACCATATAAAAAATAATCAAGAGATTTTAACAGACACTTCAGCAGAGAAGGCCTACAAATGGCTAATAAGCACACAAAAGATGTTCAGCATGATTAGTCATTAGGGAAATGCAAATTAAAACCACAATGATACACACCTATTAGAATGGACAAATGGGGGAAAACTGACAGCAACAAGATGACAGCTGACAAGATGTAAAACAATTGTAACTCTCCAACATTGCCGAAGAGGATGTAACATGGTATAGCCACTTCGGAAAACAGTTTGGCAGTTTTTTATAAAGTTAAATATACACTTAGCATACAAACCAGCAATCCTTCTCCTAGGTATTTACCCAAGAGAAATTAAAACATGTTTAAACAAAAGCTGTAGGCAAATGTGTATAGTGATTTTATTCATAATTTCCAAAACTGTGAACAACCCAAAGTTCTTCAACCAGTGAATGAACAGACAGATTGTGGTACATCTATACAGTGGAATACTACTTAGCAAACAAAAGAAACAAAATACTGATACATGCAACAACGTAGATGAATTGCAAATACATTATGTTAAAGTGAAAGAAGACAGACACAACAGGCTATGTAGTACAAACATCATTCCATTTTTATGACATTTAGAAAGAGGCAAAACTTTAGAGAAAGAAAACAGATCAGTGTTTGCCAGTGGTTGGAGGAAGAAGAGGTTGACTATAAAGGAGCACAAGGGAACTTTTTGGGGAGATAAGACTTTCCATATCTTGATTATGGTGGTGGTTACCAGACTATATGCTTTTGTCAAAACCCACAGAATTGTACACTGAAAAGGGTGAATTTTACTATATGTAAATTATACCTCAATAAGCCTAACTTTTAATAGTTTAAAAAAGTAATTTGTGTTTCAGCCACGGCAAAAATAGCTCATCCCGTAAGAAAAAAAATCAAAGCAACCAAAAGTTTTAAAAGGCAAATAACATAATGTGAGGATGTGCTCAAAAAAACAAATATAAAAACAAACAAAAAAAAACACCTTGATGAAAATGTTATTTAGGCTATATTCAATATTCTAAAAACACTTTGTATTAACAAATGTAAGGTTCTTCAAAGACTGAGGACACATCTCTCCCAAATGTCAAGAATTCGTGGCTGACTAGATACTGGGTGTTAAGCATATTTTTCTAACTTGGTAAAAGAGGTCCAGGATATAAAAAAGAGTTCCTTTGACCTCAGATTAAGGCCCATTAGTCTTCGAGCTCAACAAAAGTATAACAAGTAATCATAGGTTCTCATTCATTTAAAAAAGAAAAAAACAGACATAGAAGTTAAAATGAATTTAAAACTCTTCTCACATTCCAATGTAGGGATATTTGCCTGGATAACAAGACCCAAGAGGGCAGCTCCCGCAGCTCCCGCCCATCCTCAGAGGCCTCTTAACTGGGCATTGTCTTTTAATAGCAGCATGGAAACAAAACTGAGTGAGGCTGGGCCAGTTTCCAGCAAGACAGAACTAGCAAAAAACAGGCACTTAAAATAGAAGCATGGAGAAAAAAATGGGAAGTGGTGATGGGAAAAGGACTGGTTTACACCATTCAGAGAGGCATCAATAAGCAAACCTACTCCCACCTACACCCTCCACAATTCTTCCTCCTCATTTGAATGTGGATTAGAAAAGAAAAAAAATAGGGAGGGAAATAAAAAGAAGAGGTGAAAATGGAAAGGCACAATTAGAGTTAAAACGGGACGGGTCTAGTCATACCAAGGGTAATTTACGGCTCTATTCCACACCCTACCTCTAGCTGCCAGCCTCAGAAATGACAGGAAAAGTAAAAATAAAACTGCTGCCAAGTCTGTTCTACATGACAGAAAGACAAATGATTTACTTCTGCCCAACCTGGTGTACAGAGCAATCCTCTCAATGGTGGCAGTTTTATGAGACTAAGAAATTCATGTTAAGAGAGAGCGTATAAGAAATTTGACTCATTTTATCTAATTCCAGGTTGTATATTGAGCTTAATCGAAAAGAATGCTCAATTATCTTCCCAAACTTGAAAGAGAGCTGAAGGTCAGGGGAAGTGTTCACTGTCACATTCTGCCCCATACCCCTGGATGCAGCAGTTAATGACTAGAGGTTCCTTGAACACAGATGGCAGCCCATGATTTATTTGTCCTATAGTCTGAGATGGTACAAAGGTATACAATGCTCTCAAGCTTAGTTGACAACCAGAGCCATCAACCTCCTCTGACTTCTAATTGGATTCTGCATGGGACTCCAGATTATACAGGTGGGCCAGACTAATGTCTCCAAACTTCTTCCTACTAACATCAGACCTTGTTTGAAGCTGGGCCAGCTCAGAACATCCCTTTGCTACAGCCCCAGACCAGATGGACTACATGTGATCCTGAAGTACTAGGGACGACAGATATTAGGGCAGGTATGACAATATATTGTCATATTGTCAATATATGACATGACATGTCATACATGAGCATGACAATATATTGGAGAATTATTTCTAAGTGTTCTGACATGACAAATCACAAAGAAATTCAGCAGGAGCAAGGTAAGCTACAAAAAGAGTATGTTCAATGGACATTCCTCAAAACACCCCTCTAAATCCTTCCTGAGGAAAATCAGAGCCTTTGCTGATCTACCCACCTGGCATACCCTTCTCTGGACTCTTCCCCCAGTTGGCTCCTAATCCGCAACTTGGTCTAAATGTCCCTCATCTCCCAGGCTACAGTGAATTCCCTTGCATCCTCTCATATAGCATTCTAATTTTCTCCTTTATGGTACTTCTATTTGTAATTACATATTTGTTTGTGTATTTATTTGTTTAATGTCTATCTCCAATAAGGTCCCTGCAGGCAAGGACTGTGTCTGTACCTCTACATAACCAGCACCCAGCATGTGCCCAGCCCCCAGTATGCATATAAAAATATTTGCTGAATGAATAAAAGCTAGCTATCAACATCAAAAGGACTCTTGGGCCTGTAATCTCTAGTACTTCCTGTTTTCTGCAGTCTAGTCACTCATCACCTCCTCATCTCCCACCCACCCCTTTGAAGAATGGAATCCATGCCACAGGATGAAGCCAATGATCTACCAGATATTGAATAAGTGTCAGAACTTCCAGAAAGGGTAGCCCTAAGTATCATATGAAAACATTCTCTAGTATCGGGGTCTAGAAATAAAACTAAATAAAATTTTCATTAGACTCATTTTGTGCCCATATGCTCAATACTAAAATTGCAAGACAATCTCCAAATCTAACCAAATTTTACTTGGCATGGGTTTTTTGTTGTTGTTGATGTTGTCATTCTAGCTGTTATTTTAAACAACCTTCCAAAAGTAAAGACTAGGCAAGTGACTACACATAGGAATTAAGAGAGATACCTTCTGTGGTAGGCAGAATTTCTAAGATGACCCTCCCTCTAAAGATACCCCACCCTAGTGCCTAAAACCAGTGAATATGACAAGGCATCATACACCTTATTATGTTATGTTATATGGCACAAATGACTTTCAGAAAGGGAGATTACCCAGGCAAGTATAATCTAATGACCTAATCTCTTAAAAGCAGACCACTTTCTCCAGCAAGTGTCAAAAGTTGAGGGCAGAAGAGAAAATAAGAGAAATCTGAAGCAAGAGGGAGATCTGACACATCCTTGCTAGCTTGAAGATGGGGGTGGGGCACATGAAAAAAATGTGGGTGGCCCTAAGGAGTTGCAAGAGGCCCTGACTGACAGCCAGCAAGGATCTGGGACCTCAGTCCCACAACCACAAGTAATTGAACAGCCTATGACCTGAATAAGCTTTGAAGCAAATTCTTCCTTAGAGTTTCCAGATAAGCATGCAGCTCTGCCATCACTTTGATTTTGGCCTCGTAAGATCCCGAGTAGACAATCCAGCTGGCCATATTGTGCTGGTCATCTGACCTATAGAACTGTAAGCTAATAAATGCTATTGTTTTAAGCTCCAAGCTCATGATGATTTGTTAGACATTAATAGAAAACTAATACATATAAATGTCCATTTCCACAGAAGATACTAACTCTCAAATATATGGTTAGATAATAGTCTCAGCCTAAATTCTTGCTGATCTCTCTACCTCACTCTAGTTTAGAGGGCCTTATGCAGTGATGGCATCAGCCTGTGAAATCGGTGTTCATCTCACAGGGACAGCATTTCCATGATCAGAATGTCCTTTATGAGACACATATTTCTAAAATTCGACAATCATTTGGGAATTGGAACAACTACCCAAGAGTGAGATATTACTGTTCTTGGAGGGTAAGTGACATTCTTTTCTGGTAGAGTTCGGATACACAGACTTTACACATTCTTTTTCCAAACAAGACGTATTTATATGGCAACTTATCTCTAATTCCACTGTTTACCTTAAAAGTTACACAGATTTGAAAAGAATAGTCTATGAAAAAAGTCCAGTATGGAAATAACCATGAAGAAAAAGCAGATGAAAAAAGAGAGACTGAGCAGGCAGTGGGAACCCACCACGCTCTTGGCGGTTAAGCTAAGCCTTGGAAAGCACAAGGCAGTCCTGATAAAAAGTCTCCCCACAATCCGTGCCACTGAAACCATCACTTCTCATGAGTAGGGGCGCCAAGGAATGTAAACCAGTAGCAAGACCCACCCTGAAGTTCTGGCAAACAAGGAGCAGAAACATAAGACTCTTTCAACTCAACAAATATTTACTGAGCTGCTGCTATGTGCAGCAAGGAACTATTCTAGGCTCTGCTAGGAACACAAAGATGAATAGGGCACAGGTGCCCTGGACGTGATGGGTGAGAACTCAGTACCACTACTCCTGAACCCCCTCATCTCCCCAAAAAAGTAAATGAAAGCCAAAGAAGTAACTCCTCAGGAGTCCTCAATGCAACATTCTTTTCTAAGTGTAAAATAAAATTGTATGATCTGATTTAAAATAAAGCTTTTAAACCTTCTTTCAAGGCAAAAATTTCAAGGTAAAATTAAAAACAAAACAAAAAGAACATAACCAACCAGGTTCTGATCTTTCTTCTCCTTTACAAAATAACAATTATTTGTACCATATCTACTCTAGGTTATCACTAATCTCATTTTTTAAATCTTTGTCATTTTGTCATTAAAAAGTTGTGCCTTCAAAGTCACACTGTAGGCACACAATGTAGACTCATCCCATAGACATGCTATAAAACTTATAAAACCAAACAGAAAATCTTCAGACAGGGAGCCAGTGGATAATTTCCGTTCTCTTTACATGATTAGATGCAAAATTTCACACTCCATTATCAAATAATCAACAAGCCAAAGAAACCATCAATTAATTCATCAAGACAGAGAAAAGGCAGGCCAAACACAGACTTAACTAGAAAGTTAGTCTAGAGATGTGAAACAAAGGCAGGAATTAGAAGTCAAGAAGATGAACCCAACTCCAAAGATATCAAAAATCACAAGAAATGGACTAACCATGACAGTTTAAAGACAGAAGTTGTCATGTAGGTTTTTTTAAAATCCAGTTAAATGCTGTTGCAAGCAACACCATCTAAAATACAGGGACCAAAAAGGTTGAAACTAAATGGATGGGGGAAAAAAAGTATGTCAAGCAAATACAAAACAAAAGAAAGTTGGGGTAGCTATGATAATGTCAAAGCAAATCAATTTTTAAAAAATGATTTCTAAAATTCAGGTATAATTAATATATAGTAAAATAACCCTTTTTAAGGGTGACATTTAATGAGTTTTAAATAATGTATTATAATCATGTTACTACCACCACAACCAAGACATAGAATATTCCCGTCACCTCCAAATGTTACCTGGGACCCTTTTGTGGTCAGTCATTCCCCTCGATCCCCAGCAACTGCTGATTGAATTCTTATTCCTATAATTTTGCCTTTTCCAGAATGTTATATAAATGGAATTATACAGAATGTAGCCTTATGTGTCTGGCTTCTTGCACTGAGCACGATGCTTCTGTGTATCATCTATGTTGTTGTAAGTTGTTCCTTTTTATTGTTCAGTGCAAATAAATTTTGAGAGAAAACACTAAGAAAAAGAAATAAGGATAAAACTTCAATTTGCCCATAAGACATATTTACATACTTCAAATTTGTATTGTGGACCAATAAAATAACCTTGAAATACATAAAATAGAAATTCATATATATTACCTGGCCCTATCTATTACTGTCCTTATCTCCTACTTTTCCATCACTCCTTCCACTCCAGCTAGACTGGCCTCCCTGTTCAACTCCAAAGGCATGCTCCAATCTTAGTTCCTTTGTGACAGGGAACTCCACCCCTTCCTCCACCCAAACATTCTTCCCCCAGGTATACTCATCGCTAAAGTCCTCACCTTCTTCAAATCTTTGCTTAAAAGTCACATTCCTAATGACACCTCTTTTGACTGCCCTATTTACTACTCTTACTGATATATAATACATTCATATATAATTTTGTATGGATCAAATTTATATTTTAAATAATAAAAATCAATAAAACCAGAACAAAAGAGAAACACACTGAGATTCTGCATCATTATAGAAGCCAAGGTATAGAACATTTCCAGAAAGGACTAGTCCACAAGGTTAAACCTACACATACATTGGGGTGGGCCTTTGGGGCTGTAATTTTGGCAGAATGATAGAGGTGGATGCCAGCATGAAGCAAACTGACACATAAACAGAAATAAAGACGGGAGGCCCAAAGAAAATTGAGACCAGTATCTTCACTGTATTTTCAGTAAATTAAGGGTACATAATAACTCTAGGAAACCCTGTGACATGTGAAGCATAAAGCAATATAAGGTCTGTATTTCAGTTCTGTGACAATTTTTATCTACTACGAAAACTACATGTAGAATTGTTTCAGTGTTTGAAAGGGGTCATTCTGTTGAGGCTATTGAATTCAGGCTGTCTTTACGCCATCAAAAAGACAGTCACGAGAACAAACCCCAAATCTCCACCTCCACAAACCTTGGCAATTTCAAAAAGAGCCATTGATTGCCAACAGAATCCTAAAGGAAAAGTCTAACCTCATCTCACTAAACCACAGCCACAAACACCATGGCTTAAACAACCCTTTTCCCCATCATCCCCATCTGTCCAAAGCATTTGCAATCAGTACTGTTCTGGTCTTCCATCATCATATACCCAAGCTGCCCAAGCCCCCATGACTAACAAGTCATTTCTCCAAGACTCATACTCTTTTTATTTGCTCTCTCTAAATTATTTCCCTTTCAATCACATTTTCTAGGACTGAGAAGTTTTAGAATACAGGGCCTGATTAAAGTAGAAATATCACTCCTGTGTCCTCAATTGTGATGACCCTTATATTGGCCCCACTGTTCAATGTCATTTTGCTTTACTCTGTATCTCTTAAGTTTGCTATTCATTCCTCCTCCTGTGGATACACTTTCAGAGGAATGACTGCCCCAGAGCCACATAGTATCACTTGTTCCAATGAGCCTGCTAACCACCAATCCTAACCATTATAGGGAATGTCATTTTAAAGTGACAGCTTCTTCCTCTCCTGTATTTCTATATCCATGAATAATATCACAACCCAAGTATCTGAGAGTCCCCTCTATTCTCTCTATCCTTCACCCTGTCTCCTCAGTCAGTCACCTAATCCTGCTCAATGATTACATCTTCTAGGTATTGCTGCCTCTCTCTATTCTGCCACTGCCCAAGGCTAGTCACCAACTCCTGTGTCACCAGTTCCTACAACAGTCTTCTAATTGGTCCCTGATTCTAGTCTCAACCTTCACTGTGTCAGACATTCCCACACTCTTCTGTTCCACATGCCTCCCTTTGCCTGCCCAATCACACCAGGTCTCAGACTCACTTGCAGCTAGGTTCTAGAAGATTTAGGTTGCACCAATGAGAAGGTCTTGCAGGAGATCTGGAAAGTTGAAGAAAGGCAGAGACTATTCTTCTTGTGGTGGTGATGACTGGCAGGGGCTCTGGTAGACCCCATGCCTCACTGCCTGGATACCAGCTTCCTGCATGTAAGGTGGTTGTAGGGGCACAGCAGTTTTTCTCACATCTAGATTGCAGCTGCACAGTTGTAACCTTAAAACCAAGGATGCTCCCAACTCTGTTCCTGCAGCCTATCCAATGACTTTTGTAAAATACCTAATTCTCTATATTAAATTCCTTTCTGTTCAAAATACCTAGAGTGGTTTCTGTTTCCTGCAATGAACATGAACTGATACAACTTCAAATTCATCCATAAGATACTTTCTTGAATAATTTACAACAGAAATAGCACATCATATCCTTGCTCAAAATACAGTGCTTCCAAATACCCAAAGAATAAAATCTAAATTGCTCAGTAAAGTATAAAAGACCCTTCGTAAACTGGTCTTATCATCTTACCATATTCTACAGCAGGATCAGCAAACTTTCTGTAAAGGGCTAGATAGCAAATATTTTAAGCTTTGCAGACCACATAGTCTCTCTCTTAACTACTACTTAACTCTGTCGTTGTAACATAAAAGTAGCCATACACAATATGTAAATGAATAAGTATAGCTGTATTCAAAAAATTTTTATTTACAAAAACAGATAGTCAAGAGAATAAGACAGGCCACAGACTAGGAGAAAATGATTGCAAAAGACTATATCTGATTAAAAAAAAAAAAAAAGGAAATATCAAACTAAAAAATGGTCAAAAGACCTGAACAGACACCTCACCAAATAAGATATATGGATGGCAAATAAGCATGAAAAGATGCCCACATCATATGCTGTCAGAGAAATACAAATTAAAATAGCAACGAGAGACCACAACACACCTATCAGAACAGCCAAACTGTGAACACTGACATCAAATGCTGGTGAGAATGTGGAGCAACAGGAACTCTCATCCACTGCTGGTGAGGATGCAAATGGTATAGCTACTTTGAAAGACAGTTTGGCAGTTCCTTACAAAACTAAACATACTCCTACCATCTGATTCAGCAATAGCTCTCCTTAGTATTTACCCAAAGGAGTTGAAAACATGTCCATAGAAAAACTTGCACAGAGATGTTTATAGCAGCTTTATTTTTCATAATTGCAAAAACTTGGAAGCAACCAGATGTTCTTCAATAGGTGAATGGATAAACTTTGGTACATCCAGACAACATTAATCACACTAAAAAGAAATGAGCTATCGAGCTATGAAAAGACATGGAGGAAATTTAAATGTATATTAAGTGAAAGAAGCCAATCTGAGCTATATGCTTTATGATTCCAATTATATGACATTCTGGAAAAGGCAAAACCGTGGAGACTTTTTAAAAGGATTGGTGGTTGCCAGGAGTTAAGGAGGAAGAATGGATAAATAGGCAGAGGACAGAGGATTTTCAGGGCAGTGAAATTACTCTGTATGACACTGGTGATAATAGTGATAAATGTCATTATAAATTTGTCAAAACCCATAGAATGTACACCAAGAGTGAACCAAAATGTAAACTAGGGACTTTGGGAGGTAATAATGTGTCAATGTACGTTCATCAATTGTAACAAATATGCTACTCTAGTGCAGGATGTAGCAGGGAAATCTTGTGTATGTGGGGCAGGGGGTATGTGGGAAAATTCTGTACATCCTGCTCAACTTTGCTGTGAACCTAACACTGCTCTTAGAGAAGAGAAGAGAAGAGAAGAGAAGAGAAGAGAAGAGAAGAGAAGAGAAGAGAAGAGAAGAGAAGAGAAGAGAAGAGAAGAAGAGAAAAACTGGCAGTCTGGATTTGGCCTGTGAACCATAGTTTGCTACAGCTATCACCCTGAATATCTTTTATGTCAATATTACCAAATGACTACTTCCTTGACTAGGCCAAGTTCTGTCTTGCTTTTACCCATGCTTACCCTCCACCTGGAGTGACTTCCCTTATGCCCACTTCACTGGTCTGCAAATTCCTACAAAGTACAGCTCAGGCATGTGGATTTAGGTGAACTCTCCACTATCTGCCTCCTGCAGGTATCCTCATCATCACTGTGGGGTCCACTGCACTAAACTGTAATTGTCACCTACGTATCTGTTTCCTAATAGATACTACAGTCCTTGATGTCAGGGACCATGACTTTTTATCTTTTTCTCAAAACAAACTAGCACAGAGCCTGGCATTCATACTGCCTTCAACTGCAGACAGCTGCCTTACTTTCTCATAGTTCATGAGAAGTTCTAACCAGCTTTCTGGCACACACCATACATACCTCTCTAGACTCATAGAGAAGAAATGACCAATAAATACCTATGAAATAAATAGACCTGAATAAACAAATGTATAATAATGTATAATGAGTAGTTTTAACTAGTGGAAAATAAATTAGTGTGTACACAAATGTGTAATTAATCCCCATGATTACTTTTCAGTGTCTGGCTTTGGGAATGCAGCTTGGCTTCTGTCTGCAGTCTCAATCCCATGCCATGTAAGCCAACTGGTTAGAGGAGAGTGAACTCCTAGTAAGCAGGGAGTGTCTTAGTTATCACTTAATGAATAAATGAATTACATTTATTCCTTTTCTTACTCCTTCCTCCTCCCCAGCAATCGTAATGAAACCACAGCCAGATTTTAAGTAAAAGCTGTTGGATGGGAGGCCTGAATGGAAACTGTAAAGGTGCTTAATTCAGTTTCATGCTGACACGGTGACATCTCCAAATAACTACAGCTCCAAATCAAGTAGCCTTTGGCCATCCCAACTGAAGGGGTCACTGGTGGCCAACAATGACTGAAAGAATGGCCCAGTGCCCGAAGGCTCAGTTCCTGACCCTCATCCCTCTTCCCCCATTAGCCTTGCTTCCCAATACCCCTTGGCCCTCCCAGGACTCCCAGCAGTGTTCCCAGCAGAATCATGCCCGGGTGAGTTTATTTTTCTTTCCTTTCTGGGCTAGGCTGTCTGCAGACACAGCTGACGAACTATTTAGAGCTCACCAGAGACCTTGGGCTTTATAAGTCTCTGAGATTATACCTCTTCAGAGGTCATTAATGCCAAGGCAAAGGAGTCAACAAATTTGATGTGTTTTCATCAAAGCAAGACCAAAAAAAAAGAGAAAAGGAGGGTGGATGAAAACGCTTTCATAAGAGGTGAAAATTTACATGTAAAAGACTGGTAAAAGACTCGATGGCTGCGGGGAGGGCTCATTAAAACACAGATTCTGACCCACCTTGACTAATACAGCTTATGATCTGATGTAGGCAAATTCAAGGCCTCCAGCCCTTCACATCACATGCATACACACTCACACATATTCTTATACAAAATAACTTAAATACATACAGGTAAATTATTCGTTTAAGCTCCAGTATACAACTTCTTCACCAAGATACCTTTCACGGATTTCAGATTTATTAATGAAAATCTTTATGAACCTAAAAGCAAATTCAACGCATTCTTCCATTTTTGTACTATTTCCCTGTATGACTTTGGAAAATCTACATGGATTCTAGACTTAGAAGCTAGTTATTCAAGTCTGAAGAAACCTTAAGGCTATGCTTAGGGGAGCGGCATCGCTAGCAGACAGTTCTACAGGTTCCATCCAAGTTGATTTCACCATTACTCCCTGATTTCAAGTAATAGCTGGTGGGATAGGAATCACAGGTGATGAAGAATCAGCAAACCACAGAGAGACTCAGACATCCTAGCTTTCCACTCTTCAGTCTGGAATTTCACAATTATTTCTAACCTAACAATAACTCACAAGAGCTGCCCGTACCAGCGTGAATCTCCTCTGCTGGGTTCTTTTTCCCTCCACGGGAACCCCACCACTAGCTTCCCCAGTTCACTAGTTAGCTACCTTAACTAGTTAGTCCCTAAGGTACTGGACTAAACAATGGACAATGGACAGCTGTCTCTCTTCAGTCTTTCCCTCTCCACGCACTGATTTTTTTCTCTCTCTGTGCTTCCCCCAGCTCTTAGTTTAATTTGCCTGTTTCATATACATCTTGAATATCACAAAGACTGAATTTGCTGTGGAAAGTGCTTCTGGCAAGCCCTGGGCAATGTGTGCACAATACCAGGCACACATTAGATCTTCAAAACCTGGATTGACTTAGGCACGGTTCCCAAAGCCAGCCCTCATTCCAGCAAAATAAAATAAGCACTGGGGGATTATTAAAGGGTGTGGTAGGCACTCCCTGTGCCAACTAGCACACACTCTCCCAGGGGGCTCCATAATACACCAGCCACTCTCCACTATTACACTGGAATAAGGAACACTGGCTGAGGGCACAGGGCAGGACAACACAGAATCCTGCATATGCCACGTAATCATCCTCATGCCAATCAAACGCCAAATGGTGTTAGACCAGCCCTTTTAGACCATCAAGATTAGTGCCGTTCTGACACATTATCTGGCAGTGACCAGCTTTCATCTGGAAACCATTCTCTCACCCACCTCTCAAACTAAATTCTCAGGCCCGAGGTTTCTAAGTGACAGGAGTATGGGGCCGACGTGGAGCATCAACTTAGAATCATTGGCTACACTGCTATAGAGATTAATTGGGCAAAACAGAAATAAGTGGTCATTATTAAGCCTGGAGAAATCTTAAATTCTAAAATCTGTCTGCCTCAATAGCAAACAGTGTCTCCACCACAGTTCAGTTTTCTGAGGTGGGTAAATGTCACTTTTTTATTTGTTATTGTGAAATAAACTACATAAACAAAAGAATATATTAAATATATGTTCAGTTTGAAGAAGAACAATAAGATGAACACTCGAGGACCCACCACTCAGGCTAAGAATTGACATTCCCGGTACCTAGAAGTTTCCATGTGTTTTTCCCTCATAACACCAATCTCCATCCCCCACAATGAAGACCATTCTCTTGAATTCAAGATTAATTATTCCCTTCAATTTTTTATAGTTTTACTACCTATGAAAATATCCATAAATAACATATACTATTTAGTTTTATATTTTTTAACTTTAAATTACATCGGACTGCATATTTTTTTTCTATGACCTGCTTCTCTTGTTTGACATTATGTTTCCAAGGTTGTACCATATTGATGTACTTACCTTCCACCCATTTTTACTATGGGACAGTACTTAATCGTAGGACTATACAATTTATGATTTTAATTCTTTCTTAAATCAAACAGACCTAATGATTGTACTAATACGGTCTGCCTACAAATAAATTCATCATGTTACATGTTAGTGGCAAACCCATGCTGGCTTTCATATGACAGACCAGATGGTAAAATAACTACAGATGTTCCACTCGATTATTCTTACAGGATGGGCATGATTTCATTGAGAGATGAAGCTCTGAGGCCTTGATCAGGAAGCAAAAGGTGCCTTTTTTGCTAGATGAACTTGGTTAGATGAACCCCTAAGATAAAACCCTTACATGGTTCCAGTTCCATGGCTAATAAGGCATGGGAAAGGAGAGGAAAAGGCTGTTTTGACATTGCAATCTTCACCTTCACGGGCACATCAGAGCACCTTTGATCATGGTGAATAGCACCCAAGTCCAAGAAAAACCTACCCTTCTCACAGCGAAAGCTAAATATTTAGTCTGGGAGGCAGCAGACAGAAGCCCATCATTCTCTCTGCCCCAGGAAACCAAGGATAGCAGAGGACAATCCTCCAACCCTGAAGGTTTGAGTCATCGTCCTCTTAACTACGGTCTTTGATGTGAATACATCAGTAATGCCACACCTCCAGGGGTGGGGAGGGCAAAAAAACCCTGCCACTTTCACTGAGCACTCCCAGTGTACAAAGGCCCTCAGATGGACATACCTCATCGAATTCATACAATGACCCTGTGAGGCAAGTGATAAACCCATTTCACACTTGAAAAAACTGAGGCGCCAAGAGGTTTAGTGACTTGTCCAGCACCACACAGCAAGTAAATGACAGGCCAGGATTCAATCTACATCCGATTCTGAAGGCCACACTCTTACCCAGTCGACTACCCTGCTACCGTCTGCATGTGCACACTGACCTTGCTAAAGACAGCAACAATGCAAAAGCGGGGTTCTTAGGGACACAGGAGATACTGCCTTCAGGCATTATTTTCAAAACATTTGCGGCTGAATGGCAGAAGGTTCTGTGTGGAGACAGAACAAATACTTCGAAGGCTAAGGCCTGTGAAAACTCAGAGCCCACATGTGAAAAATGCTGCAGTAGCTAGGCAGACAGAGGAGGACTCCCACTTAAAATAGCTGCAAGGCACCGTGCCCACCAATAATTAACTAGCATTGAATGTCTACTTCATGTTATAGCAAAAATGCATCTGATTTTCTACTGAAGTCTGGCTGCTGTTTTAATAGTCGACAATCCTCAACACGAAGAACAAAGAAGGGCTATTGGGATACAGTGTAAGAATTTCAAGGTCTATCAACGAGAGAAGTTCCGAGAGCAATAAATAGGGCAAGAACTGAAATCCAAACTTGTTAAGAGCCAGACTCTGTCTTCCAGCCCGAAAATAAGTGATATCAATTGTGTTTGACACAAACTTTCCAAGTCAGCTAAAAGGCCAAGATGGTGATTACTAGCACCAAAGCAAAGAAGGCATCATTCTTAGACAGTGAAATGCTGAGTGTTCCTCTCCACCAGCTACTCGCCACTGAAGAGTTCTGTTTTCTCTAGTTCTGGGTGCCCATCATTTCTTTGTGGACACAGATTTGCCAATTATATTGTTGATCCTTACCCATGAGACTTGACCATTTCAACGTGTAAGTCATCTAATGAGTCACAAAAACAGGTAACTGATCTTTAAAGTGTGATGTAACACCTTTGCAGAAGCTTCAAGAAAAGAGGACAGGGAAATGGCACCTCTGCTTCTATCGATGCAGAAGATACAAACACTCAACTCTCTTGCTCCTGACACCTGCCTGGCACTGAAACCTCCTCACAAACCCTCAAACCAAATCCAGAGAGGCTGCCCTCAGAAGGATCTTTCCAAATGCTGTGGGTACTGCCTGAAATCATACTCTGTTTCTCAAAGCATTATTCCCCACTCCCTGGGATTTGTTTGGGAAAATTTTTAGCAGTTATTCACCTACTCTCTGCAAATAATAAAGATTACAAAATACATTCATATGATTCTTTTCCTTAAAATGCCTAGGGATTTTGTACATTGTGATAAACAATAAAAACAGGTTCTCAAACCCCTTCCCATTTCTCTAATACTCTTAAAACTATTCTCCTGCCTGGGAATTCAACTGCTGTGAAAATGAGTTTGCACCATTAACACAGGTATACAATGGGAATGTCAGTAAAAAAAATTAAGTCATTTGTGATATGTGTAACAAGTATACCATAACTCAGACTCTAAGTACGGGAGGTCTTAACCAACACTCCAAGGGGAATCAGAGATCACCCCCTAAAAGAGAAACACACAGACAAAAAATTTCACATACAAAGACCACTGCTCTAAGCATTTCTATGTGTATACTGAAAGGATGACTGTGGCCACTGAACCTAATGTATAGAAAAGCAGCCACGTCTGTTCAACAGTTCCTCTTATCCAAACAACCAACCGAGCCAGTCTTCCACCTTTGACAAGCAACCCCTGACCCTTCCGAGAAACCTGAGTTTTTGTACTCCCCTCTGGGCCTCCTTAACAGTCAGTTATAAGCTCTCTGGAAATTTCCCCCAGTTTCTAACATAAATTGTTCTCCTTCACTTCCCAATGTGATTTCCATAGCTCTAAGCATCTTTCTGGCTACTCCTCAAACACAAGAGGGTCTTACCGGGATCTCCCACCAAAGCAGTTGGTGCTAGGGGACTGGTGTCGGTTCTCTGGAGTGCCGGATGTCCCACCGGATTCTCTCAAAGGTGGCTGTGATGCTAGAAAGGGGATCCGTCATGAAAAAAAAAAAAAAAGACAGAAACATTGAGAAGCTCAACCCTTGTTTGAGATGTGCCTGTGGGAACAAAGCTCACCCACATATTAGTTATCCAACACTATGGGATACAGGGAGTCTAGCAAGCTGTAGGTGCCAACATGAGAAGGAACAGGGACAGCAGGCTGAGATCTGACCATGGAACAGAGGGGCCCAAACCCAAAAAACAGGTCTCCTTCTCTAAGACATTCAAAAGCATCTACGACACTCACAAGCACGTGGCCTTACACATTAAATGAACTTCGGCCACGCTACATGAGACAGAGAACAGACGCTGACCATGCAAAGTGGGGGCAAGGAATTGCGGCATTTCTCCATGTCACAACCAGAGAGCTTGTAAAAAAGCCAAATCAGATTCAGCTGAAATCAAATCATGATATTCTTCTGCTAAAAACCTATCAACAGCTTTCTGCTTCTTAAGATGGGGTTCAAAATCTTACCGAGACCTTTGAGTCTATGTGATCAGAGCCGACCTGCCTCTGCAGCCTCGCCTCCCACCTCTCCTTCTTGCCACCCTGGCCGCCTCTATTTCCACCACAGGCCAAGCTTGCTCCCACCTCAGAGCTTCTGCACATGGGAACCCTCTACCTCTTACTCAGCTACCCCTTTACCCCACACTTCTACCTTAGCCTGTCTCAACTCTTCATACTTCAGCAGGTCTCAGCTTCCTCAGAAAAACTTTCCCTGGCCTCTATTTTTTTCTTTTGTTTTTCTTTTTTATTTATTTTTATTTTTCAGTTAGAGTTGATGTTCAATATCCTTGGCCCCCCCAATTTAGATGAGATCCCCCTAAAGTATAAGAAACTCATACTACCCACTACCTTTCCTTCATAGCTTTTGTCACAATTATATGATTATTTATGCATTTACTCGTTTGATGTCTAGCATCCCCTGCCCCTACCAAGTAAATTATAAGCTCCTGGGAGTATGGACCATGTGAATTTTGCCACTGCCATCTGGCTAGCACCTGATCCAAGATCTAGTATATACCAGGTGTTTAATTACAGATACATGTGCTGAATGAATGAATGATGCCTGTTTTTCTTCATGCATCAAAAGTCCAGTTGAGGGAGGACTTTCAAAGTCGAGGCCGAACCAATCACCAAAATTCTGCCCAACTGCCCTTGAATTAGAATTCAAATTTCACCTCCTTGAAGCTACAGAAAGCCTGTTTGGGGCCTAGAAAGTACCATAGTTACATCGCATTTAACGAGAAAAATTATGGAGAAACCCAACACATTTCAGACCTCAGACTTCATGAAATAATTTCCTGCTAGATCCAAAGGTGACTAATTTCAGACTAGATCAAAAGAAACGAACTGCCCACATTCAGGGCAGAGTGGGAGACACTCTCCAAATTCCCTGCTTCTGTCTATATTTTGCTAATGCGAATCTCTAAAACACAGAGTCCCTTTTCCCTATCAATACCATCTCATAAAAGGCACCCTCAACCTTCCCAGTAAAGTTAACTGTATTGGGAGGAAGAAAAATGGGCCCAAATAACATTTAATAAAGTCCACATAGGATGAAAAGATGTTTTTCTCTGCTCTCAAACCAAACAATAACAAAGACTTGACATTTATTTTGGTCCTATATGAGAAAGCTATCCTTAAAAAACCATGTCATGATTTTGATCATGCTAAGAAGAATCAGGGCTAGCTATGGGCCAGGGCTGGCTGAGCCATACCCAGACCTAGGTACCTGGTAGAGAACCAAGCTCTCAGCACCTCCTCCAACCCCCAACCCCACCCCTGGGGAGCAAGGCGGCACTCACCATCTGTCATGGCACTGCCATTAGGCACGCTTCCCAGATCAACAGTCGGCCCATCCAGGAAAATTGTCAGCTCACCGCCTGAGACAACACCGCCTTTGTTCTCCGTCTGCAGGTTCAGGGTCAGCTGCGTGTTCTCCACTGTTGAACACAAAAGGCAACAAGGATGGAAGAAAGCAAATGTACCCAAGATGCTCTAAGTTACAAGCTCCCACTTCACTTACTCTGGCTTCCCTGGCAACATTTTTCTGCATCTTCAAATCTGTTTTATGGCATGAAAAAAAAGAATGGGAAGGAATATGTCTGTCATCACTGCTGTAGGAGGCTGCGGGAAAGGCTATATTCTTTCTTTTTTAAACATTCTAGATTATTAGGTTAGCTACATAGTTTCTACATTACTTACTTATTTGTTTGCTTATACTTGCAGGACTGTAAGATATGCAGGACCATAAGATAAGAGTAGACATACTGATGGCATACACAGAAAGAAAGTAGTTATAAGCAGCATCCCTCTACTCATAAAAAGAACAGTGACAAAAAGAAGAGAAACAGGTCAGGAGACCCTAAGGAAATGTTATCAGGAGTCATCTCTAGATAAAGGATTGCAGGGGCTTATTATTTTCTTATTTATGTTAAAGGTTTTTTTTTTTTTTAACTTTCATTCCTGAAGATGTTTCACTTGAAATAAGAAAAAAATTAAACAATAAAAGTTCAATACAAGCAATCAGCCCCCATAGTCATAGGCCCTGGATTGGTCCTGTAAGGAGAGACCGATTGATACCTGTCTCTATGTGGTGAGAAGGCAGCTCACAGTCACTCAATCTAGGTAAAGTTGACCCTGTGGGCAAACAAGAAGAGCTGGGAAACCACAGCAGAAAAACAACAAACTGGCACAAGGCAGAAGCCCAAACCCTAGGTGAGCTGGAAACCACCACAAACACACCCCCGAACTCCACCACAAAGCTTGCTCACATTGAACAGCTTCTGTCCAGTACTGCTCACCAGGACTTATAGCCTCCAGTTCAGGGCCGTTCAATAATTGTCAAGAGAGAGAAGATTTTATGAGGATTTCCAAAGGGTGTGCAGTCCTTCCATGCCTCCCCATGCCAGACCAGGAAAGTGACACGTACCCCAAGCTCTCTCTCCACCCACTACCCACTAATTTTATTTCTTAGTTACTAATGTATTATTATAAGATACTCACTGGTTTTTTAGAATAAGACAGGGTATGTATAAATAATTATCTCCATGAGTACTTCCTAGAAACAACCTCCCTCCACTAAAAAGCCTGCCCCAAATCTCTCTCAAAACAGGCTTTCCCCTTTAAGAACTTAGCAAATAAAAGTCTGGATTAATTCGAGGCTCTCATATAATAAAGTAGAAACTGGTTACCCTTCAGGTTTTCAAGTTCTCCTAAGCATCTCTACCTTCCCTTAACCTCTCTTCCCTGTAATGGAATTCTCCAAATTCTTTTGAGTCCATTGCTATTTTCAGTCAGTTTCACCGGGGGACTTGGTAAGTTTCAAATAGTTATATAAAATAACATTTTATTTATATAAGTTCCTTCAAAAGCCTAGGAGTGGGGGGAAAAAACAGAGGCCTTACGACCACCAGGACCCTTGCTAGCCATGCAAAAAGCCACCTAGGAAGTGAAGCCGCAAGCTCCATTCTACCCTTTAGATGACTGTGACCCCACCATCATATCAACTGCAACTTCATGAGAGATCGTAGGCCTGACTGCCCAGCTAAGCTACTCCCAAATCCTTGTCCACTGAAACCGTGAGATAATGTTTATTGCTGTTTAAAGAAAGAAAAGTCAAGGACTATCTCCCTACTCTATTATGGCAAGATCCAGTGCCTAAGTTCCTAGCTAGCAGTACAGCACAGAGGTTGAGGGCAGGTACCAGCCAGGCAGACTGGGTTCAAATCTCAGTTCAACTGCCTAGTAGCCATGCATGCAGTATTACACAAATTACTTAACATGACCATTTGCCACTCCGTAAAACAGGGAGCAGTAAGAGTATGTTTTGCAGAGGTCATTAGTAAAGAATTAAACAGCACCCAGTAAACTCCTAATGAGCTGTCATTTTTATTATATCCCTGTTGACTTTCCTGCTTCTAGGCTGAAGAGTCCCGGTTTCTCCTGGTCTAACTTGTTCACTATATAGTCACTCTTCTTTTGATCCTTTCCAAGCCTTTCAGATTGTGGCAACAAATTCCACATAATCTTCTGAGGAAAGCTACGATCCCAAAACCATCACAAGAATGAACCATTTATATACTTACAGGTTCACAAGTTACCTGGCAACTCTTTGAGACACAATGAACCTTCAAAAAGAACCAGTGAAGAAAGAGGTCTTTCTTTAAACTTTTGAGACCATTACCCTCCACTGTTCTATTTAGTGAAAGAGAATCAGAGGAACCTCTGCCATCATTATCCAAACCAGGTGATCAAACTGAGTGTCACTAAAGCAAGACAACCTGACACCCACATGCTTCCTGTTGTGCTACGCTATGAAGTATGCATCACTTTTAAAGTCTTCTTGCCAAATGCCTTTAGCCCGAATCCACTCAAGCCTCTAAACCTCCTTCCCAGTTTACATGAAATTAGGGGAAAGAGAAACAATTTCAATGATACCATGAGGAAGCAATTAGAAAAATAAAGCATATGACACATCTATACAATAACTGTCCTGGACTCTTCCAAAAGTCAGTGCTATTCAATACACATTTCTTTTTTTAGAAATGGGTGGCAGTGAGGAGATTTTTCCAGATTTAAAGAAACACAACCCAAATGCTATGCACGAATTTTAACTAAACATTGGTTTGAAAAAAAATATTCTTGGGACAATTTGAGAAATCTGCATTTGGACTGGATATTAAATAATATCTGAAATTTAATTTTCTTAGGTTCAATAATGGTACCATGGTTTTATATATAAATGTTCTCATTTTTGGGAGACACAAGAGATATCTGCACTTAGTCTCATACGGTTTTTATAGGAGAACAGGCTGAAGTTTTAAGGATTAAAGTGTCATGATACCTGCAATTTATCTTCAAAAGGTTCAGGAAAAAAATGCACACACTCACAGACTTGCATGTTTAAGTTAAATGCAGCGAAATGTTAACAAGGGTTGGATCTAAGTGGAGGGCACCTGGGTATTCATTGTGTTACTCTTTCCATTCTTTTGTATGTTTGAAAATTTCATAATAAAAAGTTGGAAAAAGGGTTTTTTTAAAACTGGCAAGGCTATTAAAAAATTAAACCTCTGAGAACAGAACACCCATTATTCTCTTCAAAAAAAAAAAAAATAGCTGAGCCAGGGGAGCCCTACAACGCATAATGGGAGTAAAGAAGCCATTAGCTAATTGAGTGACAGACTCAAGCTTATACGGGAGACTGAAAGGAGCAAGTGTGGCTGGAAAACATATGCTGAAATCTTAGCTATAAATAGCAGCATTAGCCACCTCGCCTCTGGGGCCCTCAGGTTTCACTACAGCCACGCTGCTGATGACTCTACAAAGGGCCTTTCTCTTCAAGTATGTCTTCCTATTGCCTTTTGAGGCACTGCTCAAAAATCAAGAAACTAGTGGGAAAAAATGGGTATAGTAGGTTGACTTCCACAACTAGAATTAGATTTAGCACGAGAAGCTCACCAGCTACTTTCAACCTCGTCGGGCCCTGCTCTTGTCTGTAGTCCTGCAGTTCACATATGTGTATTGAGCACCAACGATTCTAGTCACAGAGATTCCACAGGAACAAAACAAACAAAAATCCGTGCTCCTGGGTTTTTCTATTCTAGATGATGAGACGAACAAACAATAAGCAATGTTTTTTTAAGTAAATTGCATAATCTGTTAGAAGGTGGCAAATGCAGTAAAAAAAAAAAAAAAAAAAAAAACATGAAACAAGGCAAAGGGACGGAAAGTGCTAGAGGTGGGAGGAGGGTTTGGGGCAGTGAGAAAGTCTCCCTGGGAAGATGACAACTGAGCAAAGATTTAAAGAAGGTTGAGGCAAGGGAGCCATGTAGGTATCCGGAGGAAGAATACTCTAGGCAGAGAGAGAAGGAAGCACAGGGGACCCAGGTGGAAGCAAGCCTAGCAGGTCTGAGGAATGGCCGGTAGGCCATTGTGGCTGGAGGGGATGAGGGAAGAGAGGAGATGAGGGAAGTCAGTTGCCAGAGCCCACAAGGAAGCCCTCTGGGCCCTAGCAAGGTCTGTGGCATGTATTCTGTATGAGATGGGGGCCATTAAAAGGTTTAGAGCAAGGAAGGGACATGACTCAAGTTGTAACACAATTGTTCCAGCTACAGAAGGAACAAGGGCTGAAGCAGACAAGACCAGGTGGGAGGACACTGCAACATTCTAGGCAGGCATAGACGGTGGCTAGTGCCAAGGCAATGGCAGTGTCTTCCAGGAACATGGTGCTTAAGGGAGACTCTACCGTGGCCTCCTCCATAACACGTATTAAGAAAGAGCCATGACCCACCCCCCCCCACACACCTTCCCGAGCACATCGGCCAGGCCTCACAGGCCCACCAGTCTCTTGGAATCAAAGTTTGAGGCAAATCACAGGCAGGAGCTGAAAAAAGCGCCAGTTTAGAGCATGGCTGGAGGAAGTCAGATTCAATTACAACCAAGTGGAACATATATAAAGAAAATATTCCTCTGGCAAGAGACTTTAGTTCCACCAAGAAAGCCAAAGTCCTGAGCTCATGCTAACTTCAGCAATCAGCTAACACACTTCTTCGGTTATGTGCCCTTCTGTTCTAAGTACCCACTGTTACCAATACTTTGTAGTACTGCTTTGTGGAGGTCAGCTGACAGCAGTAGGCTGGGTATTAGAATCTAGGGGAAATGAATTTAGAAATTCTTAAGAACCATGCCAGGAGATCCCTCCAAAGGGTGGCAGACATTAGCTGCTTCCTGACAGAAGCATACATCACCTCAACAAAAATGGAAAAAAAAAAAGAACCCAAATCAGATGAAACCTCCAAATCTACCAACGAGTTTACAGGGAACACAGAAGGACAGAGGAACATGTTAAACCACAATTCAGCAAAACCCAATATGTGGGAAACTATAGGACAAACTGCCCAGTTTCTCCAACAATGAATTTCAAGGGATAAAAAGAGGAAGGAGAACCCATCAGTTAAAAGAGCCTTCAGAGACACATCTATCTTGTTTGGATCCTGATTCAAACAAATCAGTGGTAAACAGAAACAAACTAGCAGACACCTGAGGAAATGTAAAAACTGACTGAATTTTTGATGATATTAAAATAATTACCATTAAGTCTTTTAGGTATGAAATTAATATTATGGTTATGGTTTTTAAGAGTCCTTCTCTTTTAGAAATACATACTGAAATATTTGTAGATGATGTGTGTCTGGGATTTATGTAAAATAACTCAGTTAGATGAAACAGGAATGGCTATTCCTGTCATGGCTGTGGAGCCAGGTGGTGGGCACACTCGGATCCGCAAACTGTTCTTTCCACTTTTTTGAATGCCTGACAGTTTCTATAATTTTTTCCAAGCCAGCACATCCCAGGCACAAACACTGACTGTAAACTAACTAAAAAAATTTATGAGAATTCAACATTATATATATAGTCTGAAATACAAAAAAGATAGAAAATACACCAGTCAAGATGCTTACAGCATACCTCCTACTCTTACTTTTCCTTACTTTAAAGCCACCAAATTGCAAGTGGCTTCAGGTTAATAATTTCCTATTGGGAAGAGCTGTTACATGTAACAGCGTAATATTTTTCTAAGAGTTACTTTTTCCCTTTCTTGCCTAGGACATGTTTTTTTTACATTTTTTTTTGTGTATGGTACTAATATGTAGAGATAAATGGGATGTGGACGTTGCCTTCCTTACTCCAACAAAAGGAAAAACTACGTAAACTGTAACTGGGAAACCACGTCACATAATGCACTTCAGTTACGAAAGCCAGAACACCTGTCTGGATGGTTTCACGGTAGTCTATGAAAGAACTTTCCACTTCAGGATCTTTTGTCATCACTGTCCCTTGTAGTTCTCATACCAACAAATGGTACATGCATGTACATACTTACACCTTTTAAAAGGAAAGATCATTTTTTTCTTCCTAACTCAAAATATAAATGTAAGGATTTATCTGGAAATTTGAGAAAAATAACATGAGACACAAAAATAGGACACTTTTAAAGAAGACCAAGTACTGTTGGGTCAAGAGTCTTGGAAGCCCGATGAAGATGTGATTGATTTGGCTTTAACAGAGCTGCTCAACAAACCTCCTTCTTCCTGCCTCCCTCTGCCCACAATCCCATAGGCCCATCAAAAGAAAGTGAAAATAAGCAGGGCATTCATTAACAGGTCAGTGTTCATTCTACACATAGCTGTGAAACACTGGTGCACAGAAGAACGGAACCGGAGGAAATTCCAGAAGGGCAGAGAGTAAACAGTCTCTTTTCCATTCCCCAGTTCTCCATAACTCAGACACACACAGGCTGGAGTCTACCCCAGGCTTAAAGAGAAAGCTCTTTCACGTTCTCTTCCCAGTAAAGGAAGCCAGAGGCTTCCAGGATTTACTGTTACGATGTTTCTTTGGCTTCCAACCTTACCCAGAGCCTAATAAGAGAAAGTCTTGTCTACCAAACTAGCATCAGGATATAAACACTGGAATACTTGTTGGGGTACCAATGTTGACTCTGCTTCACCCCACTTCCCTTAGGCCAGCATCACTCACACCTTGGCAGGGTCCTCCTAGAACACAGAGTGTAAGGAAGAGTCTACCTTGGCCTTGATGCTTTTTCTTCAGCTGCTGTTGGGGTCCCCCTTCATCATCTCTAAATTAAAGTTTTGGTCTACTGGGGGTTCCATTAACTCCTCCAGAGAAGATACCTTCACTCACAAAGACACTTTATAAACTTTTCTTTTTCTCTTTCCTGTTCATTCATTCAAGAAGCATTTTCTGAGTACACACTATCTGCCCGACACTGTGCTAGAAGCTGGGTTATAATGAAGAATGAAAATAGAGAGTCTCTACTTTTAAGGACCTCACATGTCAGTGGGAGAAAAAGAAGTAACTAAATCACCCCACAGAGAAATGTAAAGTTGCAACTGTAAAACAGATTTCATGTAAGATATCTATGGTCCCATGAGCAGCTGGATATTGGGCCTGGTCATAGCATCAGGAAAAGCTCCCTGAGGAACTGACTCCTCAGCTGGGATCTTCACTTTCAGGAAGACAGCTAGCTGGTTGGGGTGCGTCGGGGAGGAAGACCATTCCAGGCAGTGGAAATATCATGTGCAAAGGCCCTGTGGCATAATGAGCTAGATACTTTCAGGAAACTGAACAGTGATGAATGGGGCTGGAAAGGAATGTGATCCAAATGGGATACACAGTAGATAGATATCTCAATGCCTTGTGGGCCCGCCATGTTGAAGTTTTTTCCCATCCTAAGAGAAGCACCATGGTAATTTCGATTTTTAATCAAAGTGTGATAAGATCTGCTTTGGGTGGAAAACATACGGGACAAAAGTAAGGGTAGGTACAGGCAGAGCAGACAGGAAGCCACGGGAAAGGATGAGGGAGGCAGAGATAGGGATGAAAGAAGTGGGCAGACTTACAAAAGTAAAAAACAAGAAAACCTGAAAATAGATTAGCAAAAAGGATGGGCAAGAGGGGTGAAGGTATCAAAGATGAATTCTGGGTTTCTAACTTACTTAACTGGAAAAATGAAGGATCTATACATTGAAATATGAAATACTGGAAGAGGACTAAGTATGGGGAAGAGGTGGTAAGTTCAGATTTGGACATGCTGATTTTGAGGGATTTCTGACATATCCATGAGGAGACAGCAAGGCAGTAATCAGGTATGGGATCTGGAGCTCACAGGAAACATATAGGCTGGAGTTTCAAATCTGTGGGTCACCTGCACATGGTGGTTATTCACAAAGAGGAAGGATAGTGGGAATGCAATCACTGAAGAGGATGGAATGGTAGGAAACTCTCATGGTTAATAGTCAAACAGATGAAGATGACCTTGCAAAGAAGACAGAGAAGAACAGTCAGAGAGGTAGAAGGAAAATCAGGAAGGATTCCTGAGAAGACAGGAAAAGGTGGGCTCCAAAGCATGGATAGAGCCCACAGGAGGAAGGAGGACAGCTTCTCTCCTACCACAGGAAAGAGGGAGGAGAGATTGGGCCCATGCACTTCATTTCAGTACATGATAGATCCATCAATCATAATTGTCCTTATTTCTCTTGATTCAGGGTCCCTGTGATCTATAGCCAAAGCCTATACAGCTACAAATGTATTTCTTTACTTATGGGAAAAAAATGCACATGCCCACACACTTCAGAATTGGCTATTCATCAAAGTCATCCTCTAATAAGGTACATTATAGACAGTCTCTCTTGAACCAGTGGAGGGTCCCTTTAATGCAAGGTACAAAAGACCTCATCTGTCTTGGTAAATCTCAAGTCTGTCAAGCCCTAGCATATATATTTTTTTTTAATTTAAAGTAATGTAGGGGAAATAAATATAGATCTGAGAAAGTTAAGTCTTGAGAATAAACTGTCAGTTCACATCACTTACGGCTGCCTTGTCAACAGAGCTCCTCTTTCCTGAGGAGATGGAAAGTCCTCATCACCCATTAACAGTTATTCCTAGGCAGGCCACTTGCTCTAACAGCTCATCCATTCTCTATGCCCTTGGGGAGCCTAACGACCAGCCACCACTCCCTCCCTGTTACACGGGATCAGGGCCTGCTTGACAGAGGCAGGCTTTCAATGAGTTATTCTCCTTTTAAGTGGTCTTTGAATTGCAAAATGTAGATGCTCAGCTAGGAGAGAATTTTTATGGCTAAGATTCTGCTTTTTAAAAATTTCAGTTTAAAAAAAATGGCTTTTTAAAAATTACGATTTCAGAAGACTGAAATATTATACCACAATTAAGATTTGGACTAATGACTATAATGAATATATGACAACGTGGAAAATTATTCATACTACAATGTTAAAAAAAGAGAACATGAAGCTATAGGTTGCACCTTATTATTAAAACCCTGTAAAAACAAGGAGCAAATAAATAAATGAACCAGGAAAAATAATAGTGTGTTTGAAGAGTAAGACTATGAAATAAAGGGGTTTTTTTCCTCATTATCTGTATAGTGGATACATTTTTTTTCTTAATTTCTGGATCAGTTAGAAATGTATACAGAAGAGTTTACAGTGAAATGGCATGACATCTAAGAACTGCTTTCAAATACACCTCAAAAAAGTGGGGGCTAAAGATGAAAGACAACTGGACATGTGCTCATCATTGTTGAAAGTGGGTAATGGTTCATTATAGGATGGTTCATTATACTATTCTCTCTACTTTTATTTATGTTTGAAATTTCCCAAAATAAAAAGTTTAAAATTGTTCCCATTTTTTTAATATTATCTTCACAAAAAGTAATATTAACTTAAATTTTTTAAAAAATAACATGTTCATTATAATACAAAAAAGTAATATATGACACCTTCCCCATATACACACACACACCAAATCCCTTCCCCATGACATAACTCACTGTGGACAACTTTGTAGGAAGTTGTCACACCGGCAAACACTAGCACAAACACACATAAACTACATATGCCGAACTGGCTTCATTCTAAAACTGAAAGTTGTGCCCTTTAATTTTTCACTTAATGTATTCCACAAATCTTTTAAAACATATACAGAAGTAATTATCCATTGAGGAGGGTTTTAGGATTGAGGAAGGGGTATGTTCAAGGTAAATTCAGCCTTTACTGTAATGTGCCCTGTTGGAGAGAATGAATTCACTAATATATGTGCAAATAAACATTAATTATTTAAGGGGGGAGGAGGGAAAGACACAGACATCATATTCTGAGAAATGTGTGCCTTGCTATCCTGCACATAATAAACTGCATTCCCCAGGTTGGGCTGATACTAAAGTGAAAATCCCCACTATGTACCTAAAAGTGGCACTAAGTGCACTGCTCATGTAATGGTGGTGTTCTTACTCTGGTCCGGCATCACTTTCCCTCCCAATATACCAACTCTCCTATAAGAACAAGTCTCCTACTCTAAGAAAAACACTCCTAGAATCCTAGAAGACCAAAGGAAAAGGGAAAATAAAACACTCAGATGAGATAAATGAGGTTTGATCCTAATACAATTCCAGCAGCCACAGAGTCTCCCCTGGGGAACCTGGGAGACTGGAATGAGCAATCAGGCGGGAGCCACTCAAATAACTGGCGCAAAGCAGAGGCCCAAATAACAGACGAAATGTTTCAGGGTTGTTTTTGGGAGGGAGGGAGCAAGGAGAAGGAAACAGCTCATATCCAGGCAACAGTCTCATTTTCCTATCATCAATTCTGGGCTCTGTGCAAGGCCACCATTCCATGCTTATAACAGCTGTCAGCTTAGAAGCTGAATACTATGTGGCTGATTAGAAACAGTGCGAGTAGCATGACACCTCTGTGGGACAGGCTTAAGGGGAATGGAAGAAGGTTCTAGAAATGTACAAACAGTACAGTCCTACACTAACAATAACTTGATCTGGAAGAAAAGTTTCCCAAGTCTTCCTCGAGTAACTTAACCTCTAGCTCTTCACTGTCCATTGCAGGGGCCACAAGCCACACATGGCCACTGAGCACTAGGAATGTGGTCAGTCTGAATGTGGATGTACTGAGTGTAAGTAACACACTGGGTTTTTAAAAACCTGATACTCAAAAAAAAAAAAAAGGAATGTAAAGTATCTCATCTCATTAATAGCTTTCTTTACATTATGTATTAAAATAATTGCATTTTAGACATATGAGACTAAATAAAAGCTATTGTTAAAATTAATTTTACCTGTTTTAGGTTTTGCTCTTTAAATGTGGCTACTAGAAAATGCGAAATCACCTACATGGCTCACATACTCTCTATTGGACAACGCTGCTCGAGCGCCTCCTCCCTGCCACTATGGTCATCGTCCTGAGCAGCCTCTCACTCACCAGGTCCAGCTGGCCCAAGAGCCTTCTCTGTGTAACCTGATGGCACCAAGTTCATTCCTGCCTCAAAGCTTCCCACATGCTGTTCCCTCAGCCTGGAATGCGTTTCTTCTGTTGGCCTGGCCAATCCCATTTCATCCTTCTGGAGTCCTGGTATCACTTCCTCGGACAAACCTTCCTTGACATCCTCCCCACCCCAGGCTAGTTTAAGTCCCCAGTGATGCAATCGCAGAGCGACCTGCACTTTCCTTCGTCAAATCTGTCACAACTGGAACAGTCTGCACCAGTTATTTGTTTACATCTGTTTTCCTCTCTAGATCCTAAATTCCAGGCCTATTGGCCATACTACCACGGCATTTCAGCATTTCAGCATCTTGCCCAGTGCTCAGAGGCATTTACTACTGTGTGATCAAAAAACTTCACACCCTTCCCCTGCTCCAGGCAGGTTTCCCAACCCTATGAAAATGCCCTATAGAGAAGACAAGAAGTTCCTCTCACACGAAACCCTGGTCCAACATTGAGAAATTCTTACATCTAAAAAGGAAAAAAAGAGGTAGAAGATGTCTTGACCATCTACTATGGACTAAGATGCAAAATGTCACAATATACCTCTAGAAAAAGGGGAACAGCCTTGGCGTACATTCATGTTCGGAGGAGTGGAATCACTCTTGGCTCAAATACGGATTTCCATGAGGCTGACCGATTCCCAATGCCGAAACCCGTACGGAAGACTCTAGAGGCAAGAGTAAACCCGAGGCAACATGGAGGCAGCCACGTACGGGGGAAGGGATTCCTGACAGAAAGCTTTTCTTCTTTCTTCAAGTGAGGTTTCACAGAGCAGCCTCTCAGCTGGTGACATAGAAGGGAGGTCTGTTTTAACATTCGTTGCAGGGGCCTGTGTGTTTATTTTTGAGACTCCTGGCTAAAAGGACCTTTTCTTTCAAACAGCTCTCCACTGACACCGAAGCCATGAACTGGGTCCGGCTGTAACTTTGAGAAGCTGAGGGTATGGGGTTGAGAAAGGGGGTGGCTTTTGGCTTCTTCAGGAATTCCTTGAGGTTCTGGCTTGGCCATATCTGCCTGAGGTGCAGGATGATGGAAAGCAACATACAGAGAGCTTTTTAGAGACTATTAAAGACAGTTTTAAATCGCGACGCCTGGCATCTGGTGCCAATCAAGAAAACAGTAGTCACTGAAATAACTGCGACCGGATGGGGCAAAAGGAAACAAAGGCTTACATTTGGAGGCTGGGACAGACTCAGTGCAATGGTTTCCCAGGGTGGCAACTCAGCACCACCCTAGTCACACCTCTGCCTCGTAGGTGAACCACAACACTGGCCATAAAAACCTAAGTCACAAGAAAAGACGTTCATCATCACTAATCTAATTCAATAAAATATATATAAATATAGAACATACTGTGTGTGTGTGTGTGTGTGTGTGTGTGTGTGTGTGTGTGTCTTCTTTGTGTTCTAGGCACAGGGGTAGAGGGATGCACAGGAGTGAACAAAAATCAAACAATGCTTGCCCCAATAGACCTTACATTCTCACTGCAGAGGATAATAAGTGAGATAAACAAACAGAATATATTAGGTGAGATAAACAAAAAGAATATATAGTATTATATGGGGATATTGCTAAAAAGAAAATAAAGTAGGGAAAGGAAATAAGAAATGTTGGATAGAGAGAAGTCACAATTAAGATAGTTTGGTCATGGCCCTATATTATATGATTCCATTTGTATGAAATGTCCAGAAAAGGCAAATCTACAGAGACAGAAAGCAGATTAGTCATTGCCAGAGGCTGGGGGGTGGGAATGGGAATGAACTATAATTGGGCCTGAAGGATCTTACTGGGGTGACAGAAAAGTTAATGGTGATGTTGCATAACTCAGTAAATTTTTTTAAAAAATCACTGAATTACACACTTTTTAAATAGACAGTCTGGTCAGGGAAGGCCTCACTGATGGACATGATGATGAACATGACATCTGGGTGGACTGGAAGGGGGTGACGGAGCAACCCATGGGGACACACGGGGAAGAGTATTTCAGGAAGAAGGTAAGGCCAGTGCAAAGGCCCGGAGGCAAGAGCAGCAGCAGGTGGAAGTACAATAAGGAGGTCTGTGGGCTAGAAGAGGGTAGGGAGAGGGAAAGAATAGGTTAAGACAAGGTAACAGAGCAGTCACACAGTAGGGAAGGCACAGTACGGAAGGATGTTAGTGTTTACTCTGAGTCCACTGGAGGAGTGATATAACCTGACTTACAGTTTGGACTATTCTGGCTGCTAGTTCAAAAATATATTGTAGCAAGACAAAGGCAGACACATGGAGACTCTGCCTCCTAGCAGTTGAGAAGTGACAGTGACTTTTACATGCTACAGTCATGGTGAGAAATGGGCACATCAGATCCTCAAATATATCTTGAAGGTAATGTGGGTAGGCCTTGCTGACAGACTGAATGTGGGTTGTAACAGAAAAAAGTGATGTCAAGAAGGACACAAAGGTTTTTAGTCTGAGCAACAGAGAACTGCCATTGCCTCAGAAGGAGGAAGCCAGAGGGAGGCCCAGGCTGCAAGGCAGAGGTGTACAAACCAATTTTAAGGGCATGAGGCTAGAATAGATCATGAAAGGAAGGGGTGTAAATGAACAAGTGGATGCAGGACTAAGCCAACTTGGGGCATGCCAGTGTTTCCAGACTAGCAAAGAGGAAATCAGCAGAGGAGATTAAAAAAGAGTGGCCACAAGGGAAAAAAAAAGAAAGAAAGGAAAAGAGTGACCAGAAAGATAGACAGAGAACCAGTACGGTATGGTGGCCTGAAAACCAAGTAAAAACAGTCTGTCAGAGACAGATTGATTTGTTGTATCCCATCTCTAAGGCAAGTGAGTTGAGGATGAGAATTAACCACTGGATTGAGCAACATGAAGGTAACTGGTGACCTTGGTACAAGGAACTGCAGCCAGGCAGTGAGGGCAAAAGGCTACTTTGAAGTTCCCCAAGAGGAAATGAAAAAGAGGAAAGAGATGAAAATTAAAACAACAGAATTACTTTCGCCTCTGAACAGACCAGCAGAGGTTACAAGGTTGACAATGCCCAGTGCCACAAAACATAAGGGAATCAGCGATACTAGTCTTTGCAGCAGACCCAGGCCACAGGCATCAAAAAACTTGAAATGCACCTGCCTTTTGACCCAGCAATTGCAGGCCTAAAAATTTACTACCTTAAGAAAAGAATACAAAAATATCATACAAGAATTTACCAAAAAGTCTTGCTTATAAACTATGGCCTTTGGTCTCAGAAGGGTTTTTGTGAGCTTGACTCCAAAGGCAAGGGAAGGAAAAGCAAAAATAAATGAATGGTACTAGTCAAACCAAAAAGCTTCTGCACAGCAAAAGAAACCATCAACAAAACAAAAAGGCAACCAAGTAAATAGGAGAAGATATTTGCAAATAATATGTCCCATAAGGGGCTAATATCCAAAATATATAAAGAACTCATACAACTCAACAACAAAAAACAAACTATCCCGTTTAAAAATGGGTAGAGGATCTGAACAAAAACTTTTCCCAAGAAGACATACAAATGGCCAACAGATATACGAAAAGATGCTCAGCCTCACTAGTTATGAGGGAAATACAAATCAAAACCACAATGAGATATCACCTTGCACCTGTCTGAATGGCTATTTTCAATAAGACAAGAAATAACAAGTGTTAGATAGGATGTGGAGAAAAGGGAACCCTCGCACACTGCTGGTTGGACTGTACACTGGTGCCACTGCTATGGAAAACGGTATGGAATTTCCCTAAAAATTAAGAATAGAATTACCATATGATTCAGCAATTCCCCTCCTGGGTATCTACCCAAAAAAACTGAACACATTTATTCATAAAGATATATGTACCACTATGTTCACTGCAGCATTATTCACAATAGCTAAGACATGGAAACAACTGTTAGATAAAGAAGATGTGGTACATATATACAATGGAATATTATTCAGACATAAAAAAAAAGATGAAAATTGTCATTTGCCACAACATGATGAATCTTGAGAGTATCAAGCTAAGTCAGATAGAAAAAGACAAGAACCATATCATTTCATTCATATATGGGATATAAAACAGAAAGCAACAAATAAACAAACGAACAAAACAAACGAACTCACAGAACAAACGACAGTATAGTGGTTACCAGAGGGTTACCAGAGGGTGGGGGAGGATGGAGAGGGTAAAAGGGAATCAAATATATGGTGACAGAAGGAGACTAGACTTTGGGTGGTGAGCACTCAATGCAATATACAGATGAAGTATTACAAAACAGTACACTTGAAACTTATATAATGTTATTAACCAATGTTACCCCGATAAATGTAGTAAGAATAAAAAATAGAAATGGCCAACAATAAAAGATTGGTTAAACTATGGCGCATTCATAGCAAAAAAAAAAAAAAAAACTACTGTAGCCATTAAAAATTATCTACTTTCATTGAGGTGGAAAAAATTGGGTGAAAAAAAGCAAGTGAGTTTCCACTTTGGGAAAAAAGTTATATATACTCACATACATACATATATAATTTGCATACCAAAAAAAAAGAAGCTTAGTGGATGTATAACAAAATATTAACAGAGTTACCTCTGAATAACAGAATTCCAAGTGATTTTAGCCCTCTTCATTAGAAAGCGGTATATGTAGAGGTTACAGGCAAAAGCTCTAGGACCAAAAGGCCTGGATTAAATCCCAACTCTGCCATCAGCTACTGCATGGCCATAGGCAATTTACATAACATCTGCCAGCACTTCCTTGGCAAAGGAGATAGTGATATAAACTATCTCATAGGTATGCAGGAGGATTGAATAAGTTTATATTTACACACACACACACACACACACACACAGACATCATGAAGTCAACCAAGCACTCAGAATATTTTTTGTCTTTTTTCAATAAGCATGAAATAATTATAATCAGAAAAAGTAGCAATAATATTTTCAGTTTTAGAAACATATGTTAATTTTATAATCAGAAAAAAAAATTAATATTTGGGAAGCAAGAGAAAATTTCTCAGAAATTTCCTGTGAGCATTCCATGAGACTGAAAAAACTAGATTTTTGCATTTTACTAGGTTCATAAAAATAACTAATTGGCTATGCAGAACTGGTTTCACCATTTAAATCTATCATCAAGCCTATTCAAGGCACTGGAGTTTATAGCTATGTCCCAAATAATATCCTCCTACCAGCTTACAGGACTGTCTCTTTCATTTTTGCCCACCTCCTCCTTAACTGAAGAAACAGTGAACAATTTTTCATTTTTAAATTTAAAAGTGTTTTAACTGTAAAGCAATTTTTTTTCACTTTCCTTCTTCTCCCTCTGACTCCAGTTCCAAAGATCAGTAGTTTTATTTATCTTGCCGTTGGAAAACTGGAAAAACAGCACTGTGTTTACTTTAAAATAAATACATGCACTGTCTGTCAGGCATGCCTCCTCCAGGCATGCAGCCCACCCACCAGAACACTCCATCCTTATGGAAGCGGGGGAAGGTGGTGCTCTCCTCCTGACTGGCCTATCTGTTCTTAGAGCGCAAAGCACCGTAACAACTCTCTGCTTATAAGAGTTTTAAATAAAGAGCTATTTATTCTTTTTTTTTTTTTTTTTTTAATCAGGGAGACACACTTGGGACAGAAAAAAGAAAATGGAGAGCATAAACAAGAAGCTTTTCGAAGTCTACTTCATTTGCCATAGTGGTATGGGTATGGCAACTCTCAAAGCACCTCCTATGCATTGTAGAATTGAGGAAATGAGTAATTACAAAGACGATAAGAGCCAGGGTTCTCATATGGAATGGAGAGAGGTTAGGAAAAACCCTGTGGAGTTGAATTAGAATTGGAGGTTTCAGCATGAACTCATGGTGTTTAAGAGACATAGAAACAGATAGGTACATGTCTCTCTGTGTGTGTGCATGTGTGCATACATATAAAGTCTGTCAGGAAAACTGAAGGCTCAAGTGCCAAGAAAGTTTTGAAGAAAGGCAGTAAGAGTAGATACATCCGTCCTGATGTTGACACTACCTCCAATGAGAACACTGAGAATGTATAAAACTCATTAGGAAAAAATACAACTAGATCCTTGTACCATATCGTTTACCAAAATAAATTCCAGATTGAACAAAAGTTTAAATGTTTAAAAAATTAAATAAAGAAAACCATCTCAAGTGTTGGTATAACAAAGGTATCTAACTTAATTTTCTCCCAAGTGGTAGCTTAATGGTTCTCAGACTTGAGCGTGCATCAGACTCTCCTACAGGGCTTGTTAAAACACAGATTGCCGGGCCTCAAGATCTGATTCTGCAGGTCTAAAATAAAGCCTCAGAATTCATACTTCTGACATGTTTCCAGGCGATGCCCATGCTGCCGGTCTAGGGACCACATTTTGAAAACCACTGGGTTAGTTATGGGTCCTAATGTATTGTTTACCTTTTCTAATTTTAAATGCCAGCTTTATCACATAGGAAATCCTATCTATACTGAATTATGTTTGGGAAAAGATATATGATGGGCATGTCAAAAGGCTACAGGAGCAAGCTTGAAGAGGCAGCCAATGAACAAATCAAGGATAATTCAAACATCAAAATAATGGCAGTAACAAATGATAACCCACTCAATAAAATAAAAATCTATGAGAAGGAAAAGCTCTGTCTTCTAGTAGTATGCCAACTAATACATACAGAAGGAATGATAGAATTGGAAAATAAAATTTTTTTTGCAACATCACAATAATAACTGCAATGACAAAAATCAGACAAAAATCATTAATAAATATTAATGAATGCAAAAACTAGTAGGTGATGTTGTGATAAGGAACAGATATTTACATAATCTCAATGTCTCTCTCCATAAATTATTCCTCAATTATAAAGAGAAAACAGTAATTTTACAGTGGAGAAACCTGGCAGTCACCACGTTAACCAAATGACCAAAGTTAATGTCATCAATATTAAAACAAGGAAAGTCAGGTGCCTCCTGATATGATGCACTGAGAAGGAGCGACATCGCTTCTGAAGTATACCTGGAAAAAAACGCAGGCCCTGAATCTAAGCATGAGAAAACTCCAGACAAAGCCAAAGAGAGGGGGGTTCTATGGAAAGACTGGCCTGTACTCTTCAACAATGACAGTCTCATGAAAGACAAAAATAGGCTGAGGAACTGGTCCCAGATATAAGGAGACACGGCAACTAAATGTAATGTACAATCTTGCATGGGATCCTGGACCAGGGGAAAAATT